>CM076575.1:108271864-108688139 GCA_034641835.2 Pinus albicaulis
ACAGCTAACTGTACCCAAAAAATAGAAGAAAAGAGATTTCAACGCCTTAGAAATAAGCCACTTCGAGGGGGCAACCTCCAATACATTACATAAATGCACAATTCTTGGATGATACAATTTACAAAACCTCCTTTCTATATATAGGAGTCCATGGGGCCATAATGTAATCCTAGTGGGCCACAATGTAATCCTAGCCGACCTAACAATAATAATTTAAGGCACAATAATAACAAAATGGGGGTTACAAGGGTACAATAATAACAATAAGGGGGTTACACTAACAAAAATAAGGGACTATACTAGTAATATAGGGACCTAACATGCCCCTCTCCTTCAAAAAGTGTTGTCCTCAACGCTTGAGTAGCTCTGGGTGCTTCTGTATAAAATTCTCATCCTCCCATGTAGAATCTTCAGTGGGTAAGTTCTTCCACTTGATGAGATACTCCGAAATTGATCGATTCCGTAGCTGTAGAGTTCTTGTTTCCGTGACCGCTTAAGGTTCCACTATGATTTTTCCTTCCTCATCAAGTTCTAGAAATATTGTTTGAATTGGAAGATTTTCACCTATAACCTTCTTTAAGCATGAAACATGGAAAACTGGATGCACTCGCGAAGAAGCAGGAAGCTCCAATTTGTATGCCATAGTACCAATCCTTTGCAACACCTTGTAAGGACCATAGTACTTTGGCGATAATTTATTATCCTTCTTAGCTTGCTTGAGGGACATTTGTTTGTATGGTTGTAGCCGTAAAAATACCCAATCTCCTACATCAAAACTTCTCTCGCCGCGATGTTGATCTGCCTGTTGTTTCATTCGATTTTGTGCCAAATTCAGGTTATCCTTTAAGAGTTGGAGAACTTCTTGCTGATGCTCGATGTGATGTTCGACTGCTTGAAACTTCGAATTTTCCCTTAAAGATGATGTAATCGATGGTGGATGATATCCATAAAGTGCCATAAATGGGGTCATTTTTGCTGCAGTATGGAAGGAAGTGTTATACCACCATTCAGCGAGAGGTAACTACTTGACCCATTGTGTTTGTTTATCAGATACAAAACAACGAAGATATCCTTCCAAACATTTATTTACTATCTCAGTTTGACCATCAGATTGAGGATGATAAGATGAGCTTTGAGCTAATTGAGTACCCAAACAAGAAAATAACTCCGTCCAAAAATTTCCAGTAAAAATGGGATCTCTGTCACTCACAATAACCCTTGGGCTTCCATGTAGCTTTTGAATTCTGTCCATAAATGTAGTAGCAACCGTACTTGCTTTAAATGGATGAGATAATGCACAAAAGTGTGCATACTTGGTAAGTCTATCAACTACCACCATGATGACATTCTTTCCTTCGGACTTAGGTAAACCTGTGATAAAATCCATTGAAATCTCCTCCCAACGTTGACTTGGAATTGATAAAGGTTGTAGAATTCCTGTGGTCTTAATTGTCTCCACTTTATTCTGCTGGCAAAACAAACATTCCGCCACAAACTTTTGAATATCAGATTTAAGGCCATCCCAAAAAAATTCTTTCTTCACCCTGTGGTAAGTTTTTAAAAATCCTGAGTGTCCTCCTAAAGGAGAAGTGTGCAATTCCAGAAGAATCTTTTATTTTAGTTGGGAATTCTTACAAAGATATAAGCGATCTTTGTACCATAAGGAATCATTTTTCCAACCAAATGTATCAGATGTACTAGGATCTTGCTGCAACTTTTGAATGAGTGTCCATACATCTTTGTCCTTCTTCCATTCATCTCTTGCTTCGGTTATCCAATCAGGTTGGATAATAGAAATGGCACAAAGCAATGCTTCCACCTCTTCATTCTTTCTTGAGAGTGCATCTGCAACAACATTAAGCTTTCCTTTTTTGTAGATTATTTCAGAGTCATAACCCAACATCTTTGTGACCCATTTTTGCTGCTCTTCTGATGATAGTCTTTGTTCCAAAAAGTGTTTAAGACTATCATGATCAGTTTTTACCTTGAAGTGTCTTCCCATTAGGTAAGTTCGCCATTTCTTTAGTGCATGTAGTATTGATAACATTTCCTTCTCATAAATAGGTTTCTGTAAATACTTTCCTTTGATTGGACGACTTTCAAAAGAAATGGGTCTTCCTTCCTGCATTAAAACAGCACCAATTCCATTTCTCGAGGCATCACATTCCACAATAAAGGTTTTTGTGAAGTCTGGCGTAGCTAAGACCGGTGCTAGGCACATTGCCTCTTTAAGATGTTCAAAGGCCTTAGTTGCTTCAGGAGTCCATGAAAATGCATCTTTCTTCAATAATGTTGTTATAGGTGTTGCTATTCTCCCATAATTCTTAACAAACTTGCGATAATACCCTGTTAACCCGAGAAATCCTCGCAACTGCTTTATGGTTGTGGGGACTTTCCATTCCCTAATGGCTTTAATTTTGTTAGGGTCTACTTTAACACCCTCGTGAGATACAATATGACCCAGATATTCCACCTCTTGTACTCCAAAGAAACATTTGGATGTTTTTGCATATAATTGTTTCTCCTGCAATATTTTGAGCACCCCGTCAACATGTTCAACATGATCCTTCCAAGACTTGCTATAGATTAGCATATCATCAAAAAATACGAGCACAAATTTTCTAAGGAAGGGTTTGAAAATGGAATTCATCAACCCTTGAAATGTAGAAGGTGCATTGGTAAGGCCAAAAGGCATGACCAAAATTCATAATGACCCTCATGAGTTCGAAATGTTGTTTTTGGAATATCTTCAGTCTTCATTCTAATTTGATGATATCCTGAACGAAGATCCAACTTGGTAAAATAAATTTCTCCGTGTAATTCATCCAATAATTCATCAATCACAGGAATGGGAAATTTATCTTTAATGGTGAGCTTATTGAGCTCCCTATAATCCGGACACATTCGCCATGATCCATCCTTCTTGTGTACCAATACCACAGGAGTAGAGAAAGAACTTTGACTAGGTTGAATTATACCCGCCTCTAACATTTCTGCAATCATACGTTCAATTTCGCTCTTTTGGAAGTAAGGATATCTATAAGGCCCGATGTTTGGAGGAACACTTCCTGGAATCAAATGAATAGCATGATCATGATCACGAATAGGTGGGAGTCCTTTGGGAGTTTCAAACACCTTGGAATGATTGTCCAATACTTGTTGGAGATCTGCAGGAATAGATGATTTTGATTTTGGAACTTCTAGTGAGCATAATTGTGCAATTACGCCTCGTTGTTCTTTCTTTAGAAGCTTTGTCATGACATTAGAGCTTATTATCCTTCCTGGCTTCCCCACAATACCCCATAATTCGACTTCCTTTCCTTCTGAAAAAAATTTCAAGAAAATTTCTTGAAAATTAAAAGCTACCGTCCCCAAAGATTGTAACCATTGTACTCCTAGTACAACATCAGCACCTCCCATAGGAATGGAAAGCATTGGACTAGTAAATACATATTCCCCCATGGTTAGCTTGATATTATGGCATTTTCCAGAGCAATTTATAGTTCCTCCATTTGCAACCATCACTTGACATTCTCGTGCTGGGTATAGGAAACAATTTAATTCCTTGGCTACCTTACAATGAATAAAATTATGGGTGCTACCTGAATCAATCAACACTATTACCTTTTTCTTCTCGATTTGTCCTTTTATCTTGAGAGTTTGAGGAGTGGTAATTCCTGCCAGTGCATTACACGATATGGTCGGATTCATTTCTTCCTCTTCTGGGGCTGGTTCCTGGTGTATATCCTCTTCTTGTTCATTTTCCTCTTCCTCTTCACAATCTATGTAAAATAATTTCTTCTCAGCACACTTATGACCTTTAGTGTATTTTCTATCACAACTATAGCAAAGCCCTTTTTCTCTTTTTTCTTCCAATTTTTGTGGTGTCAACCTTGTAGGTTGTGGAAATCTAGGCATAGAAACACTTCCTTCTTTATAGAAGTGAGTGGTAGGCTTCCTTGTCGCCATAATTTTACATTCAATTTTTCTTGCCAACCTGAATGCCTTCTCCAATGAATCAGGTTCCAAAATGCGAACTTCATGTTGGATGTTATCCTTTAAAGTGCCTATGAAGAGATCAATCCTGTGTTCCTCTGGAATATCAGTTACCCTTATATTCACTTTTTGGAAGTCCTCAATGTGCTGCCCCACTAAACCCTTTTGTTTGAGATTTATCAATTGGCTAAAGAAGGTGTTTCTCTTTGTATCCTCATAATGTGCTATCATTTCCTCCGTAAAAATTGACCATGTGACAATTTTTTTACGGGAGCAAAGCCATCGATACCATACAAATGTATTTTGTTCTAAATGTAAAGTTGCAATGCGTACCTTTTGTGTGTTTTGCACATTATTGAGATCAAAATATTGCTCCATCTGTAGTATCCATGTTATGGGATCCTTTCCATCAAACTTCCTCATATCCATCTTTGGAATATGGTGGTTCTTCCGTCCAACATTAGAGTTTATGAAATCATGATTAACATTTATTTTGTTCTCATCATGAGTTTCCTCTACTATCTTTTCACCATTAGGAAACATTTCTTGTATCAACTTTGTCAAACCTTCCATGTCTGCTTTTAGATCATTCTTCATGTTTTCCATTTTCTCACCGATATTAGCTTCCATGTCATCCATCTTAAATTCCATGCCAGCTTCCATGCCATATATCTTAGATTCCATGCCATTCTTCAAACCATCCATATTATTCTTCACACCATCCATACCTTCTTCCACGCCTTTCAAAATTTCCATTTATTTTTTGCCGTTCTTCGCGAGAGCGAAATTTGGTGCGCTTGCTCGTAATTTGGATAAACATCATGTTGCAGTTCTTCATCTTCATGAGTCATAGTAGAGCTCAAGGCTTAATGGGTGTTGAATTATTTTTATGGGGAATTGTTTTTTAACCCAATACTGATATATATTCTGCAATATGCCCTTGGAATCAATTCAAATTGATTCTTCAAACAAGACTTATGCAATTCGTAAAAACAAAAAAAAATACACACCTTTTTCTTGCTTTTGAGGAGCTCAATATTTAAATTGGATTATCTTTATGATTGCGGCTCTTCAATATCTGAAATTGGGTATTGATGTAGCCTTCTGAATTATCTTTCGAAAGCCACAGGTCTGAGTTTATTTGGATTCTCCAAGGCAAAGTTATGCCCAATCTCCCACAATGACCTAATTATTGACTGGTTCAGTAGAGAGAACTTGTATGACTTGCCACGTGTCATTGTTTCGTCTTTTGGATCTGAAATTGATAGCAAAGAAAGTACAGTCTGTGTGCTTATGAAAAAATTTTATGGCACTCCAATCTGATGCTCAGAGAGAGAGTTATGAATATTTTCCAACGATCACCTCTTTGAGATGAAATTTAAGAGCTTGAAAAGGCACTACCTTCCACAGATCATATCTCAGAAAATATTGTGAACCAAGCTCTGAAATTTTTTGATGAGTTTCCTCAAGATTTTTGCTTTGCGCCCTAAAAATTTTCAGATTCTGAACCTTCGTATAAATAAAGTTATAGTGCAAATTCCACGATGACCTGTTTAGGAGTCTGAACAAAGACCTAACTTCCACAGATCGTATCTCTAAAATTATTGCGAAAAAAGCTCTGAAATTTTTAGATGATCTTCCTTAGGATTTTGGCTTTGCACCCTAAATATTTGAGCTTCTGAAACTTCATAGAAAAAAATTTATAGCTAAAATTCCACGATGACCTGTTTGGAGCAGCGAAACCCTAGAATCCAAAGCTCTTATAGCAAATGTTGCAACCAGCCTCCAAAATAGAAGAAAAGAGATATCAACGCCTTAGAAATAAGCCACTTCGAGGGGGAAACCTCCAATACATTACATAAATGAGCAATTCTTGGATGATACAATTTACAAAACCTCCTTTCTATATATAGGAGTCCGGGCATAATGTAACTGGGCCACAATGTAATCCTAGATGACCTAACAATAATAATTTAAGGGCACTATAATAATAAAATGGGGGTTACAAGGGTACAATAATAACAATAAGGGGTTACACTAATAAAAATAAGGGAATATACTATTAATATAGGGACCTAACATCTTCTATTGGAATAAACTGTAAATTAAAAGCCTCAAAATAATTCTCAACTAAATCCCACACCTCATTTCTATAAGATCTCAATCTGGGATGTTTAGTTTGGCACCAATTCTTAATTTGTCTTATGATTAATTCAGAGTCACCAAAAACAGATAAAAACTGAATTCCCATCTGTTTAGCTGTCTGCAGACTTAGAATCAATGCTTCGTATTCAGCCACATTGTTAGTAGATTCAAATTCCAATTTGAAGGAAAAAGGTAAAAAGTTACCTTCAAGAGATATAAATATGAATCTAGCTCCAGTGTCCTCCTTAGAGAATGCACCATCAAAATAACACTTCCAAATTTTATTTGAACACAACTCTTTATGTACATTGGCTGAAGCGAGCTGCTTTTGTGAATCTTCAAAAAATTCTGCATCCTCATGCAGCATGAAACAAGAGATATCCTCCTTCTCTTGGCCATACATGGGGGAATTACTTGCATCTTTCTTGGTAGTAGTTTTCAAGAATCTAGTTTCTCTGTATAACCTCCTTTCCTCCCCATTAAAAATAGGAATGATAGCATATGTGAAATCCAATTTCAAAACTCCTCCAAGCTTTTCCCCCCAAGATCTAGACAACAACATACCAAGTCTGGCTGGGATATCTACTACTACCACATCCATCATAATACTCTTAGCTGGAATTTGAGCTAGGGAAACAACCATATCCTTGATAAGACCCACACACTTCACCCTTTTTGAATCAAAGGAATAAAGGTCTCTATATGGTTTGGTGATTTGTAAATTCAATTCTTTCATCACAGACAGTGGCATTAGATTATGTGATGCTCCAGAATCTAGCATACAATTATGTAAAATGAAATCATGCAACAGAACTGATATATAAAAAGGTGGAATAGGAGAATCTACCTCTTCAACATGAGGTCCAAAAGTAACCACTGGTTTCTCTTCTTGCAGATTCACTATATCACCCACTTCATCAGACTGAGATAAATTAATAAATTCTACAATTTCTTTCTTATAACCAGGTGTTTTGACCAACTCAAGAAGTGGCACTTGAATCTTTACTTTTTCTAATTCTTTAGACAAGCTGAAAGTTTGATTTTGTTTTGTTAACTTTTCAGGTTCTTGATTTTTAATTGAATTTGCATGTTGATCGGAAATAGTAACAGTTTTCTCCAAAATATTTGGGTCATTAGATTTTATTTGAGGAGCTTCAGCTTGTTGCTTCTCTTTCTCCTTTTCTTGATTCATGGGTTGTTTCCCTTTATCTGATTTTTTAATAGGATTATTTTGTAGTGGAGTCACCATTGAAGTAGGCACTGATTCTGATTCCTCCCCTTCATCATTCTAAGTTCTCAACCTCTTTTTTGACCTCAAATCATATTTCTTATGCAACTCTGCTTGCATAAAATCAGTAAATTGTTTGCAATAATCATCCATTTCTTCCTGATCAAATGAAATATTAGATTGTTTACATTCTTTTGCATATTCTTTCTCACTCTCTTCTTCTGTTTCATCACCTTGCATATACAGCAGAAATTTGGTCTTCATCTTCTTTCTGATCATTATCAGCAAAATGTGATGGGGTTGCCTCTATATATAAAGGTGCTTGGACTTGAGCTTGAACTTTTTTTTTTCTCTTTGTTGATTCTGTAGAGGTTTTTTTCTGAATTGGGGATTAAAAACCCCTCTATTTTGTTTTGCAGGTTTCTTATTATCTAATTCCAACTTTACTAATTTATTTGACAAATTTTTAATGACCTTAGTCATATCATCTATCCTTTGATCTTGTGATGAATCTTATTCTTTAGCCTTTCCCTTGTCTTGAACCTTTCTAGCAGCAGTCATGTTTGCCTCAATTTCTAAGGCATCAGTTTGAATTTGTTCAAGAGTAGTGGCTCTTCTCTCCCTCTAGGTAAAACTGAAATATGATGAAAATGCAGCAGCAAAAACAACCCTTTCTCCAATAGGAGGAGGTTTCATTTCCATAGGAAAACTATTTTACAACTTATTAAATCTTTTGACAAAATCACTCATACTTTCATTTTATTTTTTCTTTATAGCATTAAATTCTGTTAAAGAATAACCATGGTCTCTTTTTTCACCCCATCTCTAGATGAATTGTCTTTCTAATTCATCCCAATCATTGATTGAACCATTAGGTAATCCTTTAAACCATTTTCTTGCCTCTCCACTTAGATACTGTACAAAAAGTCTCATTACCACATCAAGATGTTCTACATTAAAGTTTTCAGCAAAAGTGCAAAACAAAGGCAAGTGTTGTTCTACAGTTATTTCATCTTCACTAGTAAATCTAGGGAGCACAAGTAGATACTCCTCGTTAGTCATCGCATTTTTCACTTGTTGTTGATGACTAGATTCCTAAGCCTAAGTTTTCTAGAAGCTAATCTCAAACTGTCAATTTGTCATCTAGAAAACACCCCAAACACATTTTTGTCCTCCTACCCTTCTTGTCAGGGCATGAGAACACCTGGGCCAAGCCCTATCTTGTTTCAGCAAAATATCCTTATCTAGAGCTATCTTAGCTTGGTTTATCTACTGTCATTTACCCTTTTTTCTCATGCCATTCACTATCCAAAGGTTGAAAAAGTTTCTGCAAATCTATCCCTGGTCATCTTGTCATTTGAAAATCTAATCATGCCAAAGAAACCACTCGAAATCTGTCAAAATTGTCCCTAAGTTAGATAGTGGTGTTTAGGCAGTTTTTCCTTGTCTAAGATATCCTATTCCAAAAGCCTCTGTCTAGTACCAGTCAACCATGAATTAGTTCCTATTCTGAAAAACAAGCATTGTTCTATCCATAGGTCACACACCACTAAGAGGTCACTTTGTCTTATTTCGAAGAAGTTCAACAAAGGTCCAAAATCAGAAAAGAGAAGGTTTGTCGCTATCCAAGGAAATCTACTCACATCGTGCATAATCTCCATAAAACACCAAAAGAGCTCTCCAAGGTTCCAAAGCATATGTTTTTACATCTCCGTAGGGGTGTAATTGAATGATGATTAGTGTGCAAAAAAGAAAAAAAGGGACAAGTTCAAACAGCTCCTCTCATGTTGAAGGGGTTTGCCATCAATGAAGCAAATGAAGTGCAAGAAGTAAAGAAGCAACTGACATGTATGGTTGTAAATCCAAAACCGCTCAAGAATAGAGATCATCCTCCAAGTCAAAATGAATAGCAAGCATTGAGTAATTCCGATCGCCAGCTCACATAATCTTCCGAAGAGAATCATCATGTGTGGCATAAGAAGACAAACACTGCCTATGCTACTCGAGCTTGGGATGTGAACCTTGATCAAAGACAATTTCAAGGTACCTTGAAAATACAGTCAAGGGAAAGTTAGTTCAAAGGTTTCCAACAGTGAGCATTATCCTTATACCAACCACTTTATTCACTCCCTAAAAACTTCACAGTGATATAATACCAAGCAAAGACATATATTGCAGAGAAAATGACACAATTTTGAAATAAATGAAATTTCATGTGTATGATGATAATCTCCTTCATGAAAAGCAAATGGTTTGAAGTACAATGATAGAAAACTCCTTCATATAAAAGCAGAGGGTTAGAAGACATATTGTTTTGACCTCCTTCACTAATAAGCAGAGGGTCAAACATATTTTTTAGAAACTTCAGTGGCTTCTTGGCGCTTTTTCCTCCAAAGATGAACAGAAAATGCATAGCAGGGTTTGAAATGTTGTTTTGATAAAGTCTCTCTTGGTAAGACCATGTTGAGAAATAGTGGTAAAACAAATGAAAGTTTATAAGTTAAGGTTCTATTTCACATCAAAATCAAGACAGTGACATGATGGTGCTAAAAATCCTCTATTCTTATGTTGATGAAAGCCTCCTCCAAAGGACAAAACCCGAGGCTG
The DNA here is from genome assembly GCA_034641835.2 of Pinus albicaulis. Classification (NCBI taxonomy): domain Eukaryota; kingdom Viridiplantae; phylum Streptophyta; class Pinopsida; order Pinales; family Pinaceae; genus Pinus; species Pinus albicaulis. The sequence goes on from CM076575.1 coordinate 108,281,841, forward strand.
AAGTTTTGTTTTAAAGCACCCTCATCTGAATGGTAAAATTGGTAGACTAAGTTCTATTTTTAGCAATTTCTGCATACTGGTATAGAGAAGCATTCACACAAAAGGTGTATGTGAAAAGGAAATTTTTATTTTACAAGATCCATTATTGTTTTTCATAACTAACCCCTCCAAATGATGAAAGAAGGGCAAGCACCAAAGGTTACTTTTTCAGATCATGTAAAAGAAAGTGGGCACATTATTAAGATAGATAAACTTTCATTGATTGAAGGCCTCTTTCATCATGAAGTTATGGTCCTAACCATGATTTATAAATGAGCATAAGTGATCACAGTTGCAGGGATTATCTTCAGGACAAATAGAAGGTCTACACACAGTCAAGAGAAACTGTTAATACAAAGTGCCTAACAGTAACAGTGGTCTCCTTCACAAAAGGAGAGGATCAGCTCTCCAAATGATTAACAGTCCATATAGACCAACTTATTCAAAGGGTCAAAAGAGGGTGATGTAACCATGATTCACATTTAGTCAAAGAATGCTTCCATCAAATGATAAGAGACAAAGTCCTGGTGGATACAAGCAATCTGCATTTTTAGGTGTTATGGATCAGATGATAAATTCTAGTTTCAAATTTGAAAGACCGCCTTCAGAAAGGCAATATGGCACAGTGCCTTATAAAGGTGAATTTTTAAGTTTTAGAAGACTCCTTCATCATACAAGCAGAAAAGAAAATCATGGTTTAAGGACCTCCTTCTCTTCATACCACAGTGGTTTTTACCTAATGATGCCAAAGAGGCTGCAATGGTGTTTTTATGATGGACCTCCATGGTAAACAAGCGGAGGCAAAAAACACAGTTTTTATAGCTCCTTCACATCATAAACAAGGGGTTATAAAAACATCAAGATATGATATGGTGTTTTAAGAGAATATTTATTGAATAGACAGAGTTAAGAAATAGTGTGAATAAGAAAGGGCACAACACAGTCATCTAGGTCTCAAGACATCCTTCCAAGGAAATAAACACATCACAGTTTTGGCAGTGATTATGAACAACTTAGATAAATAAAATGACATGAACTCCTCCGAAATGAGCAGAGGGTCACAACCATCATTAGGAATGAGGGCATTCATATTTACAAAGGATAGTTTAGATATTTGTTTTTGGCCAATGGCCTTCTAGTTGCCCTAGTTGGGTTTCCTCCTCTTTGGCCTATATATTCCAAGAGGATTCATTGTAATCAGAGGCTGAACTTGATGATATAGAGCAATACATGATATTACAAGCTTTGAAGAAACACTTTGTCTCATGATGTGGATGATTTCTTGTTTGTCTTGGATGGTGGAAGAGGACTATTTGTTGGATTCCTTGGCTTGGTAAATGGTATAGTGTTCCTATCTGTATGTTTTCCTTAGTTTATCATACATGTTTCCATGTTTCTTGTTTGTTGTAGGTCAGTAAAGAATAGATTTGAGACATGCCCATGGAGGCACCTCAATTTTCCTTATTTCATTACAGCTTCTATGTTTTTCTTCTTTCTTAGTTATGTCAAAGAATTCTTAACTGCTCTTTGATACCCTAAGAACTTGTTATCAATTTCATTAATGGTTATTATGTATGCTATCAAGTATGATTCAAGGTATGCCCTGCTTACTCCTACCACTGTTACAAGTCAAAAAACCTCCTCATCATCTCAGAGGAGAAGATAAATATGGAAGGAATACAAAGACCTAAACTAAACCTAGTTCTGCCAAGGTAACGCACCCCTATAACAACACAAGAGCGTTATAACGCACCTAATCAATGAATAGGCCGCGTTAGTGGCTAGGGAAACACTCTGTTTACACTAGAGGGCAGTGTTACCCATGTTTTTAGTTTGAAATAGGAAAAACCTGCAGAGAATGATTTGAATTCCCAGCTTTTTCTCATAGGAGAGTCAATACAAAAAGGAAACTACAAAGCACTAGTCTCTTATTGGGCCTTGCCAAAAACAACTGAACTCTCAAGGAAGGAAAAAGCATGGGAAGTTGAGGAAACATCTTGGTTTTTTCTATTTAGAACTGGTGGAAGGAGAAAGGCAATGATTTCTCTCTCCATCTCCTATAAAATGGAGCTGAAGGCTCTTGGTTCAAGGTCGAAGGATTGTCAAAGTTTTGAATACTTGTGAAGCAGAGCATTATTGTTGTAGTGTGAAGGTCAAAAATCAAAGAGGTTCATTGAGAACTTGTTGATCAAGACATCACCACATTGAGAGATAGAGAGATTGGAAGGCTGAGGAGGGCTTGGTACAACCGACGGTTGTAATCCTCCTTTTTATAAATCAATAGAACTGTATCTGTTTTGTCCATTCTATGCGTTGATATTGTCATTGTTCTTCAATTACTTATATAGCATGAGATGAATGGCTTAGATGTACATTGTTTAATGTTTTTCATATGTTAACTTAATTGATAGGAAATGTATGTTGTGGTAGAAATTACACGGGTGCTTTGATTGATCACAGGGTCGAGATTTGGAGTTGGTGAAGGAGGATCCCTGCTTCGCTGCTTAGCGCTCTCCAAGAGATTTCAAGATCATTAAAGAGGTAATCTTCTATCTTATTCCATCAAGTTGTTTAAGTTGATATGAACATGTATGTATCTTCTTTGTGAACTATACAGCTAATCTTATTGTTTGCCTCGGGCACCGGAAAGCCCTGAGAGGGATATTAGAGAACCAACAACCTAAGCATTTTAACCTATAGCAGAATTGGCGACTCCGCTGGGGATTTTAACCCCAAGTCTCTGGATTTTTTCCTTCCTTCTTTCCTCTGTTCACATCCTTCTAACCAGCTTTTATGCCCAGTAAACATTTCAAAAGCTCGCAAAGTTTAGTCCTGTGCTCTTTTTGGCCATCTGAAGAACTTTACCCTGGCTAACGTTGTCATTGTCAGTATTCCAGTGCGTTATAACGCGGTCTAGCTTTGATTACAGTGCGTTAGTCTCTACATTAATGTTGTCTTTGTTCAGAACCAGTGCGTTACTCAGCCAAAAAATTGTTGTTCACCCCTGTGTTGTGTTCCTTTTTGGTTGCAAAGTTTTGGCCATTAGTATCCCTCCTCGGGACTAACTCCCCGTGCTTGCTTACTAAGCTGGAATTTATATTTATTTTCTCTTGTTTGAAAATTTAGTGTCAAAAACATTTATCATTTACTTTTTAGAAGAATTTTTTTTTTAATTTTTCTACATCTAGCTGAATTAATTCTGAAAATTTCAGTTAAAAGATTGTTAACACGAGGTAAATAGATGTCCGAATCTTTAAGGTTGAACTTTTCTATTTGAATGTTGGTGCATGGATGTTGAAAGGAAACCTCTCTGTTAGCCACCTATTATATTTTGGTATACCAAAAGGTGGCTAAATATGTTTTGAGCCTTCAAGGAAAAATTTTTCATTACTAAAATTTGTTGGCTCTCGAAGACTCCTTGTAGGCCTCATGCCTCTGTCCAAAATCTTCATCACTTTCCCTATTAATTCTGTTGATTTCCTGTAAGAAACTGCTGAAGAAACCATCATTTTTCCCCTTTCTCCCACTCATAACTAACCTTCATTTAATCCCCCTTTTTCTCCATGTTATTTCCCTACTTTTCATAATTTTCTCCTTCCATTCATGAAAATCCTCCTGACATGGTTTAAAACTTCTTTTTTTGAGCTGTGCTGAAACCCCCAAATCCATTTAAAACCTTGAAATTTTTCATAAAAAACAAAGTTTCATTGCTATGGACCTAAGCCCCTTGGGCTAAGCCCTAAACCACTTCCCCACCATACACTTTGGGTCTGGAACCACTTGCTAATACGTTAAGGTGCTAATCGCATCGGAAAGAATCAAAGACGGAAGTCTTTGCCATACTCCAAAAGTTCCGATTGCGATTAGCCTTGCTGCTTAAGACCCCCGATCATATTATTTTCATATAACCCTGAGCCCGCCCCCGGCACTTAAAACTTGTGAATATTTTATTTTCAACCCTTTTTCCTTTGTAAATTACAAAAACCCTCTTTTCTAAAGTTTTGATTTAATGAGCCAAAGTCACATGTTAAAAATAATATGGTTAGATCAAAAAGACCGATCGCGCAATCGCAATCGGGGAAATTTCAATGGGTTGATCAAAAAGACCAGGCCCGCAGTTCCGATTGCGATTAGGCCCTTATTATATATAAAGCCCCGGGCCCATCAATTTTCATATATCCGAAGGCCCCGCAGGCGGGCGCCTATCCTTTGTATATATTTTATTTCCGCCTTGATCCATTAAACCTTCGTTTATATTAAAAACTTGGGGTTTTTATATGTTATAAGGGTTTCTGCCGGTTCTTTCTAAAAACTAATCTCCACCGTTGATCGTAAGCCGATCAAACAGCCAGCGCTTAATCGCATCGGATTTTTCTATCGCATACACTTGTTTGCTCCCGCTGATCGGCCATCCACTGAATCACTCTCTGCCGTCGATCTGATCTGCAGATCGACGGACAACGCTTAATCGCATCGGAGTTTTCCATCAGATGCATTTGTTTTTTCCCCCGATTGCTTTTCCTCCGATTCGCTCCCCACCGTTGATCTAATCCTCGGATCCAACGGCTATCGCTTAATCGCCTCTCCCCTCCCGATTGCGCAATCGCATTGGATTTTTTTGTTTAAATCGCGCTCTTTTCCTCATCCCTCCGATTGTTCATCTCCCCGCTCTCCTTTTCGCCTCGTCTACGCAAATCTCCCACCGTTGGATGTTTTCATTTGATGGATATGCTCCTCCCCCGCCTTCTGAAGCAGTTTTTCCCCAAAAATGCAGGATTTCTTAAAAAATTGTTTGTGTTTTGCAGGTCCCAATGCTTTTTCCATTATAACAAAGGAAAATAAAAGCCGAGGGTGACGATCCTCTGGTCTTTCGTTTATCAAAGGGAAAGAGATATAGAGGGTTTGAAGACATGTTTCATCAATGCTTCATAGGCGTTGATGCCATACGAGCCCAGCGCGGCCCTGCACATCGACAAGACACTGTTTTATTAAAAACACAGTTGAAAGAGTATCAGTGTTGAAGAACAGAGCGCAGCAGAGCAGAAGATTGAAGACAAATTTAGGGATTACGGCTAAGATTGACTATCAAAATCCTAATCCCCAAATTAAACACAGTTAAAGAAAAATCATAAGCGTTTAAACAGACAGAAAGGCTTCCACCGTTTCAACTAAAGGCGAATTAATTCCTCAGCTACCGTAAAGGCCACCTGTTGCCTCAAACCATTCAAACCAAAGGTTGAGTTATTGAAGAAAATCAGATATCCGCCTCCAGCACAGCCAGGGAGTTACTTCTGCAAGGAAACCAATGAATAAATATCTGCAGAGTTACTCCAAAACCTGCACAGAGCCTCAAAGTCAAACAAAGCTTCCACCGAGCTTTGATATTTATTGTGAAACAGTTAATGTAGTGATCCACCTGTAAATTTTTCCCTCGAGCCTCTCAAAGGGCCGAGAAGTATTCACTCTGCATTAACTGTCCTTGAGATATTTTGTTAAAATCTCACCTCCTCATCTTCCTATAAGTACTTCTACAGAAGATGAGAAATTGTTGGGTTGCAGAACTTTGAAATACACTTGAGCTCGAGACTTCTATTTGTACATAGTGTTCACTGGCCCTTGAAGCTCTGTTTGTGCTAGAGTAGTTAGGTTGAATAGTGAAGATGATTGCTGAACTGAAACATTGGACTTGAAGATTGTAACTGGTTTGACATCAATATAAAAGTTGTTTTTTGGGATCCTGGTCTTTATCACTGGTGAAGTACTTCTTTCTTTGTTAATCGTTTTCCTTCTATGTATGCCATATTGTTCATTTTCCCTCTGTAAAGAACAGTTTAAACAGGGTTAGGATTTTCTGTATAGCAGTAACCTTCTCTGGCTAAGAAATCTTTATCTTAATGTTTTCTTCAGATTTGTTTATTTAAGAATGATTCAATACAATTTAAACAGTTAGGAATGTTGGCGTTCCCTCGTCCTTCTGTTTGCTCAAACATTGTTCTCGAATGTTATTTCCATTATTTGCTATTAAAGTTAGACTAGAGAAGATATGGTTTGCCCCGATTCCTAGATTCTTTTCTCCAAAGGCAGATTCTGAAAGTTTCCCTTGGTGTTGACTGAAAGCAGACTAGGTTTAAAAGTACTTTATCTGATCTTAAGTTACACTCTGTTTTTCTTATGTGTTTTCATACTTTCTGAAGGTAATTATGTGGATCACTGGATTGTTTGTCAATTAAGCTACTTTAATAAGAACTTGCCCAAGAAGTCTATGGTTAGCCCTGTCCTTGGTTGGTTTTAAAACAGTTACTTAAAAGGCTTTTCTTGTTTGGACTGACTATAAATCCTCTGAGAAATTATTATCAGTTTCCACCCCTCCAACATTTTAATGTTTCCATTTCATCATTTTAATGTTTCCATTTCATCATTTTAATCTCAATAATCTTGTGGTATAGATAACTTGCCCCTTGGATCACACTTGATGTTGTTGTTCAATTAAAGCCCAGATATGACTCCATAGCCCAATGGACTAAAAACTAGCGTTATATCTATCTATCTGCCAAAACTGTTCTATTTGCTTGCAACTTCTCACTTTTGAAACTTTTGCACTTAGGACTTTCCCCTCAAGTAACATTTCATGCTCAACCATCCAAAACAAAACAAAACCCTCAGCCTTCATAACTAGCCTAATATCATTACCTTAAGCTTCTCAAAGACAATATCCATCTTTGTACATATTGGAGAGATCCCTCTCCGGATTCAGGAGGGCTAGATCCTAGAATCCCAAAGTTGGTTGAAATGATGTTAACTCTGTGATTGGACTCTCCCAATCTTGCTAATAAATTACAGAGACCTAACATTTCTGGCGACTCCGCTGGGGATCGAACCCAAAATCTCTGGTTCCATGACAATTGTTCTATTTTGCAGCTGAGCCACCAGAAGCTAACATTTCTGGCGACTCCACTGGGGATCGAACCCAGAATCTCTGGTTCCATGACAATTGTTCTATTTTGCAGCTGAGCCACCAGAAGCTAACATTTCTGGCGACTCCACTGGGGAACATCGAACCCAGAATCATTTTCATTTAAAGATAATCATACGACGTCAGAGATTTGGTTCATAGAGCATTTGCTTTATTAACCAGAGTAAAAAGCAGCCTTTTCAAGCACTGCCTATTATAGGTAATCATGATGGAACTTGTTTGAATCAATGACAAACTAGGTAAACCCTAGGTTTCTCTTAAGACTTCATCTAAACCTTGAAAAATCAGCTGGCTTAGCCATAAGAGTAGACTGCCTTTGTCTCGCAACCTTAGCTAAGTTTTGAAACAAAGTTAGGATATTCTTAACAACCACAAAACTGAAAAATGACTTAGAAAAAACCTAAAAATATTTCAGATTGGAATTAAATAAACATGGTGGTGGACCATAAGACCTTTTACCTCTGAAAGGAGCTAAAAATTTCCACTTGGCGACTCCACAATCCTAGTAGACCTTAAGACTCCACTGGGAAGAACCCTTATCATTATAAAATCAGTCAAACTCAGTTAGAGGACTGTAGGATTAAGATTTGTGTAAACAGTTTAGTTGACCCTTCAAATATTGTCATATCTGGTTGAACTTTTCTTGTTTACTTGGGTCTTAAAACTTAGCATAGTGGCTCCTAAAAAGATTCACACTAGAGCCCATCCCGACCCTGATCCACCTGAGATAGTTGACAACCCGGAAAGAATCCTTAGGAAGTCTCCTAAGATACAATCTTCAACGTTTTTCAGATCACCCTTGAGAGCTAATTCAGTTCCTGAGAATCTTACAGCTCTACAAGAATCATATGGTGGTGGAACCATAAAACGTTTTACCTCCTTAGGAGCAAAAAATTTTCCACCTGGCGACTCCACACTCTGAAACTCCCAGAAGACCAAATGACTCCACTGGTAGAAGACCCTGAACTGATTGACCAGACACAGTGACCTCTTTTCTGATTTACAAACATGATTCCGAGAATACAACGAAGATACGCCCCAATGAGTAGAGATCATATCCCTGGGTTTCCACATAAGATGCCCCGGATGAATTAGGATGACAACCTGCCTGTTTTCCAAGGTGAAAAGTTTGATGACCCTCTATTACATCTCATCAGATTTCATATACATGTATGGAGGTTGAAAGTTGAATGGCATGAAGACTGCCTAATGAAAATGTTCATGTTAACATTAGAATGAAAAGCTAGGGATTGGTATGAATGCTTAAGATCTAGTAGTTTGTTTTCTTTAAGAGACCTTGAATATGTGTTCTATGAGAACTATGAAGAAAACGCTACGTCATTATCATGGGGTGAAATATATTATGATCCATCACAAAACATCACCCAACACATTATAGATAATGAGGAAGCTTTGGAAGAGATGCATCCTAAAGATCTTTTAACAGCCATTCATGAGTTTAATATCCTATTGAAAAATTTTAAAAAAATAGATGAATCAGTTGAGGAAAAGATGATCCAAGTAGTAAAAAACATTCCTCAAGATATCCCTGAAAACTCAAATATTGATTCATCATCCCTTATAGCCGAGGCTCAAGAAGACATCCAGCCTCAAAATCAGTCTTCACAAGAGACAGAGAACTACTGTACTCCTGTTCAAAGGAACATAGAAACATCCTTCCCTTTGACAGAAAAAGAGATAGATCAGACTATTTATAAACAGTCAGTCTCTGAAATTTTTTGCGAAACAAACACTCTTACCCATTCACATAAAGAACTTTGTTGTATAGATTTAGAAAGTTATCTTGTAGATCAGTTAGAAGAAAAGAAAACTGATGACCCAATATGTTCGACTGACAAAATTGTTTATTCAGATGATTTTCCGAATTTCGATCAGTCTGATGATGATGATGATGAGTTCCAAGAAAAAACTAATCATGCAGGGCAACCAGCATTTGATTGGTGTTATCATTTTCACCATCACCAGCTTGAAAGCCAAAACATCCGTTTCAATCCATCACTAATGGCTTTCACATAATTGGAAATCAGCAGCCTTTCAACTCAGAAGGTGAAGAGAAGAGCAATAAAGAAATTTTTGAGCAAAAGGAGCTTTCTCTTGAAAAAGAGGAAACCTTTAAATACTCCCCTGCTCAAGAATATAATAACCTCTTCATACAAATTAATCCACTGAATACAAGCATACCAGGGTTACCAGAGGACAACACCGTTAAATATGATGAGTCCTCCAGTTCAGAGGATGATGAAGATGAAGGAGAAAAACAAATAGAAGACTATCCTGTTGTGGATATATCATCTTCTCAAGAAGAAACTTCTCCCTTCACTGATATTAGTCTGTCATTTAAAGAGCCTGAATTTATATCAGAAGCAAGCATAGATTCAAAGAAAGAAGATATTTCACTATTTGCTATTTTGCAGGTTAAGAATGATGATACTTCCAAGCTACATATTGAAGAGATAGTCTTCAAAGCTGATGTCTTAGAAGTAGATGATCTACCAATTGTGGAGAATCAAAAGGAAGAGAATCTTCATCTTTTCTTTGTTGATCCTATGGAAGAGTATGTGGAAATCCCGACTGGCTCAAATTATCAAGCATTGACCCTTTGCAAGAGCCAAAGACATGAAAAGCTGTCACCTTCTGTGATAGCCTTGACATTGAAGGTTAACCTTCAATATGTTCTATGGATACCTCTGACAAGCAGCCAGAGTTACTACTTCTTCTTGACATTACTCAACTGGCTGCATTGGCACTTTTGTATCATATGAATATGTAAATACTCCATGTTTAGAATAGGTTAGATAGGAATGTCAATAAAGCTTAGTTCCGAGCATGTAGTTAGTTGTTGTTTTCTGCTTTGGAGAAAAATCAAGAATTCAAAAATACAAAAACAAAGAAAGAAAGAAAAGAGGGCAGAAATGAAAAACAAGAAAGGCACAGCCCCATGCCAAAAAGAGAAATAAATCTGAAAGTGTGCAAGCTTAAATGCCACTCCTTCAAAACACACTTCTAGTTAGTCAAACTGTTTAATCTTGACTAATTAGCTTTCAATTTTCTGCTGATAGGGTAATGAATTTGATTTGCCAAACTGCTTAATCTTGGCTTATCAGTAGATAGATTAGTATAGAAATTAAAGGTTCAAACATGTTCAAAATCCGAACCAAAGTTTCCAAAGAGAGATGACTCAAAACTGTTTTATTTTTTCTGAGTCATAAAAGAGAAAAACTGGTTCTTATTTGCCCAAAATCTGAATCAGATATCAAGAAAGAGACAACTCAAAACAAAATTAAAAACAGAGCTGTAAAGAAAAAGAAGGCCATAATGAGAAACTTTCAGATCTTAAGCCTTCCATTTTGATTTAATTTTCTACAAATAATAATCTATGTGCAGCTTGTTCTTATGCCATAGATCATAGCAAGTCAAACAACTCAATCTTGACTTGACTATTTTTAAATTTTTGTTGTAGAATTTAGAGAATGAAAGTTTGTTGGACTGTTTAATCCCAACAGACAGTAGACTAGGTAGAGAAATATCTGAGCTCAACTGTTTAATCTGAGTTCAAGGAGAAATAAGGAGTAGAAGTAGATTAGATTTCCTGCTTTCAAAAGAATAAAATGTTGTGAATAGAGTTTTCCAATCCAAGTGCACTCTGATGAAGAAAAAAATGCTAGATCTGTAGGATTGGGTAGGTAGCAAGCTGGTTGATAAAGGTCCATTGTTTTCATGGCTGCCAAATATGTTTTTAGAAAAAGATCATTCAATCACAGAAGGACAACCCAATGGATGAGGCAACTAATCAGCCTCCCAGTAATCAAGTCTGAATTCTTGATGCCTTCAAGAAGGCACCATCCCCAAGTGGAGCCACTGTTAGCCACCTATAATATTTTGTTATACCAAAAGGTGGCTAAGATCTTTTTTGAGCCTTCAAGGAACAATTTTTCATTACTAAAATTTGTTGGCTCTTGAAGACTCCTTGTAGGCCTCATGCCTCTGTCCAAAATCTTCATTACTTTTCCTATTAATTATGCTGATTTCCTGTAAGAAACTGCTGAAGAAACCATCATTTTTCCCCTTTCTCCCACTCATAACTAACCTTCATTTACTCCCCCTTTTTCTCCATGTTATTTCCCTACTTTTCATAAGTTTCTCCTTCCATTCATGAAAATCCTCCTGACATGGTTTAAAACTTCTTTTTTTGAGTTGTGCCGAAACCCCCAAATCCATTTAAAACCTTGAAATTTTTCATAAAAAACAAAGTTTCATTGCTATGGACCTAAGCCCCTTGGGCTAAGCCCTAAACCACTTCCCCACCATACGCTTTGGGTCTGGAACCACTTGCTAATACGTTAAGGTGCTAATCGCATCAGAAAGAATCAAAGACGCAAGTCTTTGCCATACTCCAAAAGTTCCGATTGCGATTAGCCTTGCTGCTTAAGACCCCCGATCATATTATTATTTTCATATAACCCTGAGCCCGCCCTCGGCGCTTAAACCTTGTGAATATTTCATTTCCGACCCATTTTTCCTTTGTAAATTACAAAAAACCCTCTTTTCTAAAGTTTTGATTTAATGAGCCAAAGTCACATGTTAAATATAAAATGGTTAGATTAAAAAGACCGATCGCGCAATCGCGATCGGAGAATTCACAATGGGTTGATCGGAAAGACCAAGCCCGCGATTCCGATTGCGATTGGCCTTTGATGTACTAAGCCCCGGGCCCTTTGCGTTCCATATATCCGAAGGCCCCGCAGGCGGGCGCCTATCCTTTGTATATATTTTATTTCCGCCCTGATCCATTAAACCTTCGTTTATATTAAAAACTTGGGGTTTTGATATATTATCAGGGTTTCTGTCGGTTCGTTCTAAAAACTAATCTCCACCGTTGATCGTAAGCCGATCAAACGGCCAGCGCCCAATCGCATCGGGGTTTTCCATCGCATACACTTGTTTGCACCCGCCGATCGGCCATCCCCCGATTCACTCTCCGCCGTTGATCTGATCTGCAGATCGACGGACAATGCTTAAACGCATCGGAGTTTTCCATCGCATGCATTTATTTTTTTCCCTCCGATTGCGACTATCCCGATTCATTTCCCACCGTTGATCTGAATCTTAGATCGACGGTCTGTGCTAGATCGCATCGCATGTTTCAAAATCGATGCATTTGCTCGCTACTCCCGATTGCGATCCTCCGATTGAATCTAGACCGTCCACGTGTCCAGATCGGACGGTCCAAAATCACTCCGACTTGTTCATCTCCCCGCTCTCCTTTTCGCCTCGTCTACGCAAATCTCCCACCGTTGGATGTTTTCATCTGATGGATACGCTCCTCCCCCGCCTTCTGAAGCAGTTTTTCCCCAAAAATGTAGGATTTCTTAAAAAATTGTTTGTGTTTTGCAGGTCCCAATGCTTTTTCCATTATAACAAAGGAAAATAAAAGCCGAGGGTGACGATCCTCTGGTCTTTCGTTTATCAAAGGGAAAGAGATATAGAGGGTTTGAAGACATGTTTCATCAACGCTTCATAGGCGTTGATGCCATACGAGCCCAGCGCGGCCCTGCACATCGACAAGACACTGTTTTATTAAAAACACAGTTGAAAGAGTATCAGTGTTGAAGAACAGAGCGCAACAGAGCATAAGATTGAAGACAAATTTAGGGATTACGGCTAAGATTGACTATCAAAAGCCTAATCCCCAAATTAAACACAGTTAAAGAAAAATCATAAGCGTTTAAATAGACAGAAAGGCTTCCACCGTTTCAACTAAAGGCGAATTAATTCCTCAGCTACCGTAAAGGCCACCTGTTGCCTCAAACCATTCAAACCAAAGGCTGAGTTATCAAAGAAAATCAGATATCCGCCTCCAGCACAACCAGGGAGTTACTTCTGCAAGGAAACCAATGAATAAATATCTGCAGAGTTACTCCAAAACATGCACAGAGCCTCAAAGTCAAACAAAGCTTCCACCGAGCTTTGATATTTATTGTGAAAAAGTTAATGTAGTGATCCACCTGTAAATTTTTCCCTCGAGCCTCTCAAAGGGCTGAGAAGTCTTCACTCTGCATTAACTGTCCTTGAGATATTTTGTTAAAATCTCACCTCCTCATCTTCCTATAAGTACTTCTACATAAGATGAGGAGTTGTTGGTTGCAGAACTTTGAAATACACTTGAGCTCGAGACTTCTATTTGTACATAGTGTTCACTGGCCCTTGAAGCTCTGTTTGTGCTAGAATAGTTAGGTTGAATAGTGAAGATGATTGCTGAACTGAAACATTGGACTTGAAGATTGTAACTGGTTTGACATCAATATAAAAGCTGTTTCTTGGGATCCTGGTCTATATCACCGGTGAAGTGCTTCTTTCTTTGTTAAATTGTTTTCCTTCTATGTATGCCATATTGTTCATATTCCTCTGTAAAGAACAGTTTAAACAGGGTTAGGATTTTCTGTATAGCAGTAACCTTCTCTGGCTGAGAAATATTTATCTTAATGTTTTCTTCAGATTTGTTTATTTAAGAATGATTCAATACAGTTTAAACAGTTAGGAATGTTGGTGTTCCCTCGTCCTTCTATTTGCTCAAACATTGTTCTCGAATGTTATTTCCATTATTTGCTATTAAAGTTAGACTAGAGAAGATATGGTTTGCCCTGATTCCTAGATCTTTTTCTCCAAAGGCAGATTCTGAAAGTTTCCCTTGGTGTTGACTGAAAGCAGACTAGGTTTAAAAGTACTTTATCTGATCTTAAGTTACACCTTGTTTCTCTTATATGTTTTCATACTTTCTGAAGGTAATTATGTGGATTACTGGATTGTTTGTCAATTAAGCTGCTTTAATAAGAACTTGCCCAAGAAGTCTATGGTTAGCCCTATCCTTGGTTGGTTTTAAAACAGTTACTTAAGAGGCTTTTCTTGTTTGGACTGACTATAAATCCTCTGAGAAATTATTATCATTTTCCACCCCTCCAACATTTTAATGTTTCCATTTCATCATTTTAATCTCAATAATCTTGTGGTATAGATAACTTTCCCCTTGGATCACACTTGATGTTGTTGTTCAATTAAAGCCTAGATATGACTCCATAGCCCAATGGACTAAAAACCAGCGTTATATCTATCTATCTGCCAAAACTGTTCTATTTGCTTGCAACTTCTCACTTTTGAAACTTTTGCACTTAGGACTTTCCCCTCAAGTAACATTTCACGCTCAACCATCCAAAACAAAACAAAACAAAACCCTTGGCCTTCATAACTAGCCTAATATCATTACCTTAAGCTTTTCAAAGACAATATCCATCTTTGTACATATTGGAGAGATCCCTCTCCGGATTCAGGAGGGCTAGATCCTAGAATCCCAAAGTTGGTTGAAATGATGTTAACTCTGATTGGACTCTCCCAATCTTGCTAATAAATTATAGAGACCTAACACTCTCCTTGTAGAAATACTCTTCATCGAATTGAATATTTAGAGCATATTTTTGCATGGTTTCTTGAGTCAGAGTCTCATTACATTTCATACGTCCACTCCCCCTCCGCAAGACTAATAATCAAGTACACTAAGAATCAAGAGATAATAAAATCAATCACATTACTTTTTCTGAGCTCACACCAATAGTAGTTCAGGCTAGGATCTTGGGTTAGGAAAAGTGAAAAAATCACCCAAGATCTCAAAACTTTAGACTAGAGTCATTAACGAGCGAAATCCTACTGCACTCATATTATCGGGACCATTCCTTTACCGGAGCTCAGCGTGAGACAACAAATGGGTGCACAAGAAGGTAGCCCACCTTCGACTGCATCCGGTGGGTATGCTATATATTGGGGTTCCCTTCGGGGATGTCGAAACTAGATCGGGGATCTAGCTGTTATGCCCATATAGCATGCTGTCCTAGACCGTGGATCCCCCTAATGATGTCTGTGATTTGAGGTATCTTTAGTGGCCATACTTTTTAGGGAATTACACAAGGTGACTGGGACGGGCTATCCTGGTACCTGAAACAGATGGACCCACTTTGTCTTCGGTCTTTAGGAGGGTACTCTTCTTCACGAGAGTGCTTACACCTATCGTCTGAGGTTCGGGCGAAGCTCTAAAGTGACCGTAACTGTACTTTCGACCAACCCTCTCTGTATACTATTGTGATACTATATTTCATCACCAGCAAACGGTAGTACTCAGACAGGGCACCCTATTCTGGCTGCTTGCTAATTGACTTTAGAGAGTCCTTTTTTATTTTTTATTTTTTAGGTGTGTGGTTACTGTAATTGAAACTATATAATACATCACAATTTATTAAAATTTGTTAAAAATAAACAGGTCATCATGGCATCATCTGACTCACGCCATCTTTCTCGACGACAGCAAGGTGTACCTCCTCTGACTCTTGAGGAAGAACTGAACCTTGGTGAACCTGTGCCTTCTACGGAAGAGCAGTCTCCATTGAAAAACCCTGATTTTCACATAGCCTCATATCGTACGGAATTTCCGTAGGACCCTTTCACGGAAGGTGTCGTACTTCATTACAATCCTCCACTCACTGATCCATTGGGGCCTATGATAATTCAGATTCCACCACACCAAGACATGTCTTTGGTTGCACAAACATCCATTTCACAACCAGCATCCATAGGGTCGATACCAATGGCAACCATCCCAGGTTTTCCACCATCCTCCCCGCCAGTTGTCAGTTCTATGCCATCACTTGGTAACCCCAATAGTCAACATATGCTTAGTCCCAACCCTACGGTCATCACAACTATAAGTAACTCGCTGAGTCCTTCGGGATCTACTCCTACCGTGACCACGTTGGGACCTACGGTTTCTCCTCCCACGAGTGGGACTACTTCGGTTCCTTTTAGCAACCTTTTCAATTGGAACCCTTTGCTGAGTTCAAACCCCTTGGCCACCATACCAGGGGGTAGTGTCACCAGCACACAAATAACAGGGAACATTTCACTACCCCTGCAAATGTTAGGACAAATCGGACAACCTATTGTTAACACTATTCCCTTAAGTGGTTTAAATATTGGTGTAGGGTCTATGCCGTTGCTGAACTATGAAAGTAGTAGCATACCTCCAGAAAACTCTATTGCATCCATATGGACTAACCCACCCCAACCTCCATCTGGAATGGGAGGGCACTTTTACACTGGGGGCAACCAACCGTTTGCCCCGCAATACAATATGCCCTATGGACAGCAACCATATATCCCTACCCCTCCACCTATAGGAAATTTTTATCAAAGTCCTACTTATCCTACTGGTAACACATTGATGGGCGGACCCTATGGTCCACATAGTCAACCAATACTTCCTTGGTTAGATTCGGGGGCAAACCGGCAATTTCCATTTTGGCATCTCTAGACATTCCCGACATCTATAAACTGACTAATGACCCCATTAATCACAACCCGCTCTGGCCTCTAGTACCACACAAGATTCCTTCGGACATCCCAAATTTCGATGGGAAACAAGGGGAAGACCCAGCCGCACACATCACCACCTTTCATTTATGGTCTATATCTAATTCCATGGTGGATGATAGTGTCTGGCTTCGACTGTTTCCCCACACCCTTACAGGCAATGCCGCCAAGTGGTATATTGAATTGCCACGCGCCGCCATAAACACTTTTGGCGCTTTAGCAACAGAGTTTCTAAAGAACTTCCAATTACCAATCAGATTTGAAACTGGAATGGAACTGTTAACCTCGCTGCGCCAAGACACCGCCACCCACATCTCCGATCACATTCATGAATGGAGACGTAGGAGGAGGCTAGTCAAAGCGCCAATCCCGGATCATCTCTTATCTAATTGGTTTTGTAAGTCTCTCTTACCCCACATCTCTAAATACATTGGCCTTTCTGGTGCGGTTACAGAAGATCAATGCATTCGTCGTGCCCAACATTTGGATTTAATCTATTCACAATCTAGCACGCTATATTATTTACTCCCCAATGTCCCTGGTAACCCAAATCCTCCAGCTACTCAGAAAATCGGAGCTCACGCCGACAGCCTTGTTGGCACAATATCTGGTGTAGCCACAAAACAGTCTCGGGGGTAAACCTCCCAGCCATCCTCGGCTGCCACCGCCCCTAACCAAATGACTACTCTTCCTACCGCTGAGGTAAATTCTGTGCAAAATTCACAAAAACCTAGTGGAAAGAATAAGAAGAACAAGAAAAAGACATCTTCTTCGGAAGAGCAGTCGGACAATCAGAATAATCCTAATCAGAAAAACGTTGCCAAAAATGACAAAGGGAAGGATAAACCCATGAAATTTACTTACAAGATCTGTGCGGAGGACCACTTGACATACAAATTTCCTCGGCTGCAGGAATGCACCGATTTTATCGCAAACAAGGATTCTGGGTGAACACCTGCCATTCTTCATAATCCTTTCCCTAATCAACAGTAGCAACACCAACACATGGTTGACAACCCGCCACAACCCCAACAATAGGACAATGGTGGTTCACATCCTTTCGGTGAAGGATCATCCACCATTTATGGCATTGAGAGTGTTGAACTTCAAACATGAGCCAAGCTTTATGGAAATCCTACCATAAACGCTCAAGAACTTGGTACTAGTTCAAATCCACTACTGACCAATGATTTACATATCGAACGGCCTACTTCTGACCCCGTGATTCGTCCCCCCAAAGGGACACTTCGACGCACGACTCATAACACCTCTGCACGTGCAGCCCAAAACTACAAAATTGTAGAAGATTTTGCATAGGCACTGTCAACTATGGCTGCTCTCGAAGTATTGCAAACTTGTCCAGCACGAAGGAAAGCCTTGCTTTCAGCCATTGGTGGAATAGACCCTCAGGATTCCATGCTAGCTATCTTTGATATGGAAAAATCTCAGACTCACCTCTCGCACCAACTCACATTCCAAGTGCAGGTTGTGTCAAAAGGGAGACCAATCCATCGACTGTCATTGACGAAGGTGCTTCGACTTGCATTATGTCACAAGCTTGTTGGCTCGCTTTAGGTTCTCCTACCTTAACACCACCGTCGAATTCCCTCAAAAAGCTTTCGATGGCCACACGTTCCTCCCAAAAGGATACCTTGCTAGCTTTCCCATCACTCTGAGTGGAAAAATGGTAACCATGGACGTTGAAGTCGTAGATCGCCATCTCGACTATAATCTATTGCTCGGTCGCAGTTGGTCTTATGCGATGACTGCCATTGTTTCTTCGGTCTTCCAACTCGTCCTGTTTCCATTGGATGGGAAAATAGTCACAGTGGATCAATTATCCTTCTACACCCCTAATTATTCCACGTTACCAAGTAGCATTGTACCCCTAATAAGAGGCTTTTCTGACTCTTATGTCAGTATTGGTACTAGTCTTTTGAAGGAATCTTCCCTACTGGATTGTTTTCCTCTCTCGCCACCAGAAATCCCAAATATGGTTGAAATGATATCCACCACTTTTGATGGCTCTATTGATCCATGGATCCTCCTGGAACCTTAAAACATTGATTCCTACGGAGATCAGATGCCGCTCTCACTAGCCGAGTTGGCCTACCAAGCCATCCAAATTACATCTGAACCCTCCACTGCTATGGTTTTAACCAACGGTACAAACCTCCCACCCATCACAGTTCTCTCTAAGGATATCCTCAATGAAGTCTTTCCTATAGAAGAAGTTATTTGAGAGATCATGTCTCTAGAAGAACGACCTTGGGGAGAGTTTCACCATCGCGCTTCGATGATCGACTCAGACGTGATAAAAAATGAAATCCCATCCTTTGACCCACCTGAGATGGTTCCCTTCGCTTACACGGCTGTTCAAACTATCGATTCAGAAGGGAACATGGGTAATATTTCTAAGACAATGCTCATTGATATCTCGGTCAAAACGAGTATCGTGGAAAATATTCAGATTGGAGTAGATTGCAATCCTGAGGAAATTCCATGCTTCACATCCCTTTTCAAGGAATTCCGTGATGTGTTCGCTTGGTCTTATGACGAAATTCCTGGCATAGATCCATCTATAGTCGAGCACGAAATCAAGATTTATGACAATGCCAAACCAATTCGGCAGCGACTCAGACCCGTCCACCTGTGCAAAGCAGCCGCCATCAAAATTGAGGTAGAAAAAATTTTAAATGCTAGTTTCATCTAACCTGTTCCTTTGACAGAATGGGTTTCCAATTTGGTTCTTGTCGATAAAAAACAAGAAACCATTCGATTTTGTGTTGACTATCGCAATCTGAATGCCACTTGTCCCAAAGAAAATTATCCTACACCATTCATAGATCAGATTCTCGAGAATTGTGCCGAATGCGAATCTTTCTCCTTCATGGATGGATTCTCGGGCTATAACCAGATTGCGATTAAAAAATAAGACCAACATAAAACTGCCTTCATCTTTCCTTGGGGCACATTTGCATATTGTAAACTCCCATTCGATCTGAAGAATGTTAGAGCAACTTTTCAGCGGGCTATGGACTACGCTTTCATAACATTTGACATATTGTACAGGCTTACTTGGATGACCTTCTAGCTCATTCGAAGAAAAGACCTGATCACCTTGCTCATCTGAAAGAAATTTTTGCTAGGTGTAGATTCTACAATATACGTCTGAATCCTCATAAGTGCATATTTATGGTCGAGTCCGGGTGTCTGTTAGGTTTCATTGTCTCCAAGCATGGGATTAGGGTTGATCCCTATAAGTTTAAGGCGATTGTTGAATTTTCGGCACCACAATCCATCCTTCAACTCCAACGTTTGCAAGGGAAGGCAAACTTTTTACGTCGATTCATCGTTAACTATGCCGAGATGGCGAAAGGATTTATGCGATTATTTAAGAAAGGAACACTATACTTGTGGGATGACCAAGCTCAATGGTCATTTGATGCTTTAAAACATGCACTTGTTTCAGCCCCACTCCTTAGTGCCCCCGACTACTCACGCGACTTTCTCCTCTACCTGGTAGCCTCACCATCCTCACTTGGAATGGTTTTGGTTCAAGTTCATAGTGACGACAGTGAACATGTGATATACTATTTTTCCAAAGGTCTAATCGGACCTGAACTACGTTATTCACATGTGGAGAAACTTTCTCTGGCGGTAGTTTTCGCCGTCACCCGACTCCGACACTATATATTTCTACGACAGACTACGGTTATTGCTTTGGAGAACCCCATGCGACACATCCTGTCTAGACAAATTATTGGAGGAAAATATTCCAAATGGATCATAATCCTCCAACAATTTGATTTGGTCTTCACAACTGCCAAAGCAAAGAAATCCCTCGTCTTCGCCGAATTATTATCGGACCTTCCCAGAATTGACCTAGGAGAAGTAGCTCATGATCCATTTCCTGATGAATCTGTATACTTGGTCGATTCTTCGGACCCATGGTATGAAGACATTTTGGTCTACCTACAAACCCAACACTTCCGCCCAACTCTCACGTCTGACGAACATCGTCGTATTCGCCACCAGGCAAAGCATTACCTCAAGTGCCGAATGATATATTATATTGTCGAGGTATCAATACTATTTCTCCAAAGATTGTCTCACTTTCAATAAAGTGAACGCGTTTTGGATGGATGTTGTTAGGGTACCGTGATTTGGCCGATTGGCAAGCCAAGGACAGTGGTAACATCAAACCAACTTTGGAGCCCAAGGACCTAGCCTTCCTGGACTCAGAGAGGGCTCTCTCTATTTGTGCAAGGGATGTATATTTGTTTGCTTCTTATGTTTCTAATTTTAGGCTAGTTTTTAAGTGTGTTTTTAGTTTTTTTTTAGGTTTTTTGAGGGAGGAATTGATCGAAGACTAAATAGATAAAAAGATGTTAGATCAACTGGAATATGGGGTCGAAAAGGTTGAGAAAGCCTCAGATGGCGGACAAGGTATATTGAAGGGCTGATTTGATCAAGGTAAAATGGATATTTAGGTGGAATGAAGTGGGATGGACACTAGGTTTTGTGAAGGACAAAGACTTTTAAACATAAATATATCAACAGTAGACATCTATGTGGTAGGGCTAACCATTAATCACGATAAATGTAACTTCAAACTGATAGAGGCATAAAATAAACATTCAAGCGATACATAGAGATATATGACTCTCTAACCTTAGGAAAATCGCTATCAGACTTCAGGGAAAAAATAATTAAGACAAAAAAATAACTCAAGCTATGAAGAGGGAACTCCTAGACATCATATTTGAGCTATCGGGCACTTTGAACTAAGATTGCAGAGTTTTAGGCAAAGGGCAAGATCGATACAAGACCTCTTTGGTTCAACTAGGACAATCAAACATTCAAAGAAAGGTTTCAGAGACGGAGCTTTGACTAGCCATGAGTAAGTAGGGCATACCGTGAATCATACTTAGCATGCATAACAACCATAAATGAAACAAGCAACAAGTTCTTCAGTGATCAAAGAGCAGTTAAGAATTATTTGATATGACTAAGAAGGAAGAAAAACATAGAAGCTGTAATAAAATCAGGAAACTTGAGGTGCCTCCATGGGCATGTCTCAAATCTATTCTTTACTAACCTACAGCAAGCAAGAAACATGGAAACATGTATGAAAACTAAGGAAACATAATAGAGAGGAACACTATACCATTTTACCAAGTCAAGGAATCCAACAACAGTCCTCTTTCATCATCCAAAACATTCAAGAAACTATCCAATGCATGAGACAAAGTATTTCTTCCAAGCTTGTATAACCATATATTGCTCTATATCATCAATTTCAGCCTTGTTTACAATGAAATCTCTTGGAATATATAGGCCAAAGTGAAGGAGAACCTCCTAGTGCAACTAGCAAGCTCATTGGCCCATCAAAAATATATGATTTTGTCCTTGAGGCTTTGCAAAGCCCAAGGCACAAAATATCTATAAAAATATCCTAAAAATGCTAAAAAAGGAAATTAAATTGACTTTTCCCAACTGACAATAGCCAAAAAAGGTTAAACGTACATTTGGAAAAGCCACTTCAGAAAACTGCAAAAAATGCTTCAAAAATATAGCAACAGAAAATTCCCTGTCTTGTGGGCAACTTTTGGAGGACCTCCCGATGTCGAAACGAGGCCCGTGATAGCTCGTTGGAAAGCCTTGGATGTCTAGTTTCAGAAAATACTTTTTTTCACCAAACTGATCACTAGAAGCCTATGAAAGACTGACCTGTGTGGAAAAACCCATAAATTAGCCTTTGCTGATATGCGAGGCAGAGTGTTGAAAAAGTGACTGTTTTTCGCCACTTTGGGGGACCAAAACATCTTCAATTGATCTGAAATTTGCTGAGTAGATGCCCCTGAAATTAATGCATACAATGATACCACTTTCAACCTTTGAGGATGCTTCAAAATAAAATGGTGATGCCCATGATTTTCTGTAAAAAGCCCAAAAATGTCAAAAAACAAAAAATTGTCGAATTATGCCCAATTTTGGCGAGCATGACCCTCACGGGTTTTCAGAAGCATGCTGAGAAGCGGAGGCCAAAATTTCAAGCCTTGATATGCCTTTCTTCACCTTTTGTACCGGGCGCCTCTTTCGGGCCACCCTGAGCTTTTCTTGTGTAACCTTCAATTTCCTTCGGGCAAATTGATTTAGCTTCTTGTACTGCCCTGTCATTTTCCTTTGAAGGCTTAAGTCTCTATTAGCTCTTTCTAACTTATCCTCCAAGTGTTTATTCACCCTTTCAAGCCATGCTTCCCTATTTTTTTCTATTTCTTGGGTGAATAAAGAAGTAAGAGCAAAATATCGGAAAAGGGCTGCCTCTTCCTCTTCCTGTTTCTCCAAATCTCTTTTGAGTCCCATAGTCCTAGGCCTCTTCCTCCTTGGTTGTTCTTCTTCTTCAGTGTCATTGAATTTGCCCATAAGTTATTCCAACTTGATTTGTGCTTTGGAGGCTTTCCTTTGGTACTTGATAGCCCGCGTCTCATAAACTGCCATGTGGACATTCATTTTCTTGTTTTGTGTTTGCAGAAAATGTATGAGGTCCTTAGACCTCTCTAGATCAGCTCTTAGGTCATGAATTTGTTCTTCTCTATTTTGCAAGAGGGACTCAAGGATTCTAGCCTCATTGTCACTGTCATCACTGTTTATCTAAATTATATCAAAATCCCTTTCTTTCTCATGGCTACTTTCCTCCTTCTCTTTTCCCTTGCCTTGGGTGGCCTTCTTGGTTCTCCTCTTCTTTGGTAATTCGACAATGGGTTTCTTGGGCAACTTGCCTTTGCTTCGGAGTGCTCTAGTAACATTGGGAGTTACAACTTGAGCCACTTTCTTTCTTAATGTTCGGGGCTTTGTTACCTTTGGAGAAGAAATCATGGCCCCTTGCCTAGGAGAGGCAGCGAGCACATGCTCTATTTGGTCTTTAACTTTACTGCTCCCCTCATCATCTTTGTCACTATTTTCCTCCTTTTGAAGGCTGCCTTGTTGGTCTTTATCAATGCTATGCTCATGGTAGCTGATTTGGCCCTTTTTTTCTATGCTGCCTTCTTTAGAATGCTCATTTCTTGAAGTTTTCTTGTCATCATCCTTGCTGGCTGGTGTGCTTTCCTATTTTTCATCAAAAGTGTCCCTTTGAGGACTGTCTTGACCCTCCTCATAAGTGCCTTGTCTGTCAGCTTGTATGTCTCCTTGAGGACTGCCTTGTTCACTTTCATCCCTGCTTTCTTCAAAACTGTTAGGCTTTGTATCCTCACTGTTTTGTGCCTGATCATCATCATGCTCACTACTGTGTGGGCTGCCAATAGTTTCCTCTTTGTGA
Organism: Pinus albicaulis; assembly: GCA_034641835.2. NCBI lineage: Eukaryota > Viridiplantae > Streptophyta > Pinopsida > Pinales > Pinaceae > Pinus > Pinus albicaulis. The sequence continues at coordinate 108,305,609 of CM076575.1, forward strand.
CTGTTGTGTTCTTCATCAACTTGTTCTAGCTCTTCATTATTGCCTTTTTTATGCTCACTATCATGTTTGGATTCTTCATTTTGTCCTTCCTCATCACTTGTTTGTCCTCTTTCACTGTGCTTTTGTTCACTGCTTTTTCCCTTTCTCACTTTGTTCTTCTTCACTTTCAATCATAAGAGATTTTTTCTTCGTAGGAGTTGATCCAGGTGGATATTGGTGGTCACCCGCATATTCCACTTGGGGCTCCACCATTGTCTAATTTCAGTTTTTCGGTTTCGGCCATGAGTTTACTATTTTTAGCGGTTTTTCGGGTCCTAAACTTCGGGAGTCGCTTTGAGGCCCTAACGACGTTTTTTTGGGAAAACGGAGAGAAACATGGGTCCATGGACTGCTGTTTCTCATTCCAAATTTGTAGTCCTCGGATAGATCTTTCTAACGAGGTATGGTACGCGTCAAACGGAGATCGGATGCCAAAGTTACGCCCACTGGGAAGTTGAAACACCAATTTACCCAAATGGGGCCCATAGTTTTGGCGCTTCATCTCCTAGGGTTAGGGTTTTGGGTGTTTAGGATTTCCCATTGTTTCTAAATGATAAATAGGCCCTCAAGACTCATTGTAACTCGGTTCAAAGGCCCGTAGCCGCCACATCTCTTCTCATATATAGCTACCGGCGCCCTAGCTAGTTTTATTTCCATTACGTACGTAAGCAAATTTCGGTTCTTTGATATTAATGAAATGAAGTGTTATTTCCGCTGCATCTCTTTGTATTTATGTTTATATGTTTATTCTCATTGCGTTCTCGCATAAATCCAGATCAGTGGTATCGAGTAGTGCCGCTTTTTTCTCAATCCTTCTTTGCATGTCCCCAACGAGGTCGGGGGTATAAGGAGCTAGGGCTCGATCCGGTGGAACCTTTGCAAGATCGGCCTCGCAAACCTCGACGGACGCCCATGGGGGGACGAAAAGAAAGATGAGGGAGCATGAGATCCTATCAAAATATTGCTTGAGGAGGCCCTCGAAAGACAAAGGAACGTGATGATGGATAACTTTGCTCAAATCCTTCAACGGCTACCCACCGGCGGTGCATCCGCATCCAGCAGACCCACTGCGGAGGCGCGACTCCTTTTAAGGTACAAGTAAATTTTTACATTCCCATATTTTAGGGTCAAATAGACGCGGATGTCGTAGATAAATGGTTGAATCTGTTAGAAGGATATTTCTCGGTTCATGACTTTTCGGATCAGGGAGAAGATTATTTTTTTCACTCCTCAAAGCTACCCCCCATGTTAAGGACTGGTGGGAAACCTACTGTGAGAACAAGGACCCGGACAGAACCCTCTCTGTTCTCGGCCGTACCAACTTGGAATTCTTTCCGAGACGCCGTCAAGGAATAGTACTATCCCGTGGGGAGCTATGAGGACAAGTACATACAATGGACCACGCTGCGACAACAAAGGGATCAAGATGTGCATGAGCTAACGAATCTGTTCCATACCCCGTGCACAAAGTTGGGTATCAAAGATTCAAAGAAACATCCGGTGCTAAAGTATCGCAGTCGTCCGCACAAATACATTCGGGAGGAAATGGAGTTCCTTGACATCTCCTCGCTTGGTACGGCATACCTAGGGTATGTCGCCAAGATTGAGCAGAAATTCAAAGCGAAGAAGCAAGACTTTGGATCCGCAAATCACAAGCAAGGGAAAGGTGCTTCCAAACCGGAACAAAGGACCGAGCCAAGGCATGGCGGCGAAAGACAACGCATCGAAGCCACAAGAAAAAGAACAGCACCACAAAGCCAAATAAGGACATGGGAAAGTGGTGTGAGTTCCATAAGAGCTCCACTCACAACACAAGTGAGTGTCGGGGCCAAGCGGTCGCTAGTGGCCGAGATGAGGGCTTCGAGTCGGATGCATGCTCGACTCCGAATCGAACACGAAAAGGCGAATGAAAAAGGGAAACAGATTATTGATGCGAGAGCCCAACGACACTATTGCCATCGCAAAGATCCAAAGGAGGAGGCACGGAAGATCCGAGAGGAGGAGGAACGTCTCTTCCACTCCCGGATGTGGGTAAAGGGCTCCCCCGGTACATTTCATTGTCGACAATGGGAGCCAAAAGAACCTCATTTCAGCGGACACCGTGAAGCGGTTGGGCTTGCCGACCACGGCTCACCCACATCCATACACCATCGGGTGGCTTCACCAAGGACGAGATCTCCGCGTCGGCTGACAGGTGTCGCCTTCCCTATAGCATCAAGCCCTTCACGGATGAGGTATTATGTGACATTTCTCCTATTGATGTTTCGATGTATTATTAGGACAACCATACTTTTGGAAGCGTCATGTCGTGTATGAGTCTCGGCCTCGTCGTCGTTATTGTTACTTTGGGAAATAATTTGTATAGGATACCGGAGGGTACCACCTCCTACGCTATCTCTTTGGTTACTCGCAAAACAATGCGGTAAGCTCATTTCCCAAACCCGAGAAATTCGTTTTCCCGATGATCCGCCCCTAGGGCAAGAAGAAGACTATGGCCATGACCTCCAGACAGGGGCTCCTCCCGCATAACAACAACAAATGGATAAGGTTGTGGAGGAGTACGGGGACATATTCACCTCACCCACAGGGGGTTCCTCTCGCACTGTCGGTTCAAGCACCCGATTGATCCGACCCCCCGTGCGCCGCTACCTAATGGACCGATCTATCGGCGCTCTCGATTTCCGGAGAATGATGAAATCAAGAGGCGGATTCGAGAGTCTGTTGCGTAAAGGTCACATCGGACCAAGTTCATCGCCCCTGTGGGAGCCCGATCGTGTTGGTACGGAAGAAGGATGGGACGTGGAGACTTCGTATTTACTATCGGGTGCGCGAACAAGATCACTTGTCCGGAATAGGTACCCAATCGTACGGATTGATGACCTTTCCGGACCAACTCAAAGGTGCAAAAATATTTCAGCAAGATCGACACGAGTCCGGGTATCACGAGTACCAATTGAACCCTCCGATGTGTGGAAGATTGCCTTCAAAGCCAAGGAAGGCCTGTTCGAATGGCTGGTCATCCCTTTCGGGTTGACGAATGCTCCCGCCACCTTCATGAGAATGATGGATGACATATTGCGGCCATTCACCAAATCATTTGTAGTGGTGTACTTGGATGATATTCGATCTTCGACCCGGACTCGGGAAGAGCACCTTCACCACATCCGACAAGTCCTCCAAACACCGCGGCAACACAAGTTGTGTGCCAATTTGGAGAAGTGCACTTTTGGCATGACCCGGGTTCAATATCCGGGATACATTATTGATGAAAGGGGGGGTGCATGTGGATCCGACCAAGATCCAAGTCATTCGGGATTGGCCGGCCCCAACCACTATAACGAGCTTCGCAGCCTTTCCGGGTCTTGCTAATTTCTATCGGAGGTTCGTGTTGGGATTCTATCATATCACTTGGCCCTTGAGTCAAGTCACCAAGGGAGGAGCGAGAGCAAAAATTTTTTTGGTCGGAACCTCAACGAAGGCGTTCACGAGAACCGAAAAACCGCCTTTTTTTTGCCCCGGTGCTCACTTTACCGGACTTGCAACAACCATTTGAGATCGAGACGGATGCCCTCGACTATGCTATTGGGGCAGTTCTTACTCAACAGGGGACATCCAATGGGATTTCACGATGAGACATTTTCCGACACAATTCGCAAGTACCCCACATATGACAAAGAAATGTACTCCATTATGCAAGCTTGTCGAAAATGGAAGCATTACATTTTAGGGAAGGAAACAATCATCCATATAGACCACGGGCCCCTGCCCAGTTCATACGGACACAAGGGAAGTTGCAGAATGATCGCCATCGAAGTGGTCTACATATCTGCAACAGTTTCATTTGAACATCAAGTATAAGAAGGGTAGCACCCAATCATGTTGCAGACTGCCTCAGCCGACCACCGATCGTGGCGCTCACCACTGTGCTCAACTCTTGTGGGCACGAGACTTCTGATTGGCCACTTCTCTATGAGAGTGACCCAGAATTCGGCCACACTTACAAGGCACTCTTGGGGGGTATGCAAGTTCCAAATTTTCACCTCCAAGATGAACTTTTATGTCACATGGGACACCTTTGTGTTCCTTCAAGCGAGCGTGCCAAGATGATATGGGAAGCACACTACAGTCGAGTCGCTGGGCATTTCGGGGTCGAGAAAATAGTAGCAATCTTGCAGAAGTATTTCTATTGGCCGAACCTTCGAAAGGATGTCGAGAAGCACATCAGATCCTGCACTGCTTGTGCCATTGCCAAACCGACCATCAAGAAGCAAGGCCTATATACTTCTCTACCTACCCCTAGTCGACCTTGGGAATCCATCTCCATGGATTACATGTCGGGCCTGCCTTCTACTAAGCAGGGAAATGACTGTGTTTTTGTGGTCGTTGACAGATTCTCTAAGATGGCCATTATGGCGGCCTGCAAGAAGAATATCACAGCAGAAGCCACTGCTAAACTCTTCTTTGAACGAGTGTGGGTGCACTTTGGGATCCCACAGTCTATCATATCAGATCGATATAGCAGGTTCCTCAGCACATTTTGGTCCAGCCTCTGGTCAATGTTGGACACAAAGCTCACCAAGTCCACAGCTTTCCATCCCCAAACAGATGGCCAGACAGAGGTTGTCAACAGAATGATTGTACACATTCTGCGCATGTACAATTCAAAGCATCCACGCACATGGGACGAGAGCCTCCCTTATGTACAACATAGTTATAATCGGGCTCTCCACAGTTCAATCGGCCATAGCCCCTTTCAGGTGGGCTTGGGATTCCAGCCACTATGTCCCATTGACGTAACCATGCCATTTGCAGCTGCTCAGGCCAATTCAGCTCATGTCCAGTCTGAAGTTGACAAAGCCAGTAGCTTCATCGAGCGCATTCAACACATCTGCCAACAGGTTCATGATATATTGGACAGAGCCAATGCCAAGTACAAGAAACGCCATGATCAACACCGAGTGCCACACAACTTCCAGGTGGGCGACAAAGTATGGCTACATTTGCAGAAGGAGCGCCTCACTGGACCCCACCGCAAGCTTCGCCCACTCCGATACGGGCCATACACCATCACCAAGGCTGTAGGGAACAATGCCTTCGAGCTCAGTATTCCACCATTCCTTGGTCTGCATCCAGTCTTCAATGTGGATCGCCTTCGTCCTTACTTCCCACCTCTACTGGACACCTCGGACATTGCAGAACAACTCACACCAACTGAGTTAAATCTAGACTGCATGGAACATGCCACCATAGATTGCATCATGGACATGATGGGTCCATGGACCCATGTTGCCCATTCCAAATTTGTAGTCCTCGGATAGATCTTTCTAACGAGGTATGGTACGCGTCAAACGGAGATCGTATGCCAAAGTTACGCCCCTGGGAAGTTGAAACACCAATTTACCCAAACGGGGCCCATAGTTTTGGCGCTTCATCTCCCAGGGTTAGGGTTTTGGCTGTTTAGGATTTCCCATTGTTTCTAAATGATAAATAGGCCCTCGAGCCTCATTGTAACTCAGTTCAGAGGCCTGTAGCCGCCACATCTCTTCTCAGAGATAGCTACTTCCGCCCTAGCTAGTTTTATTTCCATTCTGTCTGTAAGCAAATTTCAGTTCTTTGATATTAATGAAATGAAGTGTTATTTCCGCTGCATCTCTGCATTTATGGTTATATGTTTATTCTGTTGCATTCCTGCATAAATCTAGATCGTGAGTGGATTTACTAGAAGAAGGAGAAACAGGATGAGTGGATGGTGAGGGAGGCGCATGGGATGAAGAAGCAGTGGAAAAATCGGGATGTGAAATGAAAGATTCCCTAGAAACTCCCTTTTTCTCAAGTTGATGGAGGATGACGATCTTGATAAGGGAATGATGAAAAAGATAAGCTTGCTGTTGAGAGGAAGGCTTCTTTTGAACAGTGGAAGCCATCTTGTCAATGCTTCTATAGAGGAAAAATGGTAGGTTTAGCAATTGAGTTCTTGTGAAGTGCATGAGTAGCCTGATATGATAAGCATAAACCCGGGAAAACCTCCCTTCGCATGTGAAATATTTCATGATGATTTTCATGAGATGAGCATAGCTGGTCAAAAAATAGGAAAAAGGAAAAATAGATGGGCATGCATCCCGATGTTCTGGTTTCAAGAAGAGTTTGTATTGATCTGAATCTAGGTAGGTTTGTTTAAACCATTTTTCTCTGACATATGGAATTTTGGTAGCTCCGGAGATAGCTCTAGGAGAGAGCTTGAATTCTAAACTTGTTAGATGAACATGCTTCCCTTGCAGCCTTAAAGCAAATAGATGTGTTGAAGGAAGATGAATTTTCACTTCTTGAACCTTTTGACAAAATTCCAAACATCCTACTTCATGAAAGTTAAAGAGCACTGAAGGAGAGGCATTCACTTCCTGAGTTGAAAAAGGCTCATACCTTTTGTGAGGACCACTCTTATTATCTGGCTTAGGAGGAATTTTGCTTCTGAGATCCTTGGCTGATTTACCCAGGCAAACATGTTCAAGTGTTTTTGAAACAAGCTCTTAATCAAACATCTTTACTCTTTTGAAAAGCTAAGTCTGTCCTTAGTTAGCCCACAATTTTGTTTATATAAAATCAGCTCTCCTTGATTTTGACAGTATGACCTCCTTTTCCTCAGATCACTGTTTTCTGTAGTTTAAACAAGAAAGAGGTTCCCTTGAAAAACATTGTCTCTTTTGGTAACACTGTTTTAATGGACTGTTCTGAAACTATGAATGTAATTTTTCAAAAACACCGTGTTGTCCCCGGATGTATAAACCGCCTTTTTGAATGTTTATTGTTTCTCGACGTTTCTCGAAAATAAATACAGCCCCCTTTGCCACTTAGTTATAAACCCTTATCAAACAAACTCTATTTTATGTTGCAAAGACAAAGTGTGAATACTTAGATATTTCTAGCACAAAATTCTTTCAATATTGGCACCTTTAGCCCTTTCCTTTAACCACTCGTTCATCTCCTCGAAATTACGCTCGATAAAAAATTCTCTAAACCGACACAAAAGCTTCACTATTTCACAAAGACAGAGAAAACCTCTCCCTTTTTGATAATTATGACTTAAAACCCTCCTCGTTCCGCTTCAACAAAGAGGCGAGGAATACCTTTAAACATGAGTTTTTAGGCCCTTTGGAGGCCTGCAGCAAGAAAAGAAATGCGTTCAAGCAAGTGGACGAGTGGGCGTTTAGAGGAGAACGCGCGATGTGCAAGGTGTCTGCCCGCCGGTGCCCAAAGGGATCGCCAACATAGGTGTGCCGTGTGAGGCCATGTGCACACCGCGCCTCCGTGTAACTTCTATGGAGGGGCACCCACAGCGCGCCGCGCAGCTTTTGAGCCTGAAAACTTCAAAATCGCCCAAAACAAAATGCTTCTTTTCTTCAGTGAGGATGCCAACGAGCGTTTTTTGAATATTTAAACTTGGTGAGGGATTTTTAAAAGGCCTTTTCCTCCTTTACAAAATGAAAAATCTCTTATGCCTTTGCATCCCTTTAGAGGGGTTTTATGCCTTTTTGAAAAGGTTTTTATAAAAATATCAATTACTGCCCTCAATATTGTATCACTTTGAAAACACCATAAAGACCTATCATCTGAAAAAGACTCATAGAAACAATGCTATGGCAGCCTTTTTGAAAACACCATATATCCATTGTTTTTTGAAGTAAGGAGGCCTTTATAAACAGAGGAAACAGAGACTTTATAACGCCAGAATGCCATCTTTTTGCTTGATGTGAAATAGGTTTTCAACCTATGAACCCTTATCGTTTTATCACTATTTTTCAAACCTGTCTTTCAAGAGGAAAATTGCTCAAACACCATATGAAAAACTGCTGATGCATCTTTTGTTCATCTCTTGGAAGGAGGTGGCCTATAGTTTCTGAAATCACTCAAAACACTTTAACCCTCTGCTTTTAAATGAAGGAGGTTCTATTATGATCTCAACCATCTGCTCTTTTAAAGGAGGAGGGTCTCACTGTGCTCTTAACCATCTGCTTTTAATGAAGGAGGTTAGCACTGTAGATATTACATTTCATATATTTCAGAACTGTGTAATCTTTATGCAAATCATATGTCTGCTTGGTATCATATCAAATGGGCAAGAAGGTGAAATTTGACATTTTGCTTTATGAGACATGGTCTGAAATATATATCCTTTGTAAAACATCCCTGTGAACCCTTAGACTAGAAATCACATGATTTGAATATGGAGAGTATTTTCTTGCTAGACATATTTGACTAACCTCTTTTGAATTTGTTTGCAAAGGCATGTTGAAATTGTTTTTTGGAGGAGATGCTGAAACACTGCTGAGCAGCATAACATCAGCTTTTTTATTTTATATGACTTGGAGGCTGCTCTCTATTTTTTAGGCAAATTTGGCTTTCAGAATACACCCATTAGTAGCCCTTCACTTACTGTATTTCATTTTTTTTACTGATGGCGAACTAACTCATCATGAAGGACCCTTTTGACCTTGTTCTTTTGCTCTTTTACACATTGATCATTGTTGCAATCACACCCCTGTAGAGATGTAACAAACATATGACTTTGAACTCTAAAGAGCTTCCTTGGGGTCTTATGGAGATTTTTCCTGACCTAAGCATGTTCTTTTAGACAGTGAACATACTTATCTTCTTCTGTTTTGGATCTTTGTTGAACTTCTTCTGGACTGAGATAGAATGACCTCTTAGTGGCGGACCTATGGATGGATCAAGCTTTGTTTTTGCAGATTAGGCACTAATTCTGGGCTGGCTGGTACTGAACAGAGGCTTTTGGCTTAGGATGTTTTTTCCAAGGAAGGGATTCCCTAAAGCACCACTATCTAACTTAGGGGCGATCTTGACATATTCTGAGTGTTTTCTTTGGTATCATTAGATCTTTAAATGACAGATAACCAGGGATAGGGTTGTAGACATTTTATCAACAGTTAGATAATGAATAGCTTGAGGAATAAGGGTGAATGACAGCAAATAGTCTATAGCTATGGCAACTATGGACAGGGTTATTTTGCTGAAACCAGATAGGACTTGACAAATGGATTTTTTCTCATCATAGGCTGACCGGAAGGGGTAGGAGGAAAAAAATTGTTTTGGGGTGTTTTATAGATGACAGGTTTGACGGTTTTGAGATCAGCTTCTATAAAACTTAGCTTAAGAAACTAGTCATCATCAATAGGTGAAAAATACTGATGACTAACTGCCACACAAGGGCGTGTGGTGGTCATCTTTCGGGCATAACTACTGCCCAAAAAATCCTGCGCCGCAGGTTATTATTGGCCCACTTTGTTTAAAGACTGCATTGCAGCAGTCCAGAAGTGCCATCCATGTCAAATTTTCACGAAGAAAATGCGTGCTCATCCTGCCCCCTTTCATCCGGTTATATCCATTGGTCCTTTCGCCAAATGGGGAATTGACTTCGTCACCTGCAATCCCATTTCGGAAAATGGACACAACTACATTGTGGTTGTGGTCAACTATTTTACGAAATGGGCAGAAGCCATTCTGGCTTTTAAGGCTGATGGCAAAACCCCCGCTCTCTTCCTATTCAATAAGGTAATCTGTCGGTTCGGCGTACCCCTATCTATTATCACAGATCATGGATCCCACTTTCAAAATCATATGATGACCGAATTAACATCCATGCTAGGTTTTCGTCAAGATCAATCTTCTTCTTATTATCCTCAAGCTAATGGTCAAGTCGAAGCCGTAAATGGCGTCCTCAAAACCATGATTCGTCGATTGGTCAGAAACCATAAAACCACATGGCATCGAAATTTGTATTCCGCGTTATGGACATACCGAACGTCAATCAAAAGTTCCATAGGCTTCACACCATTTCAACTCGCATTCGGCTTGGAGGCAGTACTTCCAATCGAGTGTGAAATTCCATCACTCAAACTTGCTGTTGAACTCCTACCTAGCACCACTGCCACAGAAGAGCACTTTCTTTCGCTCGATCATTTGGACGAAACTTGTCGAGATGCTACATTAGCACTCGAAGCTCACCAGCGCCGAGTCAAAGCTCAATACGACAAATCTGTCAAGCCTCGTTCTTTCCAAGAGGGTGATCTTGTTCTACTCTATGATCAGAAACATGACCTCTTGGGGGCAGGAACACTCCAACCATTATGGCTTGGTCCTTAAATCATCACTAAAGTCCTCTCAAAAGGGGATTACGAACTTCAGGACTGTAATGGAATTCTGCTCACGGAGCCCCGCAACAGGCTCTATCTAAAGAAGTATTTTTCCTAGTTTCGCACTAGGCGTATGCTTTGTAATTTTATGTATATAAGTTTTTCCTATTGTTTGATGTCTCTAGATATTTTTTGGTTTTTGAGGTGTTTTTCTCATCTACAATCTTTTTCCTTCACACAAATGTCGTCATCCTCCTTATCATATGTCAGATACATGGACGGTGCTATTCGTCACACTAGATACATTGCTTCAGCTGATTGGGTTCTCTACACTCCTGAGTCCGAACTTCTTGGTTCTGGGGGAATCTTCCTAGGTAGCGCCACCAATAACGTTGCCGAGTACATGTCAGTGATCCATCTCCTTACAGAGGTTGCCTCTTGCGACATCTCCAATTTAGTGGTCAGGTTAGATTCCCAAATCATCATTATGCACTTAAACAATCATTACCGTGTCCGTCATTCAGTCTTGTTACGTTATTTTTTAAGGGTGCAACTTTTATAACGTCAATTTCAAACAATCACATTTGAGCACGTTCCTAGAGAATTTAATGCATTAGCCTATTCTTTGGAAAAATATGTGTTAGATTGGAATTTGACACATTTGTTATAAAATATTCACACATGAATATATATATTTTTTATCCCATAGAAAATACATAAAAAAGTAAAAAACAAAAAATCACCAAAAAGTATGTATATATATATATGTCATGCCCAATACAATAGTTACATCAAAAAATCTTCCAAAACTTGGGTGTTTTACAAAAAATTTGGCTATACTAAAGCCACGCTATGATACTTATACATTTGCTCCACCAGCTAAGCCTGATGCTCAAAATAACATACAACTGCTCTGGCTATCCTCCTCAGAGGCACCAGATATCTCTCCGGTAAACCTATAGTATGCTGCTACAAATGAACTAGAACCTCCTGCATAGGAAGAGATGGTATACCCATACTCAAACCCTCCAAGTTTCTGGAGAGTTCATGCAAAATCTGGGTATCATCATCCCAGGCAACTTCCACATCCTCAGCTGGTGCGCCAGCCCCGGGTAGCTGCAGTCCTTGCCATGCATAACGAGGGGCCCCAACTGAGCAGACAGGTGCCACATCTGTGTCAAGAAGGCAAGCTTCATGTCAAAACATATTTTTCACCCTATTTAAACAAAAAAATTGCATAAACATTCAAAATCCAAAAAACAAAAGTACTTCCTAAAAGTACAATGGTCATTCCTTTCTTACCATCAAGCCTCCACTGGGTGCCAGGGGGCAACACTAACTCCGGATCGCTGGTGAAGTTCATCCCTGCATAAGGATAATCCTCAATCATAATGATCTGGGAGTTCAACCAATCAAAAAACCCATCATCAAAGAAGTGACGGACTGGACCCTCTCCAGTCTGTGGAATCAATGCTGCCCATCGAGCCTGTCTCGGCTCGCGTGGGCCCAATGGCGCTGTAATGATCCTGGGTCTCATCAATGGTACCCACTCCATTTGGAAAGAAACAATCAATGTGTCATACCCAAACTCTCTTTGGGTACGGGTCTTGCATGTTGTGAGCTCTGCTCGGACCCGACGGACAACTCCATCACACTAGTCAAAAACTTAAGGCTGCTTACAATCCAAGGCTAGTAGCATCTGGGCCTTGGTGGCCACATGCTGACTCTTGGCCACTACCAAGTGAACAAAAATCCATAATATAGACCTCAGTGGTCTCGAAGACACCCGTGAAATAGGCACTCGATTTCTCACTACCTCTGTGTTGTGTGTGCAATGAGTCAGAATAAGATTAGTAGTGGAGCACGGGTCCGCTCTGCACCCCATCAATTTGGGCCTCAGTCCACGACATGATAATCCAGACAGAAAGTAAACATCGTCCTTCTCAATTGAGAGCTCATTTCCCCCAATCCGAAAGACATGGTGACGCTCATCCCATTGCTGAATCAACCACCTTCGGAGGTCCTCTTGACCCCTCATCAGTTCTAAACGTGCATATTTTAGCCAACCGCATCTGCGGAGAGCCATCAAACTTGCCGCATCATTAATCATATCTCTTTCTTCCCGTTCATGTTCTCTCTCTCACCAGATACTCATGGTTAATAACTGAATACCTGCCAATGCAACATTTTCAAGCGATTAGAAATTGTCTGGAACACTTCAAAATTATTGTAAATGAGTTCTTAAAATATGCTTTGTGCCTAATGTGCGCTATAGAGAAAAACAACATGTGCTAACGCGCCCTTGCTTCACGAGAGGTGCGCTTAATGCAGGTCCAGCCCTGCTGGCCCTCGTTAGCCACTAATATTTTTTAGGGCCTGCCAAATTTCCCATTTTGAATCAGGAAATCTTCACAAAAACACAATAAAATGATAGCAGGAGATTCCAGCTCTTACCTGGATCTCGCGGGAAGAAGAACCATTGCCCGAATTGACCGCAATTTCCAACTGAAGTTTTCACCCTTTTTCACCCCAGAGCTCCTTCATAGCATTCAAAATAGTGAAAATGAAAGTCTTTTGACCTTCTTATAGCCATTTCTGGGGCATGACTCTCTTAGCTAGTCGACAAAAATTCGTGAATTCTTGTTGCATATGTGTCGCAACTATTTGAGATTAGTTACTGATGTTCTGATGAGTGATCAAGATCTATATGCAGACATAACCATGTTTTGAACCTGATTCCGAGCATTCTTTTGACGATATTTTTCTTTCTCGTTAATCTAAAAAACCTCAAGTTCTCTTCTTCGGACTCGTTAAACTTATACGAAGTTGATTTCGAGTGTTCTTTTTATGGTCTTTTTCTTGCTCGTTAAATACGAAAAACCTGGAGTTCTCTTCTTTAGACTTGTTAAAACTGATATGAAGAAGCACTGAGCTTTATTTTTAGGGACTTTTTTCTAGCTCATAAAACTGAAAAAACCCCGAGTTGTCTTTGTCAGGCTCGTTAAACTACCACGACAGAGAGTAAGGAGCCATTCTTTTTCCTCTTTTTCAAAGCTCTTTAAACAAAAAAGGTGACCGAATTTTCTCCATGTGACTCGTTAAAATTTCACGGAGAGCACTGAGTTTTTCTTTGTTTGACTTGTCAAAAATTTAAGAGTACTGAGTTTACTTCGTCTCCTCATACTCATAACAAAATGAGACAGACATCCATCGAACATATATTTCTCACTTTTCTGGCTTCGATGGACTAACTCATGGAAAATGAACTGTTTCGAGCTTACTATTCTCCCTTTGTCGTGCCCGGTTATCAAGACATGACAAATATACCCCATGGGGTTGTCTTTTACGACATTTTTTAGACTCTCTAAACATGAAAAATTCACAGAGTTTACTCGTTTGGATTCTTTAAACCTAATCAGATGGGGAATGTATTTGTCTTTTACAACATTTTTCAGTCTCTCTAAATATGAAAATTCACCGAGTTTACTCTTCTGGACTCGTTAAACCTAATCAGATGGGGAAAAATTTGGACAAAATGGATACTAACTTTGTTACATTTCGGAAAGGTCGATTTGGCAGCAAAAATCGTGAACATGGCACTCCCCAGAAAACTCTTTTGCAGTTAGCCGAACCCTACCATCTATGAGTAATAGCCTTCATCTCCCCGTGTTCCTACACTATTAAAATCCTAACAAACTCTTTGGTGTTCATTAAGCCTCAGCTGCCTAGTACTTTGTTACAGTGCCTTCTATTGTTCAAGCAGATCTCGCTATCTACTACTCCTCTTATCAACCAAACCGTTCATTGTGCCAGAAATTATTTGTCGTCAGTTATCCCCATTTTCTCTTTATTATCTCCATCAAAAATAAAATCATTTGGTTTTTGTTTCGTGTTGATTGATGTAGGATGCCTCAGTTCCTACCTTTCAATAGATCTCTTCCTATTAAATTCAACTTCTTATCTAGGAAGTTGATCCAAAAACCCATCAGTACCTAGATGCTTGCGGACATCAGTGATAGGTAATCTTCTGTTTGATTAGGAGTCTTCATCATTGGCTTAGTTGATTGAATGATTCTAAGAGTGTTCAACTTCAACTCTTTTTATTCACACTCGCTAGATTGTACTATGCATCTTAGGGACCATCATCATTATCGGTGCCCACCTTCGTGTTTGTTAATAGTTTTCATTATCGAATGGTAATCAGACGATTTCTCACATGTTCGATAACATCTCCTTCATTCACATGTTAAGAAATATGCAGTTTAAGTGAAGCAACGGTCAAGACCTTGGGGCAAAGGTCACATCATTAAAGCTATGTTCCCTTCCCCAAGTTGCGATATTGTTTATGGAGACAAATTCTTCAGCCTGATCCTGTTATGATAGACACTTCCACATTATGCTTATCGGTGGACAGATTCTTCATATCTCTGTTCTAGAGAAATCATGTTGATTAGCTACTGAGCATGGGAATGCTCGACTCAAGATAGATACTATATTTTCTGACATATGTTGTTGTTTCAGGTTTTCCTTAGTCTTTCAATCTCTTTATCTCTACTACACACATTATAAAGTATTTCGGCCATCGTCTTCGTCTCTAACTTTACACTTTAGGGGGCATCTTTTATAGGTCAAAAAACCTCCTCATCAGCTCAGAGGAGAAGATAAATATGGAAGGAATACAAAGACCTAAACTAAACCTACTTCTGCCTAGGTAACACACCCCTATAACAGCAAAAGACCATTATAATGCACCTGATCAATGAAAAGGTCGAGTTAGTGGCTAGCACAACTCTCTGTTTAGACTAGAGGGCAGGGTTACCCGTGTTTTGAGTTTGAAACAAGAAAAACCTGCAGAGAATGATTTGAAATTCCAGCTTTTTCTCATAAGAGAGTCAGTACAAAATAGAAACTGCAAAGCACTAGTCTCTTATTGGGCCTTGCCAAAAACAACTGAACTCTCAAGGAAGGAAAAAACATGGGAAGTTGAGGAAACATCTTGGTTTTTTCTATTTATAACTGGTGGAAGGAGAAAGGCAATGATTGCTCTCTCCATCTCCTATAAAATGGAGCTGCAGGCTCTTGGTTCAAGGTCGAAGGATTGTCAAAGTTTTGAATGCTTGTGAAGCAGAGCATTAGCGTTGTAGGGTGAACGTCAAAAATCAAGGATTTTCATTGAGAACTTTTTGATCAAGACATCACCACATTGAGAGATAGAGAGATTGGAAGGCTGAGGAGGGCTTGGTACAACCGATGGTTGTAATCCTCTTTTTTATAAATCAATAGAACTATATATGCTTTGTCCATTCTATGCATTGATATAGTTATTGTTCTTCAATTACTTATATAGCATGAAATGAATGGCTTAGATGTGCATTGTTTAAATGTTTATCATATATTAACTTAATTGATAGGAAATGTGTGTTGTGGTAGAGATTACACAGGTGCTTTGATTGATCATGGCGTCTAGATTTGTAGCTCGTGAAGGAGGATCCCTGCTTCGTTGCTTAGCGCTCTCCAAGAGACTTCAAGATCATTAAAGAGGTAATATTCCATCCTATTCCATAAAAGTTGTTTAAGTTGATATGAACATGTATGTATCTTCTTTGTGAACTATACGACTAATCTTATTGTCTTCCTCGAGCACCGGAAAGCCCTGAGAGGGATATTTGAGAACCAAAAACCCAAGAATTTTACCTATAGCAGCTATCCAAAACCCCATCACTGAAACCTTTCTCTGAATATTTGATTGTCCTAGTTGAACCAAAGAGGTCTTGTTTCGATCTTTCCCTTTTCCTATGCTCTGCAATATTAGTTCAAAGTTCTCGATAGCTCAAAATATGATATATAGGAGTTCCCTCTTCATATATTGATTTGTTTGTTTGTCTTGTGTGTTTTCCCCAAAGTCTGAAGGTGATTTTCCCAAAGTTAGAGGGTCTTGTACTTCTATGAATCGCCTGAATGTTTATTTTATGCATCTATCAGTTTGAAGTTTCATTTATCGTGATTAATGGTTAGCCCTACCACATGGATGTTTGCTGTAAAAGTTTTTATGCTTAAACCTATTTGTCCTTTCACAAATTTAGTGTCCATCCCATTTCATTCCACCTAAAAGAATCCATTTTACCTCGACCAAATCGGCCCTGCAATATACCTTGTCCACCCCTTTGAGGCAGTATCGACCTTATCGACCCCATAGCCCAGCTGATATGACAATATTTTTATCTATCTATCCTTGAACAGTTCTTCCCTCAAAAAACCTAAAACAAACCAAAAACACACTTAACAACTAGCCTAAAATCAGATACATAGAAAGAAAACAAGTTCACATCCATTGCACAAATAGAGAGAGCCCTCTCTGAGTCTAGGAAGGATAGATCCTTGGGCTCCAAAGTTGGTTTGATGTTACCCTATCAGTTGGCTTTCCAATCTGCCAAATCATGGGACCCTAACATAATGGAGATCACGGTGGGACCTGAGTCAAACATCCTAGGTATCCCTTAGGAGCTCTCAAAGTCTCAGTGAAACTTAGAAAACTTAAGTGTTGTTCGAAGAGTAGAAACTAGCTTTTTCATTATGTTAGCAAAATGATGACTCAGTTATAGAAAACTCTTACAAACCTCAGGGCTACACATAGAAAACTCAGGAAACCCCAAAAAAACATCCCTAGATTGGCTTTTTCTCAGTTATTGGCGGTGGACCATAAGTACATATCTCTAAAAACAACAAAACATCCACCTGGCGACTCCGCTAGCCTCCAGTAGGCCTAATACTCCATAAAAAACCAAAAATTTCATAAATCATACTGTTCTGTTGACTCATCTTTCCCAAAAACTCAAATTTCATGATGCAGCCTCTGAAATCAGTGACAAACTAAGTACAACTTAGGGATTAAAAAATCTTCATCTAAACATAGGAAATCAACAGAATAAACTTGCAAATAGAACCATAGCTTTCTCAACAATCTAGAAAACTGTTGAAACTAAGTTTTAAGTCATTCTTGCAAGTTTCCACATAAAAGATTTCTAGAAAAACATTTTCCTAAAAACATCTTTGTCAGTATTGGTGGTGGACCATAAATCTCAAGAAAATCTACCTGGCGACTCCACTAGCCTTCATTTTGTTTTAACCATTCTTCACATTAGCGAAACCCCTAGAGAGGACATCCATCCAAAACAATCACAACTATCACCCTCTCTAAACTTTCACTTTGAAATCTAGCTTCATGAAGAATTAATACCAGATCTCACCAGGACCCAAATCCCGCTATCATAGTTGACGACCCAGAAAATATTTTGTGGCAAACTTCTGAAACTGGTAACTTAGCTACCAATAGGACCATCCACAAAGCAAGCTTTGTACCTGAACATCTTACATCCTTGCAAGATTCCCAATTTGACTTGAGTTCAGAAAAAGCACTTTTTAGAAGCAAGTCGCAAAGTAAAATCAACCTTGACGATCTTGAGCCCTTAGATTTGCAACAGAGTCCTAGCAGAGAAGCCTCACCCACTACACCTCCTGATTTTCAGCTTTTCCACCATTTTGTCTCTTATCACCCCAAATCTGCTTAGAATCAGTCGACAAGTCCAAGTACTTCTGCCACACCTTTTCAGACCACAACTGTGCAAATCACCTCATCCCATACCACCAAACCTCATACTATAAATCTACCATTCGCTCCCATCATGGCAGCTTGGTATGCGACTTTAGTGTTACCATTGCCTTTGGTACCTTTGCAAAATTATTACTAATCCCGAATTCCACACTTCACCGAAACTGAGGCCACTACCACTCAACAACATGTAGATAGGATCACTGATGCTTTTGACTACATGGAACTAGAAGATGAAACCATAAAGATGAGAATGTTCGCCCAAAGCCTAGGCGGAGAACCCAAGAAATGGTTTAAAAGCTTAGCTCCTAATAGCATACATGATCTCCCAACACGTTACCAAACTTTCATAAATAGGTGGGAAATCAGGAAAAACCCCATCCAAATCCTTTCCAAATATAACAATCTTAAAAGGAATATGGGGGAAAGTGTTCAGGACTATTGCACTAGATTCAACAGTGTCTATAATGCCCTCCCGCCTCACATGAAAGCTCCACTTGGCTCAGCATTAGCAAAATTTCTCGAAGGTTTTGATCCAGATATGACATAACAACTAACAGAAAGAGACCTCCCAACTTTAGAAGAAATGAAAAAAGTAGCTATTAGTGTCGAAGCCAACCTAGCTAAGAAAAGAGCTAGGATAAGATCATAAAAGAAAGTCACATACCATGATGAGGTGATGCCTTCAGTTTCCTCCTCAGATCCCAGAATAGACAACTTGGTTAGATCCATGGAAAAAATGTGGCAAAGAATAAATCTGAATGAAAAAGCACCTCTTAAGGACAACCAGCCAAATCCTCAAAACCGAAACCGGAACAAAAATTTTAGAAGAGACCCGCCTCAGAACAAACCAAGGGAAAATGACCAACAGATCAGGCCACCTTTCAATGAAAACTATGTTGATGAGGTAGAAAGAGATATAGAACCACTTGATAAAAATCACTTAAACTTGATAGGTTTTGATAGCGAGGGTGAGGTTTTCCTCACAGAAGAAGAACAAGTTTTATTCTCCTCAAATAAAAATGAAGAAAATTATGAGGACTCCAAAGATCCTGAGGTAGGATTGCAAAACACCATAATGGAAGCTCATAGGCAAGATGACCTTAGGAGTAAGAAAAAACAAGACAACTCTAAAGAGGTAGCTCAAACACTGCTATTATCAAAACCCACGATACCATTCTTAAAAGAACAACAGATAATAACAAAATCATGGCTAAGAAAACTGACCAAAACAAAGACAAAGCTAGTCAGGCAAGCCTTGATCTAAACTGTCCTAGTACCTCTACTAAGATTCCTGAAACAACTGTATTGAACAAAATCCAAAATCAAAGTCAGCAAATTAAAAATATAGAGAAAGCCATGGTTGAAAAAACTGAAGAAAATCTATCTAAACTACAAGTACCCTTCAGTTTTGAAGGGGAAATTGCCAAAATTAAGATCACCATGCCTCTCACTAAACTTATTGCCCAAATATCATACAAATCTGAAGTGCTAAAGGTCCTAAACATAGGAAATGATGCAAATACTTTACACCTAGCTGATGATACCCCTGAGGTGTTGTTTGGACCAAAAATAGAAGGAAAATATCAAGAGGGAACCACTCTTCCTTTTTACATTAGCCTGAATATACATGACCAAATCCTACATAATGCCATGCTAGATTCCGAGGCCTCTCACAATCTCATGCCAAAAGTAGTAATGGAAAGATTAGGCCTAAAAATAACAAAACCTTATAAAGACTTATATTCATTTGATTCAAGCAGAGTCAAGTGTCTAGGCCTAATAAAAGATCTTTGTGTTAGTTTGGCTCAAGTACCTACAAAACACCTAGTCATGGACATGGTGGTAGCAGACATCCCTCCCAAGTACAGAATGCTTTTATCCAGATCTTGGGGGGCCAAGCTTCAAGGAAATATTCAACTAGATATGTCTTATGCCACCATTCGTGTGTTTAATCAAACGAGAATACTATAAAGGGAATCACACATGAAATATATGGTTAGCAGCCAAGAAAGGCCAGATAACATCCCTATGTATTCCATACATTCAAACATGGATTCCTTCATCTTGCATCTAGAAGATGAAACTGATGAAAACACAAGTGAAACTGAAACCAGTTCAAGCACAGTATTGCAACCAGACCAACCTCTATATGATGAATTTGATACTCAAAACTATCATGACCTTGAACAATTATGTCTTGAAGAGAGGGAATTTGATTTTCTAGAAGCAGAGATAAATCAGAAAACAAAAAACATTATACACCCTCAAGAAAATTTCTCAAACCAAGGACAAACATCAACATTACAATTAGGAACCTTTTTCAAAACAGAAGCACTAGAGGACTTGCATATTACAAACCTCTTTGGAATTCAGGGGTAGGGGAGCCTAATGTTCTTGCAATACTTAAATGCTTCACCATCTCATGACTTTACCTCCCCGAATGAAACCTTGACTATTACCACAACTGTTAAAGATCCGGGAATAATGCCTGATAAAATTGATATGAAGGGATGTGATAGCTGTAGTCCAAAAACACCTGAGCTGATTGAACTAGCTAAAATTCTGACATTGCACAACATTAAGGACTGCTAGAATATGAAAAATTGTTCAAGATACTAGTACATGTCGGGAAAACAGTTTGAAACACTATGACACTACCATCATTTCAAGAAACAATTTTGACGAAAGGAAATACAAAAATCTTGATCAAACATTAACAATCAAAGACAAGACAGTTGGGCATAGGATATGTATTGATTTTAGAAACACAGATACACACCCTCAGAACATAAATTATATTCTTCCTAAACAAGACCATAGTATACAAATGACAGGTGCTTCTAATCATGTGTCTTTACAAAGTGATGTTTCAGGGTATCATCAATTAATTCCTTTTCAAAGAAAATTAATTCCTTTTCAAAGAAAACAGCTCAAAGAATTTTTCAAATATGCTGGAAGCAATTCCCTCTTCAAACCCAGAATTGCAAAACCACCAAACACCAAAGACATGTTCCTAAAGGCCATCTTTCCAGTTCTAAATTTCTTTAGTATGATGTACCTTGACGATGTCATCATCTGTTTTAAAAATGACAAAGAATATCTGCATTATTTGAAAAAGATGTACAGCAAAAGGAGAAGTGGAAATCAAAGGTATAAAGAAGCACAGCAGGAAGACATAAGGTTGTTTAGAGATTCATGCATAAATCCTTATGTTATGCTTACAAGAGAAAATTTTCCAAACTTTTATTTTCAAGAGCTGAGTGGACCAAGAGCATCAGGAGATCCTTATGAAGATAAGATGCTCAAGTTTCACCGTTTTCAGAATTTTTTGTTTCAGATTTTTCAATCATTGTACATACCATTGCTTGAAGAAATAAATCAAAAAACAGAAAATACAAAAACAATAGAAAATTTGAAAAGAGGGCAGTTTTAGAAAATAGTAGAAAAGCCCCATGTTTGAAAAATAGTCATGCTGAAAGTGCACAAGTCTAAATGCCACTACTAGTGCTCAAAGGATGTCTTGTTCAGTTATCTAGCCTAATCATAACTGGACATGTTTAAAATTTATTGCTGATAAGTTACCGAAAGAAGTGATAGTCAAATTGTGTAAGCTTGACTTGTCAAAGAAAGTAGATTAGGAAAAGATACTGGTTCCACATGCTCAAAACAGAACCACAGAGGAAAACAGGGATGAAAAACAAACTATGTATCCTAGCCCTGATTTTTCTAAATCTTGTTTTCGTGCAAAATAATATTTGTGTGTAGCTTGTCTTTTATGCCACAAACACATGACAAATCAGACTGTCTAATCCTGATTTGGTCATTTTTCAATTTCATGTCTTAGTATAGTGAATGAAATCTTGTCAAACAACTTAATCTTGATAGTCGATCTAGCATAGGTAGAGAATCAAAGGAGTTCATCAGTTCAATCTGAACTCCCAGAAGATATAAGTGTAGAATTATATAGTTTTCTTTTTTCAAAAATATCATGTCAAAGGGTTGCTAGTCCAAATGCACCAAAAGAAGAAAAAATGCTAGGAAATATAGCTGGGTAGGTAGAGATGACTTTGATGCTAATATTGCTGTCAATTTTCAGAAATAGCATCAAGAAAGAAATAAATTTGTGCCAATGGATAAGGCACTTGTCTTCACAGGCCAGAGATATGCAATTCTAGACACCTCTTGAAAATGAGCTGCCCTCCCCAAATGGAGCCACTGTTAGTCATCAATATTTTTTACCTATTGTTGATGACTAGTTTCCTTAGCTAAGTTTTCTAGAAGCTAATCTCAAACTATCAATTTGTCATCTAGAAAACACCCCAAACATATTTTTGTCCTCCTACCCCTTCCTGTCAGTCTATGATGAGAACAATCTCCAGTTTTCAAGTCCTATCTTGTTTCAACAAAATATCCCTGTCTAGAGCTGTCTTAGCTTGGTTTCCCTGCTATCATTTGTCTCCTTGTTACTCATGCCATTCACTATCCAAAGGTTGACAAAGTGTCTGCTACTCTATCCTTGATCATCTTGTCATTTGAAAATCTAATCATGCCTAAGAAAACACTCAGAATAGGTGAAAGTTGTCCCTATGTTAGATAGTGGTGTTTAGGGAGTTTTTCCTTGGCTAAGATATCCTAGGCCAAAAAGCCTCTATCTAGTACCAGTCAACCATGAATTAGTTTCTATTCTGCAAAACAATCATTATTTTATCCATAGGTCGCACACCACTAAGGGGTCACCTTGTCTCATTTCAAAAGAAGTTCAACAAAGATCCAAATCGGGAAAAGAAAAGGTTTTGTCATTGTCTGAAGAAATATGCTTAGATCAGGAAAAATCTCCATGAAACACCAAAAGAGCTCTCCAAGGTTCCAAAGCATCTTTTTTTACATCTCTGCAGGGGTGTAATTGAATGATGATCAGTATGAAAGTAAGAGCAAAGGGACAAGTTCAAACAGGTCTCTCATATTGAAAAGGTTTGCCATCAATGATCAGATGGAGAGCTGTAAAGTAAAGAGCAGCAAGTGTACATGTTATTAATTCAAATGTTGCCTGAAGAGTAGAGATCACTCCTCATGTCAAATGGACACAACAAACTGAGTGATGTTGATAATTAGTGCTACCTAATCTTTCCAAAGGGCATCATCATGTAGGGCATAAGAAGACAACTGCTTCTTATGTTACCTTGAACCTGGATTTTGAAAAGTAGTCAAAGGTAATTTCAATAAACCTTTGACAACACAATCAAGGGAAAAGATAGTTCAATGATATCTAGCAGCAAACACTCTCCATGAACAAATCACATTTCTTCTGGTTTTGTGTTCACAGTGATATTCTACAAAAGGATATATACATCTCATGCAAGGCCTCATAAAGCAAGAGGACATGATTTTCAAGTGATTTTATCAATAATGAATGTCAAATTCCACTTTGTTTCCTATTGGCATTTTTCAAACAAACATACTGAGCAAGATACAATGATTGAAGTAGATGGAGATCCTGTGTTAAAGATAACCTCCTTCAATAATAATTAGAGGGTTAGAAACACAGTGATAGAAACCTCCTTCATATAAAAGCATAGGGTTAGAATACACATTGTTGTGACCTCCTTCACTAATAAGCAGAGGGTCAAACATGTTTTTGAGAAACTTCAGTGGCTTCTTGGCACTTTTTCCTCCAAAGGATGAACAAAGAATGCATAGCAGGGTTTGAAATGTTGTTTTTGAGGTAAGAACATGTTGAGAAACAATGGTAAAACAGATGAAAGTTTATAAGTTAAGGGCCTATTTCACATCAAAAGAAAGACAGTGACATGATTTTGCTAAAAAGCCTCTGTTCTTATGTTGATGAAAGCCTCCTCCAAAGGACAAAATCCGAGGCTGAAGTTTTGTTTAAAATCACCCTCATCTGAATGGTAAAATTGGTAGACCAAGCTCTGTTTCTAGTCAATTCTAAATACTAGTATAGAGAAGCATTCACAAAGAAGGTGTATGTGAAAAGGGCATTTTTATTTTACAAATCCATAATGGTTTTTCATAACTAACCCTTCCAAATGATGAATGAAGGGCAAGCGCCAAAGGTTACTTTTTCAGATCATGTAAAAGATAGTGGGCACATTATTAAGATAGATGAACTTTCATTGATTGAAGGCCTCTTTCATCATGAAGTTAAGGGCCTAACCATGATTCTAAATGAGCATAAGTGATCATAGTTGCAGGGATTTTCTTCAGGACAAATAGACGGTCTACACACAGTCAAGAGAAACTGTTAATACAAAGTGCCTAACAAGAACAATGGCCTCCATATGAAAAGTGGAGGGTCGCTCCACACCGTGCTTTGCTTCATATAGATCAACTTATTCAAAGGGTAAAAAGAGGGTGATATAACCAAGATTCACATTCATCAAAGAATGCTTCCATCAAATGGATAAGAGATAGAGTCCTCGGTGATATAAGCAACTGCATTTTCAAAGTTGTGGATCGTATGATAAGTTCTAGTTTCAAATTTGAAAGACCACCTTCAAAAGGAAATAATATGGTACGTTGTCTTATAAAGGTAAATTTTTATGTTTTATAAGACTCCTTCATCATACAAGCAACTTAAAACCAAATCATGGTTTAAGGACCTCCTTCTCTTCATACAATAGTGGTTTTTACCTAATGGTGCCAAAGAGGTTGCAATGGTGTTTTTATTATAAACCTCCATGGTAAACAAGCGGAGGCAAAAACACAGTTTTTATAGCTCCTTCACATCATAAACAAGGGGTTATAAAATCATCAAGGTACTATATTGTTGTTAAGAAACATTTCATTGAATAGACAGAAGTTAAGAAACATCAGGAATAAGAAAGGGCACAACACAACCATAAAGGTCTCCAAGACATCCTTCAAAGGAAATAAACACATCACAGCTACATGTTGATTATGAACAAATTAGATAAATAAAATATCATGACCTCCTCCGTACGAGGCGTAGATCACAACCATCATTAGAACGAGGGCATTCATATTTGCAAAGGACAAAATCAGATATTTGTAATAGGCCAATGGCCTTCTAGTTACTCTTGGATAGTTTATTTCTCTTTAGCCTATATATTCCAAGAGATTTCATTGTATCAAGAGGTTGAACTTGATGATATAGAGCAATACATGATATTACAAGCTTTGAAGAAACACTTTGTCTCATGATGTGGATGATTTCTTGTTTGTCTTGGATGGTGGAAGAGGATTGTTTGTTGGATTCCTTGGCTTGGTAAAATGGTATGGTGTTTCTATCTGTATGTTTTCCTTAGTTTATCATACATGTTTCCATGCTTCTTGCTTGTTGTAGGTCAATAAAGAATAGATTTGAGACATGCCCATGGAGGCACCTCAATTTTCCTGATTTCATTACAACTTCTATGTTTTTCTTCTTTCTTAGTTATGTCAAATAATTCTTAACTACTCTTTGATACCCTAGGAACTTGTTATCAATTTCATTAATGGTTATTATGTATGCTAGCTAGTATGATTCAAGGTATGCCCTGCTTACTCCTAGCTATCCAAAACCCCATCACTAAAACCTTTCTCTGAATATTTGATTGTCCTAGTTGAACCAAAGAGGTCTTGTTTTGATCTTGCCCTTTGCCTATGCTCTGCAATCTTAGTTAAAAGTTCCCGATAGCTCAAAATATGATGTCTAGGAGTTCCCTCTTCGTAGATTGAGTTTTTTGTTTGTCTTGTGTGTCTTCCCCAAAGTCTGAAGGCGATTTTCCAAAGTTAGAGGGTCTTATACTTCTATGTATCGCCTGAATGTTTATTTTATGCATTTATCAGTTTGAAGTTTCATTTATCGTGATTAATGGTTAGCCCTACCACATAGATGTCTGCTGTAAAAATATTTATTCTTAAAACTCTTTTTCCTTCACTTAGTGTCCATTCCATTTTATTCCACCTAAAAGAATCCATTTTACCTCGACCAAATCGGCCCTACAATATACCTTGTCCACCCTTTGAGGCAGTCTCGACCTTATCGACCCCATAACCCAGTTGATCTGATAAAATTTTGATCTTATTATCTTTTGATCAGTTCTTCCCTCAAAAAAACTAAAACAAACTAAAAACACACTTAACAACTAGCCTAAAATAAAATACATAAGAAGCAAACAAATCTACATCCCTTGCATAATAGAGAGAGCCCTCTCTAAGTCTAGGAAGGCTAGGTCCTTGGGCTCCAAAGTTGGTTTGATGTTACCTTGTCATTTGGCTTGCCAATATGCCAAATCATGGGACCCTAACACTCCTAAGGAATTGCATTCATTGGTAGGGTTATATTTAATGGTGCATATCTATTCATCAAGAAAGCAGGGCCGGGCATGTTTATGCCCCGATCGATCGTCCTAGTGGGGCGTAAATTAATACTGCTTGTAGGTGGGGATAAAAGGGGCGGAACAACTGATATGGGAAGGGTTATATGAACGATAGAAAAGAACTGGTAACCGACTAGGTTGAGATTCTGCGAATGGAAATGATACAGAATCAAAAGATAGTTCTTCTAATGTTTGTTCTTGGAAGTGAATGGATGATGACAATAATTCTATTATAGGGAAAATGTGTTTCCAGGAAATTTCCATGGATGGAAAAATATGAGAATTGATGCTTGGTGCAAGCAGTGTGGCATCAGGTGTAGAAAATATTTTTGATTTCTGGCCCTTATTTGAAACTAACTTTTTTGGATCTGACAGAATAGGGACTTTTTTCTGAGAGGTATCTGACCTCGTGTGAGGCCTCTTAGGAGCCAAAATTATTAAAATAAAGCACAGGTTAGTATTTCCTCCTCTCTGAACAACCAGATGAAATATGAACAAAACCCAGGGAAAACCTTCGAATCTTCGGTCCCCTAAAATGGTGCCAATTAATGTTGTACCACAAGAGATAATCCCTTAGCTGTGATAAGGAATCAGTGCTTAAGAAATTTTATGATTATGTCACAAATTTTTATGTCTCTGTTATATTAACCCTCAAGTATTTATAATCAAACCCTTAAATGTCAAATATAATGAATGCTTCACAATGCTACCATTTGTTGATGTTGAATGAAGTGACTAGAAGAAAATGTAAGGAGAATTCCAAACTGATATGTTGTTTTATACAAAAAATATCATTTCAAACCCCAGAAGAAATATGTGATGGAAATAGTTAAAACAAATAAGCACCAATTAAGGTTGTTTAACTCTTATACACAGAAATTAAAAGAAACCTGTTGCTCATAACCTTATTTTATTCATAGATGGAAATACATAATGAAAACTGGAATACACTTCAACATAAACAAAATGCCAGAAACTTGCTTACTCATTCATTAATCTTTGAATGTTTGAGTACAAAAATATTTGTTTGGAGGTCCAAAAATCGGAACCTTCCTTCCTCTTGAAAATTACATTAAATACATTAAAAAAGCAGTTTGGAACCGCTGTAAGAAATCCTAACTACCAAAACTACTTCAAGAATTCGAAGGTTGTCTATTGCATGCCTTGAAAATGTCTTATTACAATTACATTGTCTTCAGAAAATAACATAAAATAAATATGCTAATCTATAGGAATTGCTGATGAAGTGGCGTCTTTTCCTTGATCAACTGATTTATCTTTCTTTGATGCTAATCCTTTTGGCAGGTCAATTGTCCAAGCTCTGCACTTTTTCCATATTTCTACCTTAGTCTTGGATGAATGTGTCAGATTGTGAGTGATATTCCAATCTGAATGCAGTAATTCGGTCATAAGAAGGCCTTTTAGAGAAAATAGTTTTTAACATCCACAAGAGTTGAAAATGTCTCTGCAAGAAGTTGACCATTGTCTCTCCTTTAAGCACCTGAGTCTTTTCATGCTTGTTATCAATCTTGCTTTTTGTCATCACCAGTAAATTCTCATAAGAGCTCCATGGAAAAATATTTCCCTCAGCTCCCCAACATGATGGCAAGCCTACCCTTGTCATTTTGTCAAAATATTTATCAATTTGACTTACTACTTCTTTGATTTCCATTAGTTTATTTTCTGCAGCCTTTCTGAGATCATTCCTGATAATCATTTTATTAATTTCCATTGCATTATCATCATCCTTACCCAAAATTTTTGCAATATGACTCAATATTGGACGAGTCTCAACATCAAAAACCCCCATATCAAACTCCTTGCAATTTGGCTGAAGCCGCTTCATGTCAGGCTTCAAATGAAACATGAACTGATTGAATTCTTCTCTTGCAAGATTATCATAATACTGAACCAGTGAATCGTCAAAAAATTGAATAGATGACTTCGACTCAGGATAAGACAGGGCTTGGTGGATTAATAGGGTAGACACCTGCAAAACATTTTCTCCTTCGAAATGTGACCAAATCATTTCCTAATGGATACATATGTTGGCAATTTGATGCAATGTGTTGTCCTTGG
Organism: Pinus albicaulis; assembly: GCA_034641835.2. Classification (NCBI taxonomy): domain Eukaryota; kingdom Viridiplantae; phylum Streptophyta; class Pinopsida; order Pinales; family Pinaceae; genus Pinus; species Pinus albicaulis. The sequence continues at coordinate 108,333,829 of CM076575.1, forward strand.
TGGCAATACTTGATGAAGTTGATGGCAACCTACTTGATGAGCGAGTTGATGAGTTTATTAATGATGTAAATCGATGTATCTACAAGCAACTCAAAAAGTAGCAGGAAAATAGAATTTTAGTAAGTGCCAGAGAAATGATAAATATGATATGTCACAAAGCATATGTGGGTTTGTAAAGGCTAAGTAGCGTATGTACGCGGAAAAGTACATACCAAGTAGCGTATGCCTATTTGCACTCTAAATTTATAAAACTAGGGGACATAACCATGGTATTGGCCCATAGTATTGAGCGCTGGATTATCTATTTGATCCCGTCCAGGAATACCATCGGAGGTTGAGTGGTTTTGACTCATGGTATTGATAAAGGCTAAACCTATATAAGGAGAAGAGAATAATAGTGCAAGGTGTGCATATGTCTGGGTTTTAATGAATACTTCACTCTGAAGTATATCTGCATGGTTGAACTCTGTTCTTAATTGATAGATATGAATCTATGATGCACCTATGGATATGATGAAGGTTCAAGATCTCTAGATCTAGAAATGATGAATCTCTGGGATGATCTGAAAAAGAAATTATGAAGACTGGCACAAGTCGATGAAGAAATTGAAGAAATGCGGAAATACGAGTTTCAAATGCGAATATGAAAATTACGATTAATTTTGGAAGAAAGCATAAATAGAAGAATACGCTAGTTGGTGAAAAGGAAATCGCGTGCATACACGGAAATGGTGAAGAAAAGTCGCGTATACAAAGTTACTATACACTGAAGCATACACAGGTTGGAGTGAATAAAGGCGCGTATATACGCGGGTTACATAAAGGAAAATAGCATATGATGTTTGAATTTAATGAATGTTCTGGGTTGAGTTTACATATGCATATCTATTCTGAAGTCTGGGCTATCTCTGATATTCTGGCTACAGTGGTCTCACTGTTATGTTTGAAGTTTTGGGCAGAATATGTTTGTTGAATAATGAAGGGTTGTGTTGAAGCTGATTGATCCAGTGTGAAAATTGATGAAAAGTGGTCCATAGAGGTGCTGAGGGTTGAAGCCTTCAGTAAGGGGGTAGTAGCTCCCTTCCAGGAGAGGCTGGTAAACGAGAGAAGGGGGTAGTAGCTCCCTTCCAGGAGAGGCTGGTAAACGAGAGCAGGGGGTTGTAGCTCCCTTCCAGGAGAGGCTGGTAAACGAGAGAAGGTTGTAGCCTTCTGCAGGTGGGTGCCTGCGTGCTGGTATGATTCTGCGCCAGTACATGGTTGTACGATGTTTTCTTTATAATAAAATATTGAAGACTGAGACGACGGCAGCGGTGGTTTTCTCTCGAATTGGGTTTCCACCTTAAATCCTGGTGTTCATGTGTGTTGCTTATGTGTGATGATTTATTTTGTTCTTACTGCACATGTTTACTGCTTACTAAACATCTAATGAATGAATGATGTAATGATCTAAGCTAAGAGTTATCAGCAAAATGAGATCTCTGTTAATACACAAGTTTTATTAAGGATATCTACGTGCATACGTGAGTTGGCTTCATTAAAGTCGCGTATGGAGTTTTAGAGAAGAAAAAAGTAAAAAAATTTCGATCGACCTAATCTTGATTCACCCCCCCTCTCAGTATTTTTCCCAACAATTGGTATCAGAGCAGGTCCTTCTAAAAAAGCTTAGCCACTAGAAGGAAGATCAAGCAAGATGAGCAATCAAGAAGGAATAACATCTATCAGGCCTCCGCTCTTTAACAGAAACAATTTAATCTTTTGGAAAACAAGGATGAGATCCTATCTCCAGTCTCTGGGAGCAGATGTATGGGCCATTGTTGAAGGAGGATATCAATATCCAGCCGCAGTACCAACAGATCCGACGGAAAAGAAGAATTATGAATCAAATGCAAAGGCGGTCAATGCTATAACGGGAAGTCTGACTGAATCTGAATTTTTCAAAGTCATGCAGCTAAATACAACAAAGGAAATGTGGGACAAAATCATTCTAAGTTATGAAGGTGATGCAAAGGTAAAAAGTGCAAAACTCCAAACTCTCAAAATTGAATATGAAAATTTGAAGATGCATAGTGATGAGAGTATTGCCAGTTTCTTTTTACGTCTTGATGATGTTGTAAATCGTATGAGAAATCTGGGAGAAACAATAACCGAATCTACTTTGGTTGAGAAAATTTTAAGATCTCTAACGGAAAAATTTGAGTCAAAAGTTTCTGCTCTTGAAGAAAAACGGGATCTTCAAAATCTTACTGTGGTGCAACTTCATGGCATACTAATTGCATATGAAATGAGAAGAGGAGGACCATCTGAAGTCAAAGAAACTGTCTTTAGAGCTTCTACAAAATGGAAAGAAGTACAAGAAGCAGAAGGATCAGGATATATCTCAAAAGAAGATGAGATAAATTTTGTAAAGAAACTTCAACTTGGCACAGGACGGTTCAGAGGTAAGCTTCCTTTAAAATGTTTTGAATGTGGAAGAGTTGGTCATTATGCTGCTAAGTGTCCTCATAAAGAAACATTTACAAAAGGGAAGGAAGTAGAAAGAAGGAATAAGAATCAGTTTAGCACTAGAAAAAGTTACTATACTCATGAAGACAGTGATGGGTTATCTGATAGTGAGGAAGAATGTGAACAAGATCTTAGACTTCTCATGGCATTTGAAAACGATTCTAGAGAAGAAAAAGATACTTTTATGGATGCTCTAGAGGAAAATGATTTTCTTGATGAAAACAATCAACTCAAAATATGCTTAGAAGAAAGAAAAATAATCATAGAGACTCTGAAAAATCAGATTGAAGAAGAGAAGAAACACAATGAGAAATTAGAATGTGAAGTGGTAAGTCTAAGAAAAGAACTTGAGAAAGTAAAGACTCTGAATCTTAGATTTGCTAAAGGATCTGAAACCTTAGATGAGATTATCAAGGTACAACGTTCTCCTCTTATAAAGACATGTCTTGGATATATCGGAGAATCTTCTCAGGCTTCAACACCAAATTATCTAAAAGCAGTTACAGCTGGTTTACAACATGCTGCCACTCAGCAAGGGAATAAAGAATCTTTACAGGTAAAGCATGATCATCTCAATTCAAAGAACATTAATAGGAATATATTTCAAAGAAACACCAATCAACAAGTAAATTCATATAGAAGATTTTATGATCGCAGAAATTTCTTCTTCAATGGACAATGTTTCTCATGTCACAATTTTGGTCATAAAGCTGTTCAATGTGTTGCATATAAAACCATCATGACAAGAGAAGAAAGAAAGAAAAGGATTGATATTGAAACAAAGAAGAATACCTATAACAACTTTTCTCCTCTTCTAAATGAAGTTGAATGTGCGTATTGCAATAACTTTGGCCATGAAGAATCTGAATGCAAGAGCAAAGTTCAGCCAAAAGAGCATTTTCCTTCAAGCTCCAAAGTATGGAAAAAGAAGGAATTACGGGTTGAAAATTGTGGCATAGTGTTATTTGCAGAAGGTGAAGAAAATCAATGGTACATTGATAGTGGATGCTCAAGACACATGACAGGTGACAAAAACAAACTTCTTGCATATAGTGCTCTAGAAAAGGAAAAGAAGGTTACATTTGGAAATGATACTCCTGCAGTAATTAAGGGAAAAGGGTCTGTGTTTCTAAAAGAAAAGGTGAAAGCTAATGATGTCATGTATGTGGATGGATTAAGGCATAACATGTTAAGTGTAAGTCAAATGTGTGATCAAGGAACTGAAGTTGTATTTAGTTCAAAGGAATGTGTGGTACGTGATCTTGATACAGGTAAAACAATTATAAAAGGAAAAAAAACTCCAAGCAACCTGTATGTATTGAAGAACTGCAAAGAACAATGTTACTTGAGTAAATCTTCAGAAAACTGGCTATGGCATAGAAGGTTGGGGCATCTGAGCTTCTCTCAAATCAACAAATCAAGCAGACTTAAAGCTGTTCATGATCTTCCCAATATTACTCTACCTGAAAATATCATATGTAAATCTTGCCAATTCGGTAAGCAAACCAGAGTACAATTTAATGCCAAGGAAGGATCATCAAGTAAGCCTCTTGAACTCATTCATACTGACATATGTGGACCCATGAGGAAAAAGTCACCACGTGGTGAAGAATACTATATCTTATTCATTGATGATTTCTCTAGAATGTGTTGGATTGGGTTTCTTAAACACAAAGATGAAGCATTTGAGAAATTTCAGATCTTCAAAGCACTAGTTGAAAATGAATTAGATCTAAAAATCAAGTGTCTTAGATCTGATCGAGGAGGAGAATATACATCAGATGAATTCCTTGAATTTTGTGAACAACATGGCATAAAAAGACAGTTTTCTGTAGCTGGCACTCCACAACAAAATGGCGTAGAAGAAAGAATGAATAGAACAGTTCAACAAATGGCTAGAGCTATGCTTGATGATTCCGGAACACCTGACACATTTTGGGGAGAAGCAGCACATACAACGGTAAATATTCTTAACAAGGCACATGTTCGTGTAAATAGTGACAAAACTCCATATGAACTCTGGTATGGTAATCCTCCCACTGTGAAGCATTTTAAAGTTTTTGGAAGAAAATGCTTTATCAAAAATAATGATGAAAAACTTGGCAAGTTTGAACCCAGAGCAGATGAAGGAATACTTCTTGGTTACTCCTCTAGGAGTAGAGCATATAAATGTTACAATAAAAGACTTCGGAAGATTGTTGAATGTATTGATGTTGTTATTGATGAGTCTCCTGTAGCTCCAAAAGAAGAAAAAAAAACAACAGATGAAGACGATGATGACATATATCCTTCTACATCAAATAGGAATGATATAGACAGTGAACCCAATGAAGAACCCGAAGATGATTTATCTGAAAAAGCTCCATCCAGATATGTTCAAAAGAATCATCCGGAATCTCAAATTTTGGGAGAAAAGGGATCAGGGGTACAAACAAGAAGGACTCTTGTGGGAACTTCTAGCTATCTGGCATTTCTATCCACTATTGAACCACACAATTTCAATCAAGCTAGCAAAGATGAATGTTGGATTCAAGCCATGAATGAAGAGCTTGATCAAATTGAAAAGAATCACACTTGGGAATTGGTACCAAGACCTCATGACAAAAATGTCATTGGAACTAAATGGATATTCAAAAATAAGTTAAATGAGAATGGGGATGTTATAAGAAATAAAGCTAGACTTGTTTGCAAGGGGTATGCTCAACAAGAAGGTATAGAATTTGAAGAAACTTTTTCCCCTGTAGCTATACTTGAAGCCATAAGAATGTTTCTTGCTTTTTAAAGCTTCCAACAAATCAAAGTTTATCAAATGGATGTTAAATATGCTTTTCTCAATGGTGATCTAGAAGAAGAAGTTTATATAGAACAACCAGAAGGATTCATTTTGGGAAATGATGAAAAACTTGTTTGTAGACTTAAAAAGGCTCTATATGGTCTCAAACAAGCTCCAAGGGCATGGTATTATCGTCTTGAAAAATATCTTCATCAACAAGGATTTTCAAAGGGGTCTGCTGATAGTAACTTATACACAAAAATTGAAAATGATAAACTTTTGATTGTGGTTGTATATGTTGATGATATCATTTTTGGAAGTAATGAAGAATCTATGAGTCAGAAATTTGCTTCTGTCATGCAGCAAGAATTTGAAATGTCTTTACTTGGGAAACTAACATTCTTTCTTGGCTTGCAAGTGCATCAAACTGCAGATGGTATATTCTTATCACAAGAAAAATACCTTAAGCAAATTCTGAAGAAGTATGGCATGGAAGAGTGCAAACCTGTAAGTACACCAATGATAACTGGATGTAATCTCAGTTCTCATGATGATTCTCTCACGGTGAATCAACCAGAATACAGATCTATGATAGGAAGTCTACTTTATCTCACTGGGACTAGACCAGACATTATGCATGCAGTTGGAATTGTTGGACGATTCCAAGCTAATCCAAAAGAGTCTCATCTTCAGGTTGTCAAAAGAATATTCAAATATCTACAAGGAACTCAAGACTTTGGACTATGGTATCCAAAGAATGCTGATCTCACTTTTCATGCTTACACTGATGCAGATTGGGCTAGAAATGTTGATGATCGGAAAAGCACTAGTGGTGGTGCATTCTATATGGGGCCCCGGTTAGTATCTTGGTTCAGCAAGAAGCAAAGCTCTATTGCCTTATCTACAGCAGAAGCAGAGTATGTGGCTGCAGCATCATGTTGCACTCAACTTCTTTGGATGATGCAAACCTTACAAGATTTCCAAATCAAATGTTCACCTCCTATTTCCATTATGTGTGATAATACAAGTGCCATCAGTGTCTCAAAGAATCCTGTTATGCATTCCAAGACCAAGCACATTCCCATCAAGTATCACTTCTTACGTGAACAAGTGCTTGAACAAAAGGTGAAGTTGGAGTATGTTCCCTCCAAAGAACAAGTTGCTAATATATTTACCAAACCTCTACCCAGGGAAGCGTTCGAATATCTCAGACAGAAGCTGGGAGTAGTCTCTGCCATGAAAAAGATCATATTTGCTTAAATGCAAAAGATTAAATTGGACAAGCAGATTTCCTGAAAGACAGTCGCGTATATACGCAATTTTATACAAAGAAAACCGCGTATGGGTGGTTGCTAACAAATTTTTCTGGGTCAGCATTCTTTAGCACAGCTATGGTGTTGTTGGGTATCTCTGGTGATGTTTCAGCTCTCATATTTATGTTTCATTCTCTGATATTTGATGAAGATGCCTTGATGATTTGCTGTTGAAAGTGTTCAGGATGCACAAGCTAAGGGGGAGATGAAGGAGTGAAATGGCTCAAGAATAGGTGTACAGGTTCAGGGGGAGCATTAGCCTTGCTGAGAATAATGCATTGTTGGCATTATGATGGTTCTGAAATATGATCTCTCTCTTGAGGTCTTTTTGGTATTTGTTACAAAAGGTCATTGTTGTAATTTGATGAAAAGGTCATGATGAGACTTATGATGTAAAATTGTAATTTTCAGTCATGTAAGGACTTGATCAAATTTGTAAACCCACTTGGTTGGGTAGTTGAGTCAAAATGTGTAAGCCCACTTGGTTGGATCTTTGATGTAAGTATGAGTCCTTGGTGATAGGAAAGGTCATAGAGTCATGTGCTTCATTGAAAAATATGTTTTTGAAGATTCGGCACATGAACTCGGGGGAGCATGGTAACTTCGTGCACATCGGATCTCACCAGAAAAAAACTTGTTTTGGTTTTGATGTTAGCCCACTTGCCCTTGATGTCAAGGGAAAGTATCATGGTGTTTGAATAGGAGAGAGTATCATGGTGTTTGCATAATGGTTATATTCAATGTATCTATTTGTTGTGGTGATCGAGAACACCATCATGGTTGCCATCGAAGTCTAAAGGGGAGATTGTTGGCAATATGATGCAATGTGTTGTCCTTGATGGCAACCTACTTGATGAAAAGCGACTTCGATGAGTTTGTTAATGATGTAAATAAGATGTATCTACAAAGTAGCTCAAAAGTAGCAGAGAAAGAAATTTCAGTAAGTGCCAGAGAAATGATAAATATGATATGTCACAAAGCATATGCGGGTTTGTAAAGGCTAAGTAGCGTATGTACGTGGAAAAATATGTACCAAGTAGCGTATTCCTATTTGCACTCTAAATTTATAAAACCAGGGGACATTACCATGGTATTGGCCCATAGTATTGAGCGCTAGATTATCTATTTGATCCCGTCCACGAATACCATCGGAACGTGTGTGGTTTTGACTCATGGTATTGATAAAGGTTAAATCTATATAAAGAGAAGAATATTATAGTGCAAGGGTGTGCATGGGTCTGGGTTTTAATGAATACTTCACTCTGAAGTATATACGCTAAATTGGAACTGCGATTTCTTAATTGATAGATACGAATCTATGATGCACCCATGGATATAATGATGGTTCGAGATCTCTAGATCTAGGAAATGATGAATCTCTAGGATGATGCGGAAAAGAAATAATGAAGACTGGTGCGAGTACATTGAATAAATTGAAGAAATGTAAAATCTGATTTTAGATCTGAATATGAGTCTGAACTAATTCTGAAAGAAAGCATACACAGAATAATACGCTAGTTGGTGAAAAGGAAAGTGCGTGCATACGTGGAAATGGTGAAGAAAAGTCGCGTATACAAAGTTACTATACACTGAAGCATATGCAGGTTGGAGTGAATAAAGGCGCGTATATACGCGGGTTACATAAAGGAAAACAACGTATGGTGTTTGAATTAATGAATGTTCAGGGTTGAGTTTACATATGCATATCTATTCTGAAGTTTGGGTTATCTCTGATATTCTGGTTACAGTGGTCTCACTGTTCTGTTTGAAGTATTGGGAAAAATATGTTTGTTGATAAGTGAAGGGTTGTGTTGAAGTTGTTTGAGCTAGTTTGAAAATTGATGAAACGTGGTTTGCAGTGGTGCTGAGGGTCAAAGCCTTCAGTAAGGGGGTAGTAGCTCCCTTCCAGTGGTAGCTGGTAAACGAGAGCAGGGGGTAGTAGCTCCCTTCCAGGAGAGGCTAGTAAACGAGAGCAGGGGGTTGTAGCTCCCTTCCAGGAGAGGCTGGTAAATGAGAGAAGGTTGTAGCCTTCTGCAGGTGGGTGCCTGCGTGCTGGTATGAGTCTACGCCAGTACATGGTTGTACGATGTTTTCTTTATAATAAAATATTGAAGACTGAGACGACGGCAGCGGTGGTTTTCTCCCGAATTGGGTTTCCACCTTAAATCCTGGTGTTCATGTGTGTTGCTTATGTGTGATGATTTATTCTGTTCTTACTGCACATGTTTACTGTTTACCAAACATCTAATGAATGAATGATGCAATGATCTAAGCAAAGAATTATCAGCATAATGAGATCTCTGTTAATACGCGAGTTTTATTAAGGATATCCGCGTGTATACGCGAGTTGGATTCAGTAAAGTAGACTATTGGTTTTAGAGAAAGAAAAAGTTAAAAAATTAGGTCGGCCCTATATGCGATTCACCCCCCCCCCCCTCTCGGTGTTTTCCCAACACTTTAAACCGATACCAACCAATAAATGAATTCAGGGAAAAGGTGGGTTTTAGGGATGCATGCAGACAAGACTCCGGACTTGATCATGGCAGAATATACAGGAGAGGCATTAGCATTCAAGACAACCTACTAGTAAAAGGGGAGGTCGATTACTAAACAGAGGGTATGTTGATTATCCCTCTCAGCATCCATGAGAGGGATATGGTTGGTTGAACCTAATAGGGATGAAATTTTAGCCATGGTTAGAAGCTTACGTGGAAAACAACCTACAAGGTGGTCAAATTTTGCAGGTGGCGGAGAGCTCAAATGGGGTGCAGTGCAACAATTCACAAGTAATTTTGAAAAATAGGCAAAAAATTCTTTAAATAGGTGGCACAGGTTTTGAATTAAATGCTGACAAGATGCGTCAGCAACCATTAACTCCACTTGATGTGGAGGACAGCTGGGACCAACTCAGCGTTCTACATCACTGCGGGGGCTCTCAGGGTACGGAGGAAAAATATGGCTGGTGCCCCCGCATTAGATCTCCGTCGTTGATCTCTGTTATCCCCACAGTCAACCCAGTCAACAACGGAGGCACTCCACATGATATCTATCATGCTAGTTGTGCACGCAGGTTGGGATTTTTTATAGATATTTTAACAATCGACGCTTTTCTCCATTCAAACCAATCACTATTTAACCTTTAATACGGACCCACAGTTATAAAGTTTAAATGTTTAAACTTAAACTTTAATGAACATCAATCTTTTTTATGCTAAAGTATAAGAGTTCAATACTTTAACATATTTTCCCACATTTTATATTTTTATTTTTTCAAATATTTTAAAAATAAAAGGATACGACTATGATCCACAACAGATACCAACGAAGAAATGGTAAGAGGTTACCATGGTTTAATTTAATATTATAGTAGTTGGCAGAACTATAGATAGTAACTTATAATTTAAATAGAATGGTAGGTAAGTATGTTAAAGGTTATAATAAGGGTAAGTGTAACCTTGGGAAGAGAATTGAAAGGGGGGGAAATACCAATTATGTATAATAAAGGATGAAATTCTTGAAGAGGAAGTTGGTTGTTGGCAAGGTGCTTGGTCTACATAGGCTTCCTAATATCTTAATAGTCCAAACTCTAGTTTGTATTAAAGGATCGCTTTTTAGATCATCTGGAAGGCATGGGAATTGAAAAAGCTTTATATTTAGATGTGGAAGGCATGGGACATGAAAAGACTAAAATGTTGAATATGGAAGTGAAGCATGTGGCTTCATCCTTATTGACAATGTTGGGGGTGTAGTTGACATTGTGAATCACCCATCGCTTGTTCAATCTTCTATCAATCACCTCCAAGGTGATGCATTTACAAGTAAAGTATGAAATGATAAAACAAATAACATGATTTCATTAGTTGCTCCCTTCATGACATTATAAGACTACCTTTTAAGCATAATTTCGATTCGATAGCATAAATTCTTATGTCAACTATTGAAAGGAATAAACACATTGGAAGTATGTGCAAAAATATTCCAACTTGTTGGTAGATGCCTACATCCACTATAAAATTCAACTCACCTAAAAATGTAGACTCTCTGACCCAAAGCCTACACGATCTCCTTGGGGCTCAGTTTGCATCATCTCAATATTATATGTAGCCTGAAAACTAGAAACCAAAGTTAATAGAAAAGTTTGTGAAAATAAATATAATAATAATAATAAATATTCTTCACGAAAATTATCGATACCTGTGTCACGACTGGAACCTAAGAAGGAATAATCTCTTTAGGCAGCCCTTGATTTGTAGCACATACCTGAAAATTCAATAATGTTAAGAGCCACACCATATAAAATTATGTTCATCTTAAATTCACTTGTAATTTAACGTAAACATCTAGATAGATAATACCTGTGAGACCACTAGAACATATGAAGGTATGATGTCTTCAAGAAGCCCTTCATGTGTAACGCTAACATAAAAATTCCATAATGCTAAGACTCATACCATATAAAATTATGTGACATAAATTCATTTTCAATTTGAAATACAAAAATATAGATAGATAGTAATGAATGTGGCACTTGTACATGATCATGTCCATGATCTACATAATGAGGATCAGGGGCAAAGCAATGTTGTTCTAAGAATTTTGAAAACTACATAAGTTAAATAAATATATTGGTGTTAGTTTTTGGTGACTAAATGTATATACACCAAAAAAACATGTTACATGCACTCTAGCTCATCTTATAAATGTGTATTTTAAAATAGATCAAAACATGCTTGTATATACCTCACCCATGGTGTGAATTTGTTGTCTAATGGTTCGCTTATAGTGGTCTCTATAGGAGGATGCATACTCCAGAAGCTCAGCTCGCTCCATCTCGCTCAACACATCATCTGGAATACTAAAAAATGAACGAATTCCTGCACTAGATGAAGGATGGCTTGTCCATAAGCCAACTTTCACCCCTCCTAAAGAAGCTGCAATATGTTCTTGTATCTTCTCCCTCATCTGAGATGCAGCATTGGAGATAAGGGATAAATCCTCTGGAAGTGTAACTACCCTAGGTGGTCGAGGTGCTAAACGAGGTGTTGGAGGCCTAAACCCAACATCTCACATAGCATCAAGTCGTTCATATGCACGACATTTTCCAGCTCCATAAAATTTGGACCTCGTATCTGTATAGTTAGGGTCCATGTGCTCTCGGAATTGAGCATAAAACATCCTAACAAAATATTGCGGCATCTCATCATTATTTGGGAACTTCCCATATGCATATAGGAACTTCTCATAAATATAAGGTGAAATATTGGGATCATTGAATCTTGCAATCTTTAGACTTTTTTTGTCTTCAGGCCACAAGTAAAATAGTGACAAGGCCATTTCTTTAGTGACCCTACTTTTAAATTTATTGTAGGAGTGGATACCAATCACTGACACTCTCCCCCTATGCATCATGTCAAAAAAAACTTGGGTTGATGGTCCAACCCCACGATAAGTCTCTATCAAACTCTCCAAATTGTGCAAAAAAATTTGGAGACAATCTCGACTAGGGGCAAAGAGATTGCAACTTTGCAATTCATTGCGCAATCTCGTGGAATGCTCCCTCATCCGATCAATCAATAAGTAAGGAGATGGTGTCCTCCTAATGCATCTCCTCAGGAATATCAGCGGGATGGGTGTAAAGGGGATCATAGCTTGGATTTTGAGAAACCCATGAACCTTACGATCTCTCCCCCTAGGAGGGTGACGACCACCACTTGTAACATGTTAAATTATTGCACATATTAAAAATTAAATAATTTCTAAGGAAAATTTTTATTTAAAAAACTTGTTTGGTAATTTGAAAATACCTCGTGGAAAAACTATCTCATCCTCTTCGCTCATCGGACTAGGATTTTTCCCTTCCGAGGAATGAAGGTCTATACTAGCCATTGTACAAAACAATAAATTATTTTATCACACAAGTACATTAGACACACAATAAGTTTCACATTAAACATACATCAAATAATAAATTTTCCTTTATATTTTACCTGAACGAGAACTATCCAAGTGTGGGATGGATGCCACAGGCTAAGACATTGTTCTCATTTGTCCCTCACCAGCAATAGGGCCAACCCCAACTCCTAGATTTGCACCTATGGAGCATAATGTTTTCACATTAAACACATGTTGTGAAAAAAAAAAAATCACCTATTCAACATTGAATATAACGTAAACTTGAACATGTTAACTCGCAATCTAATGCGTACCTATACCATGTATAATATACCCCTCAGAATGGGATCTAAGAAATTGGGGATGAATGGGAACAGGCCTATGGGGCTCCTCTTGTTCGATTTGGTGTCTGGGCACACGAGTCATATGAGTGTGTCCACCTGTGTAGGACAAAAAAATTTCACATTAATCAATTTTTCATAACGAACAATAAATATAACCTATTTTAAAACATGACATAACTAAATGTCCAATGTACCTGATAATCCTCCTCTCATGGAGAGGTCTCTGGAGGGCTCTCCTGATGCCATTATTGCTATAGTATCAAATCAAATTTCTACCCCTCATAAACAAATTAGAAAATAAATGATCAATCAACAATCATGTCATCAACCAATGGATAACAAGTATTATAGCTCTTTGACATACAGGGGCTTGACAGTAGTACATGGCATAATATCTCATGGCACTAACTAAGGTGGGTCAATTGTTCCTCCAAGCGTACAACTTGACTACCCAGGTTTTATTGAGTGGTCTCCTCGAGTGTTGTTCTACGTCTTTTGGATAAATAGGACGGTTGGTTAGCCTAACGAAAGAGGGCTTCAAGTATACCTAGGGGAATTCCTATATTCCTAAAGGTACATGGACGTGAGATTTTGTTTACAAGTATTGTCTTATGTCGTAGTACTACAAGCGATACTAGCAAGGGTTACAAGTGTTTCACACAATGTGATTCCACTTTATTTCCTACATTTATTGTTCCTCTATCGTAGTATTACCCACTTATGGATAGATACCGTGTTATTAAAGGGCATTAGAACACAATCCCAAAATAAAGTTTAAATATATATGAGCTTGCTAACCAAAACAAAGGTATCTTAAAATAGGAAGAAAATAACTTGTGCAAGGTATGTTTTGAGGCTGAAATTGCAAAATGTTCACAACTTCTGCTATACTTCTCTGATTGGCTATTATGACCCCAATCATGAAATGCTACAAGATCATTAGATCTGTTGTCACTGGATTGGCAGAAATTGTTGCAATCTATCAAAACATATCCAATCAGTTGAATTTGTTGCCTTCCAAGAAGAATTCTAAAAGATGTTAAGTTTACATAAATGATATCTCCAATTATTGTACTTCGTTTTGGACAATTATTTTCTTCTAGGATAGGGTATTTTTCAAGAGGAATTTAATTTTGAAATTGCATTCTCCAAGTTTTGCATAGAAAATTTCAAACTACTTGAACATTGATATACTCTCTTTTCCAAAACAAAACAACAAGGATATATTTTTTTCTTTTTTGATTTTGTGCCCAAACAATTGATTACTACATGCCCAAGAAAGAACTTTGACACAAATTTTCTTTTAATCAACTCCAAAACTTTGGAAAATCACTAAATGTAGTGCAAAATCTAGGAATACAAGAGAAAGAGAGATAAAAAATAAAAAATATCTCTTTGATTATAAGATATATATAGCTATGTTAATTTTCCTCTTCAAAGGTGTACCTTGCAAGAACTGTACCTCAAATAAAATCAAGGTCGTTGACAATACATTGCATAACCTTCCACACAATAGATAACTATCCATAAAGAGCCTAAACTACCCAAGGTCGTACTTATAATGACAACATACTAACTAATTTGGACCCTCTTAACAAATTGGGCCCTTTTTGTAATGGGTGACTATTAGCTAGCTATTTAATGGGCCTTCTTCAATGAAGGTTGCCTCAATAAGGGGTTTAGGCTATGACCTTCATATGCCCTCTCCATTGGAAATCAGCTTTGTCCTTAAGGGTCAAGGTGAGGAAATAGTTGTATACTCCCATGTGGATATTCTAGTTGCATATATTTCCACTAGATCAATACTTCTCTAATTATATGTCTACACAATTGATTTTTTGTGGTATCCAATAGTGCTTGTAGTGTTGGAAGATTTTGTTATTGATTTCAAAGGGTTTATAGGCTTGCATTCGTTTGATGATTTTCATGCATAAATCAAGTGAATTTGGGTACAAGGATTGTCACCCCTCAGTATGCTGGAAATGCAAGGTATTGCCTTATAAACCATTTTCTTTTCCAATTTACAATATTCAAAAGAAGAAAACAAACACTATGGGAAAAAAAATTTACACAGGTTGGCAGGTTTAAGCAATCTAACAGACAAAATCCTCCATGGTATAGTTGAAAAATATGTTTGATAACAATGAAACTGCCCAATTTGGTATATATCAGTGAATAAATGAAGCAAAGTATGAGCATGAGATGCAAATATGAGGAAAAATTCATTTATATTATTTGTAATCTGACTAACCCAAATCACATAAAATCCATGAGTCAGTGTCCCGTGCTTGATCACTCCATCTGGTTGCATTCGTTTTTCTATTTTGTGATTGAGAGCGTAGCCCACAGAATACTTAAACTCACATAAAAATTGTAAATAAAACCTCATATAGTAGATTTTCCAAGTTTCCATGTCAAACTATTAGCCCAAGAGTGAATTTACAGAGAAGACTATGAGTGAGAGGCATGAAGCCCTGTTGGGCATTAGAAGACAAATTAGTGTATCAACCAAAAGCCCCTTCTCATGCACACTTACATTCATTTATAGGGAGACATGTCTTTTCCATTTGAAGAAGAAAACCATAGACCACCTTTCTCTATTTTAGTTCAATTTCGGGTGCTATTTCAGGAGAATCAACAAAATATTAAAGAATATATAATCAAGGATAACCCTATGGTGACAAAAGAATCCAAGGTGGTGCAAGGCAGTTTCTTCCAATCCCCTCCTGTAGGGGCACCCATTTTCTTGCAATGGCAAGCGAAGTGAATTTTGATGTTGGTATTAATTATTATTATCATTATGACATGAAAACATACTCATGGTGCTCTTTTAGAGACATTACCCATTTATTTTTGGTTGGTATTATCATTGTGACATGCAAACATACTCATTGTGCCCTGTTAGAGATCTTGGGCCTTTTGCCCCTTTTCCGTCATCCCCGCCATTTTTGTTGAGCCCGGGCTATGGTCATGTCTACTTATGCAACAGTGGACCTTACTCCCATTATTCATGGATGGCCCATCTTCCACCGAAGTTATAAAATCATTACTTCCCCTGGTACATGTTTAATTTTAATTCTTCGCATGAAATTTATGGCATCAAGCTGAGAAATGCCATTCGAAAAAAAAAAAACGAGACCTACCTGGCTAGATATCCAATTTGTCGCTGGTGCTCACGGTGGTGGACTCGATCGCTGAGGTGGCTCGAAAATGACAAGGCTTGTTGTGCTCCAGTGTACAGGTTTGCATGGGCCAGGGGTATGCAGAATGTCGAGGGAGACAGGATTTTGGAGTTTTTTTATAAGAATAAAAATTTCAGACGAGAGTTAAAACAGCTCTAGGCCGAGATTTTTAAAACTCTCATCTGAGAGTTTACCTGAGAGTTTATGTCAATAAAACTCTCGGACGAGAAAATACGTAACTCTCAGACGAGAGTTAAAACAAATCTAGGCCGAGAGTTTTAAAACTCTCATCCAAGAGTTTACCCGAGAGTTTATGTCAATAAAACTCTCAGACGAGAAAAAACTTAACTCTCGTCTGAGAGTAGTTTAACTCCGATCAAGCCCAATATAACTCTCAGGAAAAACATTAAAAATCTCTCAGACGAGAGTTTTAAAAACTCTCGGTCGAGAAATTGAGTTGACTATTTTCTCGAACGAGAAACTAAAAATTTCACCCAAATTTTGGCCATTCGCCAAAAATTGTTTCCCAACTTCAGGTTTTCACCCTAAACTATATGTTTGTATTTTGAACTGTATCCAAATAAACATTGGAAATTACAATGCAATGGAACAAAAATGGATGGTAATTTAATCCACATTGCAATTTGGTTACAAGCAAAAAAGTCATGCCACCCCTATATTTGATGGCCTCCATTTTCTGAATTGCCCAAACTTGTTGAAGTGCCTTCTTGAGCCAAGTTTCTTCCATATGCTTCAGTGCAGTTTACTCCTTGTAACCATGGAGCGATTGAATAACCTAATTATCCACCTATGCTACTAACCCCAACACTAACTGGAGGTGGCCTATAATACATAGGATTTACCCCTGCACAAGTAGGTGTATAGGGGGTGGCTATAACCCATAGATGATAGTGGAGGACTTGGATGTTAATTAGGTCCCAGTATGATGGTGTATGATTTGCAATGTGGTCCAAAGTGTTGGACATCATCCTATTTTTCTCGAACCGACTGATGGGCCTCTAAATTAGACATAAAATAAGGCCCATCTAACCTTCCTTATGGACATAAAAGATATGTTAAATCTCTCCTTCTACACTTAATAACGTTTTCTTTTGCTTTAATATGTTCTTAGGAAGGTTTAAAGGTAATTTCATATTTGTGCCTAATATTGGTTATTTTTGTAGAATATTGTGAGAATATTGGGCGAATTATGAAGATTTGGAGAAGGAGATAATTTAGGGACTTTCTCCCTGCCACTGGAAGATCAAGATTTAAGAATAAATGAGCCCAATGTGAGGAAATTATGGAGAAATATTGGAGAGATTCAAGGGTTTTGTCCACCCTCCTTAACTATCAAAGGCAGCCAAGCAAACTGAGGATGAAGTGCACTCAATCTATGGTTTACTTGGAGTCAAAATGGACTCAATCACTATTTTCTAGGGAGTTGTTGGTAGCTTCCCTGTAGAATAAATATAGCATAGCTAGAGCTAGGAAGGGATTCGATTCCATTCAGAACTTTTGCTGCTTGATATTAAGATTTTATTATTGCACTCAGTGATTAAAATTTGAGAAATGTAACAAGGCTATTCTCTTCCTGAAATGAGCAGACAGACTCCATTTTACTGATTTAGTTCCAGAGAGATGGGCTCCTGGGCTAGGGCCCAAGCCATGTGCCTCAGCTTCTCTGTTGTTTTCATTCTTTTCTTTATGTCATTTAGCTAGTTTTATTTCTGATATTTTCATTGTTGTTATAGTTTGTTGTTGTAGATTTAATATTTTTGTCTCTACTGTAGAATAGTTGATGGACTCCGTAAAACTGTGAGGCAGCCTTCCCCTCTCATCTCTGTCGATAGAGCTCGAGGAGGGTAGTCCTTCCCACACACCAAAAATGCTTTATGTTCATTATTTTTTGCTTCTCAGATTAGAGTAGAGTGCAATAATAGTTTCAGTATTTCTTCCACTCCGTTATCATGCATTTTTTCTATTTTCCGTGCATGAATCCACTGTTTTGTTTGCAGGAACTAGTATTAAAGTTCTTGAGAATTTCACCCTCACCTTCCCACTTCATTTTCCATCTCTTTTTTAAAGCTACCAAACACCTCAGTTACGCTCTATTCCCTCCTTCTTCTATTATTGTAGTTGTCTCCCTTTTTATTCACAAAATTCTTGAAAAAACATTAAAAGTTTGACCTCTGTCCTTTCTCCTCGAAACTCCCGCTCACCATACTTTGTGTTAGTGTCAATATTTGCATACTTCTACCAGGGATCAAAACACATTTTTCATGTGCATCTTAGGTGTCCCATTCTAAATAAATTTTCAATCATTCTGTTAGGTCATGATACAAAATTGTTCCACTAGTGGTTGTCCTTGTCAATAAACTTCATTCTCCCTCATAAGATCATATTATCTAACTTGTTCTCATGTCTCCTTGAGCATAGCAACACCTATGGAAATTCTCTTTTCACCAGGAAGTCTTGTTAAAATCTCATTTATGAAAGTCAGGTCTAAACCAGTCCCATTAGGTCATTAGGTTTTTATATTTCTCAAGGTCACTCCTTCATTTTAGATGAGGCCAGCACATATATTAGAGGGACTAAATAATATCATCATGATGTAATTATCATATTTTTAGAGTTGTATTTTTTGATTTTAATGATTTTTATATCAAAATGTCATTTTGATATAAAATTCAATATGTAATTTGTTTGTATTTTTCCAAATGTAATTTTATGTTCCCATATGTAATAAATTCATCCCAAGCTGTCAAATGCGATCATTTCTGATCTAAGTGGAGCAAAGGAAGTGAAACTCCATGACTTGATCAAACTACAAAATGCAAAAAAGTTAGAGAGATAAAGAGTATTAGTGCCAAAGACCAAAGGAAAAAGTGAACATAGGAAAAGTGGATAAATCAAATTGAAAATTCAAAACCACTAAAACTATAAAGCCATTCAAACAACTCAATGTAAGCCATTGCCTTCATTCATCCATCAGAAGTTCCCAGCAAAGGATAAATTTCGAGTTTTTGAGCATTTTGGGTCAAATTTCAAGGTCGCTGCACGTTTTCCCTCAGGCGTTGCACGTTTGACCGGATGTTGCGCGTTTGCACTCAGGCGCTGTGTGTTTTCCTGACAACTCCTGATAAAATAACACAGGAATTGCGCTTTTACCCTTGGTCACTGCGCGTTTTCCCGGGCACTGTGCGTTCCTCCAGGACATTGCGCGTTTGCTCAGGGAGGGTTTCAAAGGGTTTCACAACCTCTAGCAAGCTTCATTTTCTCACAAATTTCTTCAAAGAGCCCTAAATAAGTAAGTGGATCCTAAGACACCTCTCCTCTAATATATTCGGTGTTTCATAAGAAATTTGAGGTGCTTATTGCTATGAAACCCTACTTTTCATTTCCTTCCCATTTTTCATGCATCTTCATGTCCCTAAATACATATCAGTCATAAACACTATTAAATCCTAGGGTTTTCATAGACCTAGGTTTTCATTTACACTCCCTCCATTTTCCTAAGCTATTCATTTCATTTCTCACTCCCTTCATCTCGTTCCATTTACCCTAGTGTTTTCAAGCCTGCAAATTCAAAATGTCTAAAGAGGAGGACAGAAGTGTCAGTGAGGAACAAATTCCAAAGAAGAGTAAGAAAGGAGGGAAAATCATCAAATATGAACTAGTAACCACAAAAGAGCTCATCGCTTCTCCCCTCACTGTTTCATGTCTTAAACATGTTGGTTGTTTTGAGTTTTGTGAGAGGGTGCAAAGGGTCCAATATCACCCTATGTTGACAAGGTTGTTTATTACCAATCTTCATGATAGGTAGGTCACTCTTGCCGGGGTTAATTTTACCATGTCCACTAATGCCATTGTAGCAACTATAGGGATCCATAATGTGGGAGAGAAATGGTTTAAACAAGTATACCTTGGTCAAAGCTACTATGAACCATATCTCAAACCTAGATACAAGGATGAAAAAAAGACCATTTTCCCTTTCTCTCATCTCCTTGACCGATATGTCCCTATGATGAAAATAATCATGAAATATTTCACCTGTGAGGGGAGGTTTTCTCGACTCTATTCATATCATATCTGACTACTCATGCACTTCACTAGAGTCAAACTGCTTCACATACCCTACTATCTCTCCCGCAACATTGAAAATATGGCATACATTTTACAAAAAAGGGATTATAATCATCAAAGGCAGAGTGTTTTCCACCACTCCCTCATCAAGATGATATTCATGCATCAACTTGAGCAAAAGAACATTCCATGGGACACATTCATAGCAAATGAAGTTTTCACTACCCCACCTAGTTAGCATGAGCAGAGTATCCCCTCATCATCTCAACCTCCCATATCTACTCCTCCATCTCAACCTACTTCTCATACAACATCACCAAGTCAGATGCATTCACCTCATGTTGATCCTACTTCTTCACCTTTCCATAACCCTTCACCATCACATCATGATTCTAAGTTATCAAGCAGTGAGGAGGACATTGAGGAAACTTGGGCTAATGTGACTGATGTTGAGCCATTTCCCAAGACCTATCACAGAGGCAACAAGCATGTGTTTGCTTCATTTGGAGTGAAAGGGGCCCTGCCTTCTTCATCAACAAAATAGGTGGACAAAGGCAAGGAAAAGGCTAACGAGCCAATCATTGATGAACAAGAGGATAAACATGAAACAGAGCAGGAGTTTCAGCTGATTGACCTAGATGAGGAAGATGAGGCAAAAATCATCAGTTCAACTATAAAAGGAAAAGAAGAAAATATTAGTGAACTTCAAGATAATCTTGACAGAGAAAAGTATGTGATTGATTTTCTTGAGCAAGAAAATTAGCAGCTGAAAGCTAAACATTCATCAATGAGAAAAAAATCATCAAATAAGAAAGAGAGGCAGAAAATGCCAAGACCTTATTCGAGGAGACCATGGAGAGATTTTGTGAGATTGATGATGAGGAGGATCAACCTCCAAGACAGAGACCAAGGACTACAGGGTTGAAAAGAGCACTAGCCCTTGAGAGACAGAGAGAAGGTGAGTTGGCAGAGCAGCTCACAGCATGTGAGCTGCTTGCCCTAGAGATTAGCAAGGATACAGAATCATGGCTTGATAGAGCCAAATTAAATTTGGAGAGGTCTCTAGAGAATTCCACCAAGGACAATGACTTGTTGAGGACAAGAGTCAAATTTCATGTGCGGAAAGAGAGAATTGCATCGGCCAAGCTCAAAAGAGCCAATGCTAATATTGAAAGTTTGACTAAGAAAGAGGAGAAAGAGAGGTTAGATATACTTTCTGAGGTGTCTCTTCATGCCTCAAGCACTTGAGAAGCAATTACCCTCACAATTTTGGCAAATTTTTGGCACACTTGGCACTTCAAGTCATTTTTGGTTTTTTGAGTATTTTTGGCACGTAGAAATTTTGCCAAATGCGCATCAACCTAGACGTCGCGCTCTTTTTTGGGGCCTCCAAATGACAAATAGCAACCACCATCGTGTTTATAATGATGAAGACATCAACCCTAGCAATTTTTAGAAAATGTGGAGGAGAAATGGCCCCTCGAAAGTGCAAAAAACTACCAAATTTGTATGTTTCTGCCGCCTTTTTGACCTGGTCACTACGCGTTTACCAGTATTGGGAGATTGAAATTTTGATAGGGCAAATGAGCACCATTTTGGAAACTAGAGTTAGATTTGGAAACTAGACTCGGAGATATTTCCAATGAGCTATCATGGAGCTAATTTGGAAACCAAGAAGGCACTCAAAACTTTCTTTCAAAGGAGGCTATTTTTCCTATTAGGCCACTGCGCGTTTGCTAGGAAAATGCATTTTTCACAATCTTCAGCAAATTTTTAAGTTTCACTCCAGTTTTACCTTTTACTTGGGAAAATTAAGAAATTACTGATGTAAATGGTAAGGGTGAATATAAATGTCATGTTTTAACTTTCATCTAAGGTAGATACATTAGGTGAGTCTTCTAGAGGTCAAATGAATCAGTTTCCTCTCTTTTAGAGGAAAATTGCTAGGTCTTCCTAGTCTTCAGTTTCTTGTTTGGGAGTAGGTGAAACTAATTCCTATCTCATGGATTCGACTCCCTGAGGCTAGGGAGAGTGGCTTTGAGGTCTGTGTGATATATTTTATCAGTGATTGTAATGGTTGGACTCATTTGGAGGTTTGGCATCTCAAGAGACACACTTTTGTATCAATTCTGAGCAGGAAAATTAATCAAATTTGCAACTATTTTTATGGGATCCATGTGGTATAGTATTTAGTTTCATTTTCTTCTTTGTGCTCAGATGTTAGAATGTTTTGTTACTTCATCCATCATCTCATTACTATTAAGTGAATGTTTTCAGGTTAGATGAACATAATTCATAATTTCTATGCTCTGTTTTGGGTAAATATTTACAATTTGTAATTTCTTCTGTTTAGAAAGAAACCATGAATTCACCATGCTATTTATAGCTCCTCACTTGTCTTGATCATCCCACCCATTGAAATCCTAAAGTACTAAACATTGTACCTACCTTGCCCCATAGAACACCTTGCAAATTTTGACCTAATTTCCTTGTCCTGGTTGTTTGACTCCTTCTAATCCAGTACAACCAAATCAAAACAATCAAAACCCTGAGCTACCATACCTAGCCTAATATCTTCTTTCCTGAGTTATCTTGGCTATAATCCTTACAGAGAGATCCCTTTCCTTGCCTAATAGGGCTAGCTACTTGGCTAAGCGTGGTTTTAGGTTACCTCGGAATTGCCTTTCTTCAACCTGACATTCAATCCGAGTGATAACATTTTGATGACCATAATAGGGAAAGAAAAGTGAGATCAAATCAACCCCAGTAAGTGTTTATTGAAATTCTTAAACTTGTGGATGATAAGTTTAGAGTTTATTCAAAGGCTGAATTGAAAAATTTTTAAAGTGAAAATTGGTTTTCGAAATTAGACATACTGGCTTCCCGAAGATACACTAGATCCAATCCCAATCTAAATCGTCCCACCATTGTTTGTGATCCTCATAACATAGGAAGAAAAGCCAAAAATGTTGTGGAGACATCCAGTTCAGCCGGAAATCAAACAGAGAAAGGTTCCATTCCTAGAGCTAATTCATTCCTTGGAAAGTTAGAAAACTTGCAAGACATTGACTTTCATATAAATTATGAGCAAAGCTTATTCCGGAGTAAATCTTTGAGTTGGATTGACAAAAAAAAATTTGATTCCTCCATTTCCTTTCATGGCCCTATTGAAGATCTGTTTTCACATTCTCAATCAGGATCACAATCAGGGTCACAAATTTTACAAGTTCTTAAAGATCTGCAGAACTATTCTTCGCAAGTAAATGCTTGGGTGATAAACAGATCTCAGATCTCAGCTTCTTCTACCATCAGTTCATCTACTATTCGCACTATTCAATCAGTGACCAATCCTCCTTTGATTACATCAAGCATCCAAAAAGATGTTATAAATCCTCCACCTCCAGTCATCATGGATGCAAGATATGCCCCCCTTTTTCTCCCTCAGAACCTTGGTGCTATGCCAGAATATTACCAAACCAAAATCCCTTTGTTTGACAATACTCAACCTCTGACAACCCAAAAGCATGTAGATACGATGAATGGATTTTTTGATCTTCATGAAATTGATATAGAGGATGTGAAGATGAGGCTATTTGCACAAATTCTGGGAGGGGAAGTAAGAAAATGGTTCAGAGCTCTACCAACAAGCACTATTAACACTTTAGAAGTTTTGCATCGATAGTTCGTAGAAATATGGGAAGAAAATAAAAATCCCCTTCAAATTTTCTCGGAATATGAGAACATCAAAAGAAATGTTGATGAGACTATGAAATATTATTGTGTGAGATTTAATGTAGTGTATAACGCTCTTCCTGCACATATCAAACCACCAAAAGGTTTTGCTTTAGTCAAATTCCTGGATGGATTTGATATTGATATGGCATATCAGTTGTGTGAACATGATCCTACAATTTTAACATATATGCAAAAGAATGTTGTAAGTGTGGAAGAGAATTTTCTAGCCAAAAGAGCAAGGATGAGATCTGAAAAGAGAGTGACCATCAAAGAGGAGACATATACTTCTGATGCTAAGATGGATTCATTACTCTGAAGTATGGAAAGAATGGTTGACCAATTGTCTATCTCAGATAGACCTGAAACACATATCCGGAACCCAAATTTCAGAGGGTAGTAGCAACCTCAGTTTAGAATCAAGAAAAGAGAGTGGAAAGCACCCGACCAAACAATACAACAATAGCAACAACAGCAGATTCAGACCCCGCTGCAGAAGAATTATGTTGAAGGAGTGGAAGAGGAAGAAGATGAAGATTCGGTGGTTGAAACAAATCGTTTCTTTATAGGAGATGGTTTGCCCATATTTGATCGAGGAGGATATTGTTCAATTATAGTTGTTTATGTCCACAGTTGTAAAAATGCAGAAATCGTTGGGTTTAAACGACATGTGACACCTGTTGCCGGAACTGCCAGGGTTAAGACCTAGGCTGCCGGATGTAACCGTAACCACCAGAATCAAACCATCCAAAATTCCTGTTCACATGCAAAAAGATCAAATCTCCGCCTGGTTAGCCTAACCGTCGGGCTAAAATTTTATCCTAAGGTTAAAATATGGGTTCTTGAATTTAAAGTAGCGCTAAGGTGTATTAACTTATCCCTAGGTTTATGTGGAAGATAGGGATTCGAGAACCTTATCACAAATTTTTCTCAACCATCTTCTAAATTTTGTATTCAGAGGTTCGAGAGCAGATTATAAAGCCATGGAAATTCTTCATTAAATTCATCTTTGGTTTTTGAAGGCTTGGAGAATTCAGTGAGCAATTGCAGGAATAGAGGTAGTTTTGTTTGCAACATTACTCAGTCGTTGGGTGTCAAAATTGAGCGTAGAGATAGGCGTCAGAAAGGCAAGAGATATTAATTTATGTTTATAGAGTCCAGAAGTGCCTACGAGCACAGTAATTCTAATTCATTTATATGTAAATAAATTCCTCAAGATCAATCCTAATAAAAATAGACGCCCACTTGAAAGCAAACCCAGAGATGTAGTCCACTGGGATGAACTACGTAATCAACTGTTTGCTTCTTCTTCTCTCTATTTATTGCTGTGATTTAATTCATTTATTACTGCTGGTTTATGCCGTCTTTGATTAAAGATTTCTTCAGTTAACAATCAATCTAAAGGACAAACTAATCAAATTTCCTAAGTACTTTATTCGATCACATTTAGATCATATTTGGTATCAGAGCAGGTTGTGCTTTGTAGTTTGTTTTTCAGTGGATGTTAACTAGGTTGGGATTGCAACGTGGAAAAGGCGAGCTTAAAGAATTTGATCCAGAGATCAGAAATCGGAAAGTCGTTCATCAATCAACGATGCAGGGACTAAGACCGTTGAGACTCCTAAAGCTACTGAAAAGAAACCCATTGATGAGAATAAAATTCAACAGATGTTTCTAAACATTCAGCAAATGTTGGCAGAATTATATGAAGACAAGAAGATGAGAGATGCAGCCTCATCGTCGAAGGCATCAAAGAAGGAAAAAGGGTAAATGCAAGGTAGATAAATATCCTTCTCCTCCATCATCTCCATCATCTTCTTCTTCCTCTTCTACTTCTAGTTCTGAATCAGAAAAAGAAAAGAAACCCAAGAGTCCACTTTTAAAACTTGATGTTAAGTTTGAATTACCTGTGTATGATGGTGAAATAAACCTTGAGAAAACAGATAATTGGGTAAAACAGTTAGAAGACTATTGTCATATTCAAGATATTACTGATGATAAGACAAAGATCCAATTAGCTACTCTTAGAATGGGGGGTACTGCTTTGATCTGGTGGGAAAGTAAGACACAGATAGATTTAAAGCGTAAAGGAAAATTTATCACCTCATCGACTAAGTTTATTAAAGCTCTAAAGAAACAATACTATCCGTTGGGTCACACATAGCAAGATGTAATTGATTGGAAGCACTTGCGACAAGGTAAGGGATAGAATGTTCAGGAGTTCACTCAGGAATTCATAAAGAAAGAATTAGCACTTGGTATTTCTTTGGACATAAAAGAAATTTTTTTGAAGTATATTGGCAGTTTGCATTCATATTTGCAGCATACATTATTAATGTTTAATCCTAATGATTTTGATGAAGTTTTTTTTCAAGCTATTCATGTCGAATCAGGTGGTAGACCATTCAAGTTTACACCAAAGACATCCAAGTAGATGGAAATTGAAGACAACAAAAATAAAGGCAAGTCAAAGGGAAAGAGGACTACCACAGTTCAGAAGGAAGATGAAAGACCTACATGTACACATTTCCAAAGGATCGGCCATGATGAAGCTAGGTGTTGGAAATTCATCTGGAACGGAAGTCGAAGAAGTTTCAATCAAAGAAGGGTGAAAAGAAGGCTGAAACATTAATCCAACAAGACTTGGACTTGGGATCTAATTCAGGTGATGAAGGCAAAATCACTGCTATGGTTACAACAGGTAAAATTTCTGATGCTAGTACTTCTGCTTCTTCAAACATCAAACAACAGAATGAAGATAAAAGAATCGAGTTATTTCATATAAGGGTAACTTCAAAGAATACTAAGATAGATACATTGTTCGATATGGGATCACAGGAAAATTTGATTTATGAGTCATTGGTTAAACAATTGGGTTTGAAAACACATAATCATCCAAAACCATATCCTTTAGGATGGTTAAAGGAACAATCTCAAATTCATGTTACCAAAAAGTGTCGGTTAAAATTTGCAATCACAACTAACTATATCGATGAAGTGGAGCTAGATGTGATACCATTAGACATATGTGGAATTGTTTTAGGTAGCCCTTATCTCGATGACCATGATGCAGTATTTTATAGGAAAGAGCATATGTATCATCTCAATAAATATTGGATTAAATACAGTGTTTGAGTACACAAAACTCAAAATCACTTGAATTTAATTAATGCTAACCGTATGAAGCGCTTAATAAGTTCAAGTAAGAGATACATACTCATGTCGATAAAAGAGAAACATAAGGATCTTAATGATATTTGTTCAGGTTTTGAAATTTAGTATGAAGGTAATTTGGTTAAAAAGGTAGATTCATTTCAGGATCTAGTTAAAGAACCAAAACATCTACTTCATAAAATCGAAATATCACATGAGTTACAGTTGATGTCTGTTGCCCCTCTTTCTAATGTTGAAATGTATCACAAGTCATTTATAGAGCATAAAGAAATAAAGAAACAAATTCCAGGGAAGGTTGGAAAATAATTAATGCTACCGAGTTCATCTCCATACAGTTCAACCATAATTTTCGCTAATAAGAAAAACAGGACATGGGGAATAAGTGTCAATTTTAAAGTTGATTCATTTAAGAAGAAAAATTTCACAGCATTGATAGATCATCAACAACCATTTGAAGTTAAAACAGATGTTAAAGGTTATGCAATGGAAACAATGATTCACATAGATTATCAGTTGCTTCAATACTTTCATTCATATACTAAGTTGCAACAATCTCACTACAGTTGGATGGGATTTCTTCAACAAATTCACTTAGTAATTAAGGACAAGGAAGGTGTAACGAGTAAAGTAGTTGATATGCTATCTTTGAATGCTTTAGTAGTACTACATAAAATTTCATTGGTTCATGAAATTTATGTAGAATAGTATAGTACTGATGATGATTTCGAAGATAATTATGAATCACTAACTCATGATGCTCGGATAGAAAGAGTGTAGGTTATTCAGGAAGTTCATCTTTATCAGATTGCAAGATATTTTGGCGTAAGAAAGACTATAGTGCAAAGTAAAAAGTATTATTACTGGCCTCATATGTATGAAACAATTGTAAAGTACATAAAGGGATGTTTAATGTGTTCAACAAGCAAGGCATGCAATCGAAAGATTGTTTTGCACATGCCATTTCCAATTCCTTTGCAACCATGGGGCATCATGGATTTGGTTCAAGGATAGACAAAAATGGTGAACAGGACCGGGATACATATTCTTTGAGTTATCTGCAGTAAACATCCTAAGCTATGGGATGAATTTTTAACTTATATGTATCAAGCTTACAATCAAGCCTTACATTCTTCTGCGCCATGACAAGCATTGAGTCAAGTCAGGTTCAAATTGTGCCACGATAAGCATTAGTTTCAGGTCAATGATTAGGTATGGTTGCATGTCATCAAAGTCAAGATAAAAGTGAGGGAGTTGTATTCTCACTTATTGTCTGCTTAAAATCAAGCTTTTGTGGTCCAAAAGCTTTCAAGTGGAGAGGATTGATCCAGGAGGATATTGTTCAATTACAACTGTTTATGTCCACAGTTGTAAAAATGCAGAAACCATCGGGTTTAAATGACATGTGACACCTGTTACCGGAACCGCCTGGGTTAAGACCTATGCTGCCAGATGTAACCGTAACTGTCGGAAGAAAACCGTCCAAAATACCTATTCACATGCTGAAAGATCGAATCTCTACCTGGTTAGCCTAACTGTCGGGCTAAAAATTTATCCTAAGGTTTAAATATGGGTTTTTTAATTTAAAACAGTGCTAAGGTGTATTAACTTATCCCTAGGTTTATGTGGAAGATAGGGATTCGAGACCGTTATCAAAAAAATTTCTCAACCATATTATAAATTTGGTATTCAGAGGTTCAAGAGCATATTATAAAGCCATGGAAATTCTTCATGAAATTCATCTTTGGTTTTTGAAGGCTTGGAGAATTCAGTGAGCAATTGCAGGAATAGAGGTAATTTTGTTTGCAGCATTGCTCAGCCGTTGGGTGTCAGAATTGAGCCCAGAGACAGGCGTCGGAAAGGAAAGAGGAGTACTTTCTGTTTACAGAGTCTAGAAGTGCCTGCAAGCATAGTAATTTTGATTCATTTCTATGTAAATAAATTCCTCAAGATCAATCCTAATAAAAATGGACGCCCACTTGAAAGCGGACCCGGAGATGTAGTCCACCAGGGACGAACTCCGTAATCAACTATGTACTTCTTCTTCTCTCTGTTTATTGTTGTGATTTAATTCATTTATTTCTGCTAGTTTATGTTGTATTTAATTAAAGCTTTGTTCATTTAAAAATCAATCTAAAGGAAAAACTAATCAAACTACCTAAGCACTTTATTCGATCACATTCAGATCAATTTTTCTGACTGAAGATGAAGAGTATACTGAAAATTTGGAAACTCCAAAAGATGAGGACTATATCTTGGAAAATGATGATGATTTGGAAACTAAATCCGATGATTACTAGCATGGGTATATGAATGCTTTGAGTGCACAACAAAATCAAAATTCTTTAAGGAGTAGAGATGTACCTGTTAATCCTATTCATAATATAAAAGAGGTCCAGTCAAAGAATGATCTTCCAAATAATCATAGAAATGGTAAAGAGCATGCAGATTAGAATCACAGCAACATCAACCAGCCATCAACAAGCTTAGCTACTAAAGAGAAAGACACTCAGAAAAAGGAGAATGTAATAAAGGATCAAAATGATGGAAGAGATATTGTTGTCAAAGAGGTAGTTAAAGTCACAACTTTTAATTTAGAAAATGAAATAGCTAAATTGAAAGTGTCCATTCCTTTGACAGAATTAGTAAAGAATAGTCATGATAAACATCAAGTGTCTAAAATATTGCTAGATGATCCTTTGTCCGATATGGTTAATGTTGAAGATGATCACCCTGAGCTTATTTTCAGTCCAGCTATAGATGGTCAGTTAGAATAGAGTGAAGTTCTCCCCTTTTATTTGAGCCTTAGACTACATGAGTACAGACTTCATAATGTTATGCTTGATTTCGGGGCTTCTCACAATTTAATGGAAAAGGCTATTATGGAAAAGATGGGCATGGATATCACCTAAATGTATCATGATTTTTATTCATTTGATTCAGGTAGAGTTCGTTGCATTGGTATCATTAAAGATTTAGTGGTTTCCTTAGATCAAATCCCCGCCAAGAATTTTTTAATGGATGTGGTGGTGGCTGATATAACACCTCGATTCGGCATGCTGTTGTCTAGATCATGGGGAGCCAAACTCAAAGGTACTTTACAACTTGACTTCTCTTATGCTACTATTCCTGTTTTTGGGCAATTGAGGAAATTGTACCAGGAAAAGAAAATGAAATATATGATAACTAGTAAGGAGAAGCCCATAAATCATCCAATATAGGTTATACATACAGATCTAGAATCTGCTATTTTGTATAATGATGGTGATTTGAATGATGTAAGTAATCAGATAGTAGTGGTAGAGGATGTACCAGAAGTTTCAGAGAGTTTTAGAGAAGTTCTTGATAAAGAAAAATAAATGGTGACTTCTTCTGAACAACCTTCAAAAGAACAGAAAATCAGTACAGATCAGAAAAATGAGGTGATCGGCAAAAGTAAATCAGAACCAATGGTTAAGTTTCAACATTTGGAAGACGAAGATGGACTTTGGAGCATGGATTTCGATGGTGCTTTGGGTAAGGAAGGTGCAGGTATTGGTATTTGGGTCCGAAGTCCTATTTGTAAGTCAGGTGGAATTCCAAGTAATGTTAGAGAATGCTCTTATAAATTGGATTTTGACTATTCTAACAACGAAGCGGTGTATGAAGCATTGATCACAGGTCTCAAAATTTTGAAGAAACTTAGTGAAAAACTAATTTCTGTTTATGGTAATTCTGAGCTTGTCATAAAGAAGGTGAAAGGAGAATATCAATCAAAACATCCGTGAATGAGAGCTTATAGGAATACAGTCTTGGATATCTTAAAAAAATTTCCCGAATATACATTAACAGTGGTGCCAAGAAGTCAAAATATCATTGCATATTCACTTGCTATGGTAGCTAGTAATCTCAAAATTCTGATGAACTCAAGTAATAAATTTGAAATTGATGTTAAACATAGACCTAGTGTTCCTGATAACTTAAGGTACTAGCAATTTTTTTGGGATGACAAAGAAATTTATAGCTTTTTTCAGAATGAAGGAAAGTTCAAAGATGCTTTTATTGATGATGTTTGTGATATTGATGATCAAAACATAGAGGCCAATCAAATGAATATTTTGCAGCTGAAAGATAATATTATTCCTAGAGGTCTCATGCCTTTAGAAGAACTGTTTCATCAGGATGATGTGGCGAGTGTTATCACTCGGGTTTCCTAGAAGTTGTGGAAAAGGAAAGTATACCCGAGGTAACCACAAACCAACCTTCAGATGCAGAATCTAGCCAATCTGCATCCAGAGAGGGCTCTCTCTTTATAATTTATCTTTGTTCTTAGAAAGTTTTAGGCTAGTTATAGATCTAAGAGTTTGTTTGAAAAATGGTGGAATCCACAAACTAAGGGCAAGATTGAAAGTTTTCATTCCATTGGGCTATGGAGTCAAAGGATGGCTTTACTGGATTTCTATTCTACACACAAGATGGCTTTACAGGGCAAGATAGCTAGACAGAGAACAATCCTTAAAATTTAAAGTGGATGGGATGATCTTGAAGGGATGAAAGGCAGCTAAGAATATTTCACCATGTTCAAAAGAAAGAAATGAGATGACTACAAACAAAGAGCAATGAAGAATTCTTTATTATAGTAATCAACAATGTTTAAATTAGCAAAGAAAGAGCATTTAAGAATTCATGCTTATAACTAATTCAGAGGAAAACATTAAGAACAATCACATCTGAAATCAGAGTACAATTAAGTAAATTCTGATTCAATGTAGAAAGACTTATTGAACCGCAGTCCAACACATGAATCCTGCAAAAAGTCCTGAGCTTCAAATCGTCATCCAGTAAGCCACGAATAAATTTCTCCAAAATGCTTTTATTCCGAAAATCTCAATGTTACAGCAAAGTAATAGAATCCACCCTCAATACTCTCTTTGAGGGTTTATTTATACAAGAAATATTTGAAAAAATCTCACACTAACCTAGCCAATAATCTAGGGTGACTAAGGAGTAATTTACAAATAAACAGGAGACAAATGGTCTCGTGGATAGAATAATAAGTAACTGCTGATGTGTTGTTCCCTCATTTTGCTGATGTGCTGGAGGTAAGTGCTGAAATAGGGCTCGGTGCTATCCCTTGGAGTAATTTCTTTGCTTGTCTGATACTCTTTGTCTTTACGGATACTCTTTAACCTGTTCAACTGATACTCTTTCATCTGTGCTTCTTTTTACCTTTCACATGATAGTAAAAAGATAAATTTTTCATACTGAAGATAATTTTCATAGAATTTCCAATAGGTCATTCCACCATTGATCTTCTGGTATCATAGTCCTTTTAAGTTTCCTCAATGTCTCATCAGCCTCTGTGAGTTTGTAAAAAGTGGGCTCATCAGGAAACAAATACTTTATTTCATGTTCTAGATGAAATAAGTTCTTCAACCTGTCATATAGATTTCTCCCTGTTGGCAACGCTGTTTCTGTCAAACTGATAGAAATAGAAGTTGTATTTTGAGCATGGCTCTCTATTTTCTTGACATAGGTTTCTAATTCCATTATTTGGTCCTGTGAGAGCATTGGACTGGGTAACCCACTGTCTAACAAAACTTGAAATTTTTGTCTGAAAGCATTAATATCCTCCAAAATATCTGAACACTTCCTTTCTAAATTCTGCATAAAAGTTCTTTTGATGAAAACTCTTTTTATCATCAAAATAGTGCCGGTCCTGTCTTCAATTCCTAGTCTTGCAAGTTGTTGTTTTGTTCGGGTGTTCAAAAATTGAATAAGTTGATTGGCCTGCTCAGGTCTACCTCTTAGTTCATCTCTTGTTCTATTTATTTCTTCCTGAGCTACTTTAATCAGGTCATTTTGTTCAAAAATTGCTTGAATAGAAGGCCAAATACTCTTTATTAACTCAATTATATTACCCCAAAGAATTTCATTTATTTCCTTCATAGGCTTTTCTAGTGAAAGATCGTTTTCCAAAGCCTTTACTAATTTGTCCAATCTTTTGATTTCCCTAGCATTATCAGCAACTATCTTCTTAGATGTATCATACTTCTGCTCCAAATCTTTTAATTGTAACTTTGTGGTTTGAAGTTCTGTGACTCTTAATTGTAAACTTTCCATTTGTTTTATTAACTCATCAGAACTTAAACCAGAAGTGTTTACCTGTTCTGGCTCTGTTTGTTGCTTTGTTGTTGTAGTACCTGTGGTTGTAGTAGCTTCTGTGGTGGATGCCTGCATGATAGCTTCCTTTTCCTGTAAAGCTTGCTCCAATTCCTTCTCTGTCTCACTTAGTCGCTCAGTCATATTTAGGAGCAACTCCATTACCTCTTCTTGTGAATTCCCCTTTAAAACTTCTTGGGTCTGGGGGTGCCTTGAGGCTGGCAATTTCAGCTGCTTTCTCAATGCAGCTATGTCATCATCTTTCTTCTTTATTAATGCCTCGATGCTTTTAATGTCTTTGGGGTTGTGACCCAAGCTAATGATTATGTCTTCCAAAGACTTTATTCTGTTATCTTTGGCCTGAGAAGAGGCCTTTTCAATTTGCAATTGGGCGCTTGTGTTATTTAAAGAATCTTGCAGCGTTAGGGCTGCCATGGCCTTATTAGTAAGAGTGGAATACACCATTTCCCCAGTTTTTTTATGCAGCTCTATATGGTCTAAAGGATGAATATCCTTTGCCAGGACCTCAAAATTTGTTCTAATATAATCAGCTGCTGACATGGGTTTTGGCACCTTTGACTTGAAGTGGCTCATCATCATTTTGCCTTGTGAAATGTCAAATGCTGACATTAACCTTTCCTGATTATGTGGAGCCATTTTCAAGTATTGATCATAGACCTTCATTCTTAATGGATCATTCTTTGCCTTTATATTGATGAAAGTTCTTTTTATATCCCCTGTATCTGTTTTTGGTGGCCTAAAGGAGGACACTTCAGTACTCAACTACTTGTGCAAAGCTTTTCCTTTCTGCTCTGTATGGGTCACACTAACAGAACCAGTTAGCTGACTGTCTTCTCTTCCATCATCAAACACCTCATCTATGATTTCCACATCTGGAAGTGGATCTGGTTTATGTTTTTTGGCTTGATGTATTCCTGAGGGCTCTTTAGGAGGAGTAGTGTCTGGAACCTGCCTTTTCTTTCCTATTTCCATGTTGGATGGAGTTTGTAATTCTGAAACTTCAGGATGTTTTACCCGAGTGGGAGAAACTTGTGTTTGATCAGGTGCTCTGGAAGTTTGAGGTTTCTCTGCCATGACTAAAGTTTCAATGACCTGAATTTCAGGTTCCTTTCCTTTGCCTTTTGATTCTGCTGCCACTGGTGAACTGCCTTCCTGTAATGTCTGCTGTAGATTTGCTGCTGAAGAAGTGCCAATGTCAGGTACCTGCACCTGACCACAAGATTCTAGGTCATACTCCTTCTCAAAATCTTTCATCATTCTGTTCATTTTTTCTTCTTCACTTTCTTCTTCAACTAGTGTTTCTTCAACCCATTCATCTTGGTTGGCATATTGTTCTAGTTCAGGAATCTTGTGGTGTATGTAAGGGGATGATTTATTCTTTATTCTCTTTTCACAAATAAAACCAAATGGGTCATAAGGAACCCAACGAAAAGTTCTTTGGAACTTGCAATGGCCTTGTAGTATATTTTCTGCCTCTCGCTCGGCCTCCCTAGAGTTGTAGATGAAAGGACCTAATTGACTTTTGATCCTTAGTTGGGCTTTCTTCTTCACACTACAAAAATGGATCACATCTGAATTATTCATTTGCCTGAAATATTCCAAGGCAAAAATTCTCATGGGCACATATCTTGGCAACTTGAATGGATGTAATTCACATCCATAGATTCTGATGACTGTATGGTTTTGATATAAATACCAATCTCCAACTTTATAGGTCCTTGAAAGTTGCAAGGTCTTCTTGATTTCATTACTGAGCCTTGGAGGAGGGATTCCTGTCAACAAGGTAGCTGCAGGATATACGAAAAGGTCTATGAACTCAGTATAAGAATATGGAGACTTATAGGAAGAATGAATTATGGGAGACCAAAATATGACTGACCTAGGGTTTCCCTTGGCATCAAGCTTTTTAACAGGGAAAGGGAATTTTTCTGATTGATAGAAGATAATGAGATGATAAATAACTGAGGAATACTTGAAAACTTTCTCATCATCTAGCCTCATGAACTGATCATGGATCTTATTGGCTATGAAGGAGGCAAAGTCATATTTGACTTCAGGAGGTTGCCCAGGAGTAAAAATAGACAGCAAAGCCAGGGTTATCTCATCAACATATTCACTGGTATTGAAACCCAAGACAAAATATATCATATTTAGGATGAGCCTTCCCAACTTAGTGAAATAATAAAAACCATAGGGAGGAAGTCCCTTAGGTTGATGTTCAGGCAACATGAAATTCTGGCAAATGGACTTCAATTTTTCTGGGGTCAATTGATTAGACTTTTCAATCAATGCTTCTATAGAAAAAGGTGCTAGTTCTTGACCTGGTTCAAAATGTAGCATTGCATTGATAGTCTGGGGAGTAATGTGGAAAAGAACACTCTGGTCAGGGGATATTACAGCTCTTTGAGTGGGATCATAGTTAGAATGGCAATAGTGGATGATTTCTGGGAAAGAAATGACTGAGGGGATGAGATATCTGGGGAGATTGGATTCCCACAACCCAATGAGATCTTGCCCCTTCGAGTACTCGTCTCTGCAGCGACAATAACTCAAAAGGGGACTTTCATCAAAATGCAAGTCTTTAATCTGGAAATCTTTATCTACTAAAGGTAAATATTCTAACTCTCGGTGAGGGGCATTCAGTGGAGTTACATTCAAAGCTGCCGGGGCTTCCATTTTGGTTCTTGTGGATTCAAGATGGAAGTTTCTGGTTTTTCTTCACAAGCCGGGCGTAATTTCAATGTTAATGGGGAAATTGACACAATTTCAAGTTCAGGGGAACAATTCACAGTCTTAAAACCTCAGGGAATGATCTTAGTGATAAAATTTAATCACTAATCCAGTGGAAAATCAAAGAAAACAGACTTTCTTTTGAAGTTCGAAGCGCTCTAGGATAAATACCCGTTCTTGAAGGAAAACGGGCTTTTAACTGGTATCAGGCGGTAGCAGGAAGATGCTTGAACACATGTCTGGTTGAATTCTGGAGCGAAATCGAATTGAACAGTGGATTTCAGTGGAAATTTGAAATTCGTAGCGGAAAGCACAGTCGCATTCAAATGGTGAAAATGACATAAAAACACGAAATTTTGTTTTATTTCCAAAGTCAAAAGAGGGGTTTTTAGTTTTTCGAGGAGTGACGTCACTTTGGTACGGGCTGACGTGGGGCAGGGGGGCCGGGCGGTAAGCGGTTAGTCCCCGCACCGCTTATTGGCAAAGGTGGTATTGATCGCGGGGGGAGCGATTCCATTGGATCGTTGCCACGTGGACGGAGGACTAGTCAAATACCACCAATCCCCCGCGCACTAAAGCTCTGATATTGGATGGCTAGCGGAATTGACGTGGAGCGTCGATCTGTGGAGGGGCGATCTGATGGTTGAAATGACAGGGAGATGGCGGGGTATTATCGCGCGGGTCCGAGTTAATTAGTGTTTAATTAATCATCCCGGGTGGCACAGAATTGGTGGAAAATGGTTATTAATTAGTTCTGATAACTAATTAATTCCATAGTTATAAAGGGTCGGGGTAAATGAATTTTGCGCGCGGGTCCTTATTTAAAGTTTCGAATGGGATGCCAGGTGGACGAGCCACAGTGGCACAGGGTCTTTCCCAAGTTTTGGTTTAGAAAATAAAACTTCAGGTTTTAATTATATTTTTGTGTTAAACATATAAATCATATGTTTAAAGTTTTTCGTATATATGTTTTTTATTTTATTATATGATAAATTAACCGATGTAATTAATTTACCATAGGGGTGGGACTATAGTATAACGATATATTTAACCAAAGGGCTTGTATAAAGCGGGTTTTTAATGAATATTTTGGGAGTAAATACTTTGGTTAAAACATAATAGAGGGGTTTTTGGATATTTATATAAAAGGAGTTATATACTTAGGATAGGGCATTTCACTAGGGATTTAGTAAATAGAGTTAAACATTAATATGACAAAGGGACAAGGGAACTCAAAACACTTTGCACATCTAAGAAAGTGATAATTTTTGAAGTAAATTGCAATATCTCATCTTCAACACTTAAACTTAGAATAGTAAGTTATTTTGAGGGATTTTTATGGAATTTTGCATGATTTTCCTAAGCAAAATGAGATTTTACTTAGGAAAAGGTTAAAGATGGATGATTATAATGATGAATTATCTCAAGTACTTAGGTGTTTATTGATCATTAGGACGAGGGTCCGGTCCCTCCAAAAGTCAAGGAAATGCCTTGAGCCCTTTTGATCTCCAAATACCTTAGTACTTTGGGGGGAAATTAGTAAAACTTTTACGGGGAAAGTGATGAGGGAGGGTTAATGATTTTTTTGACTTTGCTTCGTTTGTGATTTTCGAGTGTATTTCTGCTTCGAGTACTTGTGATGAAAGTTTAAAGGATCAAAAACATGTAGCAAGCATCATTCATCGGATAAAACTTTGTAACACCATCTACCTACCCTATCTACTACTACCATTTTCTCTTCTTTATTAGGGTGCATTTGGACTTGCAAACCCTTTTCAACCTTTTCTTTTTACATGATAAATCTATCTATTTCTACCCTTATTACATCCAAGGGCTCAGATTAAACTTTGTTGAGCACCTTTTATTAACTCTTCCTATCTACTTATCCGCCAAGATTAAACTCGTTTCGTCGAGATATTTATTCTCTATTCTATAACATGAAATTGAAATATGAACTAGCCAAGCTTAAACAGTTTGACTATTCATGAATTGTGGCATAACATACAAGTTGCACACAATATTTTTATTACATCGAGTAAAAAGTAGTGGCATTTAGACTTGCA
This sequence comes from Pinus albicaulis, assembly GCA_034641835.2. NCBI lineage: Eukaryota > Viridiplantae > Streptophyta > Pinopsida > Pinales > Pinaceae > Pinus > Pinus albicaulis. The sequence goes on from CM076575.1 coordinate 108,371,779, forward strand.
CACTTTCCTTGGCCTTTGTTTTTTTATTTGGGGTTCATTTCTTTCACTTTTTTTGACCATTTTATTTTTTCTTACCCTTTGATTTTTTCTTTTAGGGTATACCCTCTTTACATTTTTTTTAAATTTTTTGATTTTTTTTAGTTTTTCAAGAATATGGAACACCTTTTCTTCAAGAAAAAAGGTTTGAACATATTCCATAGTTCAATCAAGACAATCATGAAAAAAATGACACCTATTGGTATAGGAGGCTAACAGCGAGAAAACCAACATTGACTCCTACGGAAAAAGGTGTGGAAGACATAAAAATTAGAACAACAGATAAGCCCAAGATGGTTAAGTTGTCTAAGACACTATCTCCCGAGGAAAAAGATAAGTACATCAAATTGTTATCTGAATTTTTCTGATATTTTTGCATGGGATTATGTAGATTTGAAGGTCTATGACAAAAACATTATTCAACACACTATTCCCATCAAGCCGGATCAAAAAACCTTTTAGACGAGAAGTTGAGAAGGATAAATCCAACATTGTTGCCATCCATCGAGAAAGAGGTAAATTGATTGTATAAATATGCTATCATTGTTCCAATTAGGTTTTCTGATTGGATTTCAAATTTAGTTCCGATCAGGAAAAAATACTAGAGAAATAAGGATGTGCATTGATTTTCGGAAATTGAATAAAGTTTATTTAAAAGATAGTTACCCCCTTCATAAGATGGACCATGTTCGCAAAGGGTAGTTGGAGCATCACGGATGTCGTTGCTTGATGGTTATTCGGGTTATAATTAGATTTTGGTACATGAAGAAGACCAAGGTAAAACTACTTTCACAACACCATGGGGACCTTTCGGTATGTCAAAAGTGTCATTTGGACTCAAGAATGCGAGGGGCTAATTTTCGGCGAGCGATGGATATAGCCTTTTCCAATGAGAAAGATGTTTTCTTAGTGGTGTATTTAGATGATTTGACAGGTGTTTTCGAGTACCGATGATCAACATTTATATCATCCGAGAATTTTTTCGAAATGCAGTGGAGTTCACAATTTCTCCGAATCCGAAAAAAAGAGTCTTTTTGCTATGGAGGAAGGCAAACTTCTCGATCATATAATGTCCAAAGATGGCATTCACATTGATCCTTACAGAGTAGAAGCAATTCAGCAAATATATTTTCCACATAAAAAAAAGGGAGATACAAGATTTCGATGGTAAGATGAATTTCTTACACGATTTGTTTCTAATTTGAATGAGCATTTGCGTGAAATGACTAATATGTTGAAAAAGGACAACGAGTTTAAAATGGACCACCGATGCTATGAATTCTTTCAACCTAGTAAATCTTGCTTTAACTACAACCTCTGTTTTGGTTAGTCCGGATTATACTAGTGATTTTATAATATTTTCATTTGCATCCGAGCACACCTTGGCTACGGTTTTGATGCAAAAGAAGGATCAGAGTTGAGCATCCCATTGCTTTCTTCGGTCGAGCCATTAGAGATGCTTCTCTTCACTATAATATTCTTGAGAATCAAGCTTTAGCCTTAATTAAAGCCTTGAAATATTTTTTGGATCTATATTCTACATTCACACACTATAGCCTATGTTCCAAATGCATTTGTAAAAGAAGTTCTCACATGGACCGATCCGGAAGGAATAAGAGGTAAATGGATAGCAACAATGCTATAGTATGATCTCGATATCAAGCCCACCAAGTTGATCAAGGGACGGGGGTTATCCAAACTCATGGTTGAATCCAATTTGCATGCTCTTGACATAAAACTTATTACGAGCAATGTCGGATGATGAAGAAGATGGCACTCTAATACGAGTATCATAAATGTTTCTCACTTCACCATGGTATTCAGATATAGTGTATATTCTTCAACACTTATTTCCTCCTCCTAGAATGTCCAAAAGTAAGGGTAGGTGTTTGAAATTAAAATTTTCTAAATATCGCATTCTAGGTAGTGCCTTTTATTGGAAAGATCCAGGAGGTGTTCTTTTAAATTGTCTAGTTGAAGGTGAAGCTAAATAGGTAATGGATGACTTCCATAGGGGAGATTGTGGAGGCCACTTGTTTTGGAAAAAAACAACTAACAAAGTGTTGAGAGCGAGTGTATTATTGGCCGACTCTATTTTCGGTTTTGTACAAAATAGTCACAAACTATCATGAATGTCGGGTATTTCGGGGAAAAAGGAAACTCCTTCCTCTTTCGCTAAAGCCTATTGTAGTAAATTCTCATTTTCAATCGTGGGGACTTTATTTTATTGGAGAAATTCATCCCACATCATCGAGTACAACATAGATGGAGTCTAACGACCATCGAATACTTCACCAAGTGGATCGAGGCTATTCCTACAAGGCAAGCTACGGACACGGTAATTATTCAGCTTTTTAGAATCCAATATTTTGTCTAGTTTTAGTTGTCCTCGAAGATTATTACGTGATAATGCAACAACATTCAAGTCAAAGAAGATGATTGAGTTTTGTCATGAAAATAATATCAGGTTGGGCCATTCCACCACATATTATTAGCGGGGCAATGGATTAGTTGAGTCCTCTAATAAATCCTTGGTTAATATGATTAAGAAAATGTTAGAGGAGAACAAGAAAAATTGGCATAGGAAGCTTACCAATGCTTTGTGGGCGATACCGAGTGACCACCAAGAAGTCTATATGTATGTCACCCTTTGAATTAGTTTATGGTACGGATACAATGTTTCCTACATCACTTGTAGTCTCGATTATGAGATTATTGCGAGGAAGCGAGGTAGTGAGGAAGATGATATTCAACGTCGAATCAATCAAATGATTCACCTTCAACAAACAAGGGAGGAGGTTTCTTAGACTACTTCTAAACCTCGGGGGAAAATCAAAAAAGATTTATAATCGCAAAACTAAGGCGAGATAAGTTTCAACTAGAAGATGTAGTGCTACGATGGGATGCAAGAAATGAGGAGAAAGGAAAGCATGGGAAGTTTGAAAATATTTTGAAATGAACCTACAAAATTTTAGCTTATCGAGGAAAAAAATTCCTATTTGCTGAAAGAGATGAATGGAAAAGAATGTTCGAGAGCACTTTCGGTCAATGGTAGGCTCTTGAAACATTATTCTTTCCGATACAAATTTTGAAAGAATGTTCCACTTTCATTGTAAATACCGGTTTCTATTTTCTGCAAGGTTTGGAGAAAAAAAATCATTTAGGCTTGGGGCCCAAAGTGAAGGCTATAAAGCATGTTGATTTTCTATTATTTTTGAGAGTTTTTTGAGTTATTTTTTTGCGTCAATTATCGGTCACTTTGATTGGTTTTTGAGTCGGTTTTATAGTATGCGGTCTTTTAAATTTTTTTGAACGTATTGGCCCAAAGGTTAGGCACTTGGTCTATGGTGTTCTTGACACCTCCAAGGAGATTCCATCCCCAATAAGGCCAATGTTAGTGTCGTATTTTCATACTTCCACCGGGGATCAAAACACATTTCACATGTGCATCTTAGGTGTCCCATTCTAAAGAAATTTTCAATCATTCCATTAGGTCATGATATAAAATTGTTCCACTAGTAGTTGTCCTTGTCAATAAACTTCATTCTCCCTCGAATATCATATTGGCTGACTCATTCTCATGTCTCCTTGAGCATAACAACACCTATGGAAATTCTCTTTTCACCGAAGTCTTGTTAAAATCTCATTCACGAAAGTCAAGTCTAAAGCAGATCCCATTAGGTCATTAGGTTTTTATATTCCTCAAGGTCACTCCTTCATTTTAGATGAGGCCAACACATATATGAGAGGGACTAAATAAGATAATCATGATGTAATTATCATATTTTCAGAGTTTTATTTTTCGAGTTTAATGATTTTTTATAGCAAAATATCATTTTGATATAAAAATTCAATATGTAATTTATTTATATTTTTCCAAATGTAATTTTATGTTCTCATATGTAATAAATTCATCCCAAGCTTTCAAATGCAATCATTTCCATCCTAAGTGGAGCAAAGTAAGCCAAAATTCATGACTTGATCAAAGCGCAAAATGCCAAAAAATTCGGAGAGATAAAGGGTATCGGTGCCAAAGTCCAAAGGAAAATGTGAACATAGGAAAAGTGGATAAATCAAATTAAAAATTCAAAACCACTAAAGCTATAAAGCCATTCGAACACCTCAAAGCAATCCATTTCCTTCATTAATCCATCGAAGTTCCCAACAAAGGATAAATTTCAAGTTTTTGAGAATTTTGGGTCAAATTTTTAGGGTCGTTGCGCGTTTTCCCTCAAGCGCCGCACATTTGACCGGACGTTTCACGTTTGCACTCAGGGCGGCTAGCGCGTTTGCGCGAAAACTCCCTGACCAAATAACATAGGCCACGTGCATTTACCCTTGGTCATTGCGTGTTTTCCCGGGCGCTGGACGTTCCTCCGGGGACGCTCGCACGTTTTCTTAGGGAGGGTTTCAAAGGGTTTCACAACCTCTAGCAAGCTTCATTTCCTCACAAATTTCTTCAAAGAGCCTTAAATTAGTAAGTGGAACCTAAGACACTTCCCCTCTAATATATTTGGTGTTTCATAAGAAATTTGAGGTGCTTGTTGCTATGAAACCCTAGTTTTCATTTCCTTCCCATTTTTCATGTATCTTCATGTCCCTAAATACATATCATTCATAAACACCCTTTGTTAAATCCTAGGGTTTTCATAGACCTAGATTTTCATTTACACTCCCTCAATTTGCCTAAGCTAGTCATTTAATCTCTCACTCCCTTCATCTCATTCCATTTACCCTAGGGTTTTCAAACCTTCAAATTCAAAATGTCTAAAGAGGAGGACAAAAGTGTCGGTGAGGAACAAACACCAAAGAAGAGCAAGAAAGGAGGGAAAAATCATCGGATATGAACCGAGTAACCACAAAAGAGCTCATGGCTTCTCCCCTCACCGTATCATGTTTTAAGCATGTTGGTTGTTTTCAGTTTTGTGAGAGGGTGCAAAGGGTCCAATATCACGCTATGCTAACAAGGTTGTTTATTACCAATCTTCATGATAGGCAAGTAACTCTTGTCGAGGGTTAATTTTACCATGTCCACTAATGCCATTACAGCATGCTACGGGGGATCCCTAACGTGGGAGAGAAATAGTTTAAACAAGGAAAAACTTGATCAAAGCTACTATTAACCATATCTCAAACCTAGATACAAGGATGACAAAAAGACCATTTTCCCTTTCTCTCATCTCATTAACTGATATGTCCCTATGATGAAAATAATCATGAAATATGTCACCTATGAGGGGAGGTTTTCTTGACTCTATTCATATCATATCTAACTACTCATGCACTTCACTAGAGTCATAATTCTTCACATACCCTACTACCTCTCCCGCAGACATTGGCAAGATGGCCTACATTTTACAAACAAGGGATTATAATCATCAAATGCGAGTCTTTTCCACCACTCCCTCATCAATATGATAGTCATGCATCAGCTTGAGAAAAGGAAAATTCCATGGGACACATTCGTAGAAAATGAATTTTTCACTACCCCACCTAGTCGACATGAGCAGAGTATCCCCTCATGATCTCATCCTCTCATATCTACTCCTCCATCTCAGCTTAATGCTCATACATCATCACCAAGTCATATGCATTCACCTCATGTTGATCCTACTTCTTCACCTTTCCAGAACCCTTCACCATCACATCATGATTATGAGTCATCAAGCGAGTGAGGAGGACATTGAGGCAAATTGGGCTAATGTGAGTCGATGTTGAGCCATTTCCCAAGACCTATCGGAGAGGCTACAAGAATTTATTTTCTTCACTTGGATTGAAAGGGGGCCATGCCTTGTTCATCAACAAGACAGGTGGAAAAAGGCAAGGAAAAGGCTAAAGAGACAATCATTAATGAATAGGAGGATAAACATGAAACAGAAAGCGGGGAGTTTCAGCTGATTGACCTAGATGAGGAGGATGAGGGAAAAAATCATCGGTGCATCAATCAAAGGAAATGAATCAAATATTAGTGAAATTCAAGCTAATATTTACAGAGCAAAGTATGTGATTGATTTTATTGAGCAAGAAAATTAGTCAGTTGAAAGCTAAACAATCATCAATGAGGTAAAAACCATCAAAGAACAAAGAGAGGAAGAAAAGGCCAAGGCATTATTGGAGGAGACCATGGAGAGATTTGGTGATATTAATGATGAGGAGGATCAGCCTCCAAGACAGAGATCAAGGACTATAGGGCTGAAAATAGCTCTAGCCCTTAAGAGATAGAGAGAAGCCGAGTTAGCGAGCAGACTCACACCGAGTGAGTTGCCCGCCCTAGAGATTAGAAAGGATAGAGAATCATGGCTTGATAGAGCCAATTTACATTTGGAGAGGTTTCTAGGGAAGGCCAACAAAGACAATGACTTATTGAGGACAAGAGTCAAATTTCATGCACATAAAGAGATAATTGCATTAGCCAAGCTCAAAAGAGCCAATGCTAAGATTGAAAGTTTGACTAAGCAAGAAGAGAAAGAGAGGCTATATATACTTGCTAAGGTGTCTCTTCATGCCTCAAGCACTTGAGAAGCAAGTACCATCGCAATTTGGAAAATTTTTGGCACACTTGGCACTCCAAGTCATTTTTTGGTTTTTTTGAGTATTTTTGGCACGCGAAATTCTACTAAACGCGTGGATGACCTAGATGTTGCGCTCTTTTTTAGGGTCTCGAAAATGAAAAATGGACACCACCGTCGTGTTCATAATGAAGAATAAATGAACCCTAGCAAGTTTCGAGAAAATTTGGAGGAGAATTGGTCCCTCAAAAGTGAAAAAAACTACCAAATTTTCATGTTTCTACCTCCTTTTTTGACACTAGTCGCTACGCATTTACCGGTCTTGGGAGATTAAATTTTTGTTAGGGAAAATGAGCACCATTTTGGAAACTGGAGGTAGATTTGGAAACTAGACTCGAGAGATATTTCCAATGAGCTATCATGTAGCTGATTTGGACACTGGGAAGACACTCAAAATTTGCTTGCATGACAGGGCTATTTTTCTTGTTAGGGCGGTGCGTGTTTGCTAGGAAAATGCATTTTTCACAATCTTCAACAAATTTTGAAGTTTCATTCCAGTTTGACTTTTTACTTGGGAAAATGAAGAAATTACTAATTTAAATGGTCATGGTGAATATAAATGTCATGTTTTGACTTTCATCTAAGGTAAATACATTACGTGAGTCTTCTAGAGGTCAAATGAATTAGTTTCCTCTCTTTTATAGGAAAATTGTTGGGTCTTCCTAGTCTTCGAGTTTCTTGTTTGGCGATAGGGTGAAACTAATTCCTATCTCATGGATTCGACTCCTTGAGGCTAGGGAGAGTGGTTTTGAGGTCTATATGATGTATTTTCTCGGTGATTGTAATGGTTGGACTCATTTGGAGGTTTGGCATCTCAAGAGACACACTTTTGTATCGGTTTTTGAGCAAGAAAATTAATCAAATTTGCGACTATTTTTATGGGATCCATGTGGTATGGTGTTTAGTTTCAGTTTCTTCTTTTTTTCTTAGATGTTAGAATGTTTTTTTTACTTCATCCATCATTTCATTGCTATTAAGTGAATGTTTTCAGAGTTAGATGAACAAAATCCATAATTTCTATGCTCTGTTTTGGGTAAATATTCACAATTTGTAATTTCTTCACTTTAGAAAGAAACCATGAATTCACCATGTTCTTTCTAGCTCCTCACCTATCTTGATCATCCCAACCATTGAAATCCTAAAGTGCTAAAAATTTTACCTACCTTGCCCCATAGAACACCCTGCAAATTTTGACCTAATTTCCTTGTCCTGACTGTTTGACTCCTTCTGATCCAGCACAACCAAATCAAAACAATCAAAACCCTGAGCTACTATACCTAGCCTAATATCTTCTTTCCTCAGTAATATCTTTTGTGATCTTTACAAAAAGAGCCCTATCCTTGCCTAGTAGGGCTAGCTACTTGGCTAAGCATGGTTTGAGGTTACCTCAGAATTGCCTTTCTTCATCCCGAGGTTCAATTTGAGTGATAAAACTTCACTCTTCACAAATTGTAGATCTCTTGCGTTCTATATTTATGATCTCCCATTCCAAGTCTTGATTGCAATATTTCCTTCCGCCTTGCCTTTTTCGATTATCAAAAGAATATTTGAAAACCTTTGGAAACCGACCTTTCCCCTTTTTCCTTTAAATACTTACCACAAATTGTATTTTCTATTGGTTTTCGTTAATAGTTTCCACCTCCAAACCCCAATTGTGATATTACTATACTCTGCTACCACATCACCCATCACATTTCGCATTTCATAATTTCGGCATTATCGCATTTTGCACTTCGCAAATTTCGGCCTTATCACAATTGCATCGCTACACCTTCTCGTATCAAATTTCGCACTTTGCACTTTCCTCCCAACTGCACTGTCGCTTCTCCTCCAACCTTGTGATATTGCGATATCGCATATCGCATATCACATATCCAATTTCAACATTATCACATTTCGCACTTTGCAAATTTCAGTCTTATTGCAATCACATCGCTGCACCTTCTCGTATCGCATTTCGCACTTCGCACTTTCATCCCGACTGCACTGTCGCTTCTCTGCCAACCTTGTGATATTGCGATATTGCGATATCACATATTGCATATCATACTTCCGTCCCTCCATCACAATTCTACCATCGCACTTATAAAAGCATCCCTCTCCAAATCATTATTGCGATATAATGAGTTTTAATAAATCTAACCCCTCTTTTCACTTCTCTAAGCCTTTTCCCATGTGTTCAAGCCTTCCCTTGACACCTTTAACCCCTTTTCTTCTCCGGAATGCAATCAATATTATTTCAAGTTTAGTTAGATCATGAATAGTTGCATGGTTATAATCATGGTAGCATGGCAGATATATCATAGGATAAGTAGAGTGTGTTTAGTTGTTTGGCCCATTAAGTGTGGTTATAATTAGTTTGCTTTCCTGTCATTTATTTTTCAGCAATTTAATTTAGTTTCCTTTTTGTAATTTCCTTTCTCCAATTTAGTTTAGTTTCATTGAAGTGTGACATACTTCACTGAGAAAAACTAGAAGTAGGACCCTTTCGTAGAGCGGAAGAGGATGACATGAGTAGAATGCATCTATTGTGTATATAGCACTGTCACCTCCAAGTTTGTATGAACCTCGGGTTGATAAAGTAAAGTAGAGAAGTAGCCCCTAGGAGTTGAAACACTCTTGGTGCAATACCAAAGCTCACCACTGACTTTCACTATAATCTTTCCTATCTGTGACCCCTTATTTTTCCATCACTTGTTGAGACTTTCTTGTCTCCCTCTCTTGCCTTTCCAATTGTTTTTGATGTTCCTTATATTCCATTGTTTTTTTTTTAGTCCTTCCTTAGCCCGATTTGATGTTGTTGCAATCCTTGAATCTCTCTTTTCCTTAGCCAACTCCTTCTTTCTCTGTTTATATTCCTCAATTTCAAGTTTTCTATGCTCAGAATTGAACATTAGGTTCATATATTCTTCAGAGGTCAGTAACTATAAACTCCTCTCCAATCAAAGATAGTCTATTGTTGAATGTGTTGATGACACCTTCACTCTCTCTATTGGTAGCTTTAGGAACCTACCAAGTATTGTTTGGTTCGTTGTCACATGCTCCTGATGCTTGGACATTTTTCTTTCAACCTTAGGGAAACCTGATTGAAGCCCATTGTTGTCATCATTTGATACTTCATTCTGAATATGCTCTTCTTCAAATGATCAATTGTCATCAAAATAATGAACAAGTTCAGTTCTCAAATCTGCTATTTGAGAAGGCATTTCCATGCCTTAATCATTTGTGGATGACATATTATGTTTTTTTTTATTCATCATGGTTGCTACCAACCATGATAGTGGGGTTACTTGGGTTGGCATGCTCAATTGGTAGTTGTTGATTCTTGTTACATTCTCATTTGAAACCACATTTGCATTGTCATTTTCATGATCAACTGCCTCATTTGGAATATCACATGCAGAATTAGTAGGTGCTTCAGTGGGTGTGGTAGCCTCCATGTTATTTATAAATAGTTCATTACTCAAATGTGTCTCACATAAATGTTCATCATTGTAGAAGTTACCTTGAGAAAGGGATATCATACCTTTAGCAGCAATAACATCTTCCTACCAATCCACATCTTCTTGGGAATCAACCTGGTCATGTAAGTACTCTACTTCCTGACCTTCCACAACAAATTATTTGTTGCAACTAGTGTCATTAATAAGAGCATCAACATTAAGTGGCCAAATTCCAGTCCTCCTAAATCCAACCTTGATATTAGAAGGTGTTAGAGCCCTTTTAAATTCTTTACTTGCAAGCTTAGCTAGATCAAATATTTTTACCTCCACGCCTGGATTATTTTCCATCCATGAATTTTGCTTTGCCCTAAAATAGTTCTTAAAAGGCCCAAACACATTGACATCAAGGGGTTGCAATCTGTGAGTGGTATGAGCTGGCAGTGTTAATAGGTCAATGGCCAAATGGTTGGCCTCCTCTATTGTCTGCACAACCATGTGGCTTCCATGGCCATCTAAAATAAGTAGCTATCTATTTTCAGGTGAGACACCACCTAACATAGATGCAACAAAGTAAAAAATCCAATTCAAGAAGAGTTCCTTTCTCATCCATGCATGGGGATGTGCAACCATGCATATACCTGGTTAAAAATTATGTACATAGTTTTTAAGTTGTGTTTTTCCATTGAATAAATAAAAACATGGGATTGAAGAACCAGTTGCATTGACACAACAAAGTATAATGATCCACTCCCTACTCCCAGACAAACATTTCGACACATTTCTGCTCCCTCTCTTGGAAATTACCCACATGCCACAATTCCTTCCAGCCAGTAAGCCTATTTATTCATAGTTCCATATATGATTTGGGGCATAAGAGTGTTCTCATATGCATGGGAAAGGGTTTCATATAACTTAGACACAATTACAGGGCATAAATTTGAAGCCTTGTCTCTATCAATACCCTCCGATATTTGTAAGACAAGGTCTTGATGCCTTTTTTAAAACCCACTCCACTAAGATTTTCCAGGAAATCCATATTTGAAGGGGTTTGGCCTCCCCTGACATATTTGAGCTACTATGGATTTGATTTGTATCAACTCTAACCCATGTACCATTTGGGCCATCTCTTTACACCACACAACCACCTCAGCCTCGTCCTCTTTAATCATAATAATAACAAGGCATGTATGCTTTTTATGAGTGAGACCATTAGTCCAATAATTTATGCTTGAGGTTACAATTCCATGTTTTTTTTTTCATATGCACGTAATGAATATCCGATAAAACCTATGTCATCAATTGTACTTAGAATGTATTCCTTTTTCCACCCTCTTATGTCACTGATCTTCTTGATTGAGATTGCACGTTGTATTTTGATTGAGGGTGGCTATGTGGTAGATGGCTGGACAGTAGGATCTTCCACCACATGGGCATTCTCAACATCATTACATGGAGCATTGGCAACATTGACACCATTGACCATTTCCTCTTCTGATGAAATGCAACGCAATTGGGAACCCTTTGTCCCTCGCCTCCTCTTGGTCCTTATATGATCGACAATTGAAACTCATGGCATGGTTTCGACAACATGCATATTGTTAAAATTTATTTACGTTAGTGGAAGTTGTTTCAGCAATAAAAAATCAATCTTATTTGAATAAGAAATTTAAATATGAAAAGGGTAATCAATAATTTCAACCTACATGATAGAAACTCAGCCTTATTTATTTCCTAAAATTTAAATATAATAGGTTAATCAATACTTGAAACTTGCATATATTTTAATAAGAAATTTATGTGTATGCATCGACTTGAATCTCCATAAACAGATATTAGGACTTAATTTGATCTAAAAATCATACCTATGTGTTTGATAGAAATATCAAGCCTAAATTTAGCTTGAACATAATCATGTATCCTAAGAAGAGCATCAAATCCATAATATCCCAATCAACCTCAGAAAAAAAAAGGTAAGGTTACTGAAAAATGTCTCCTTACAAATGGTAGAAATAGGTCTTGGTTAATTGAAATAATTTTTAAATTCATTTTCTGTTAATTTCAGTGAAAAAGGTGACTAAAAGTTGTACTTTTTTACTGTGTTTTAAAACACTCAATTTCTCTACATTGTCAGCTAAATTTGTACTTTTTTACTGTGTTTTAAAACACTCAATTTCTCTACATTGTTAGCTACAACTGCTTCCAATTCTACAATTCTGCCACAAGTTTAGTTGCTAACTTGCTGAGTCTCTCTTTGGATAGTTTGTAATTGAAATATCCTTTGATTGGATTTAAAATGATTGTTCTTCTGATATATTTTAATGCACATCTCCATTGATTTGGTTCAGAATGATTAGTATTTTGACAGATTGTAATGGAAATATCCTTTGATTTGATTCAAAATTATTAGTCTTTGGAGATGTAGAAGTTTTAGAGGGGATTACCCATAAAATTTTCCACCATGCCACCTTTAAAATGATAACTAACAATGGAAGGGGATTTTGTTTCTCATACATAACTAAATTCCTTAGCAGTTTTGAAGATGTCTCCTCAATTGTAACTACCTTGTATTCATTTTCCATTTGTGTCTCAATTAAATGAAAACTAACATCACTACAGTTTCCTTTTAAAATAGACAAAAAACTTCCAAGCGATTTTGAAACAAATTTATTCATTTTTTCTTAGAGGCATGACATGACCAAACATCCACATTATTGCATACAAACTACCAAATTTTTGTGATTAAGGAATGATTGGGCCTATGTGTTTTGACTCAGATGCTCTGGTACTTTACAAACACAATAGTCTCCCGCACTCTACCAATTGTCTCACACTGATCTAGGAAAAATTGTACAAACACATAGCCAATTCCTTGCCTTCCTCTAGCTTGCCTTGATTACACAATCCTAGGGAAATAGGACCCTATTAAATACGAAAATAAGCCTTCCTTGATTGCGTAGTCCATCATGGCCTTATCATGAATTTATAATTGCACATGGGAAATTTTCTAATACTACAACTGATAGTTATGTTCCCTTTAACCTCTGACTCAACTAGGTCTTCATCATAATTTACATAAATGCAACTATTAATTGTGAATCATCAGTTATCGGATTGATCACTACTTGTGAAATAAATCCAATTTAATTCACTAGACCTCTCACGAATTCTTCATTGAATTAGAACTAGTTAAACTGATTATAACTCGATTAATTTGAGTTAACTGATTACACTTGCACCCCACTAGTTCATTAACTGTACCTGGATCCCCAAAATATTAGAATCCATCTACATGCCTCATCTTAGACCCTCAACTCAAATTTCTTGAGCTAACTCAGTCATCATGACTTAGTTAACTCATACAAGTTGTTATGAGATGAAAGTACAATTTATTGTCCAATTTATTTAAGCGAAAAATAAATTATAAATCCACATTCCTCACCAGTGTGTAACCTCACTAGTGTGTGGGTGCACTTTCTTGTTGAATTTCAACACTCCCTCTCAACAAGAAAGGGATTATCAACTACCCCAATCCTGCCTCTGTGGTATTCGAATTTTCTCTTTTCCAGCGCCTTCGTCAAGATTTCAGCATCCTAATCCTCTGTGGGAATGTACTACAACAACATAATGTGCTTGTGAACATAATCTCTGAGATGGTGATACCAGATATCAATATTCTTGGACCTGTCATGGAATACCGGATTAACTGAGAGTTTTATGAAACTCTGGTTATCATAATGTATCACTGTCGAATCCATCTGATGACCAAACAAAAAAAGAAGTATCTTACTCATCTAAATGGCCTCGCATGCAGCCTGGCGAGCTTCCATGTACTCAGCCTCTACTGAACTAAGTACAAATGATCTTTGTTTCCTGTTGTACCAAGAAATTGCTACTAATCCTATGTTGAAGATGCCCCCTGATGTGCTCTTCCTAGCTGATGCACTGCCTGCCCAATCTACATCGGTGAATCCTTGAGGATTCACTCCCTCTATTTGTCTGTACCATAATCCATACTCTGTAGTGCCCCTGAGATATCTCAAAACATGCTTCCCTGCCTTCCAAAAGAGCTTGTTTGGCTTAACCTTAGCTTGACTAAGCTCGTTAACTGTGTAGCATATGTTTGGTCGTGTGTTCACCAAATACATAAGTGAACCCACAAGCTACCCATAATAGTAGCATCCACTACCTCACCTAAAGTAGCATCCTCCTTCTTCTAGTTTCTTGTAAGAGGAGTCTCCATGGGTTTGCTACCCTCCATGTAGAACTTCCTCATAATATCATTGGAATACTTTCCCTGAGATACAAGTAAATCCCCATATATTGGCCATATTTCCAAACAAAGGAAATAATGCAAGAGCCCCATGTCCTTCATCTCAAATTCTCTTGCAAAGTCCTCTTTGCAATAATTTATGAGCTGCTCATCACCTGTATATATCAAATCATCTACATAAATTACAATGATCAAAAACTTACCATCAACCACAATATGATATAGTTTCATATCCACTTCACTCTTCATGAATCCCAACCCGGTGAAATATCTATTGATCCTCGTGTACCAAGCGCGAGGTGCTTGCTTTAGCCCATACAGTGTTCTCTTGAGTCTGCACACATGCAACTCTCTGTCTAAGGTCTCAAAACATTCTTTCTACTCAATGTACACTTCTTCCTTAATAAATCCATTAAGAAAAGTTGTCTTTACATTCATATTATGTATCTTCCATCCCATTTTCGTTGAGAGTGCAAGGATGGATATAATAGATGAGTATCTTGCAACTAGTTCAAAAGTCTCTTCATAATCAATCCCCTCTACCTGTGAGAACCCTCTGGCCACAAATCTAGCATTGTATTTCTCCAACTCCCATTTTCTACTTGATTCACCTTATAGATCCACCTGGATCCAATCACTGACTTCCCCACTGATATTGGGACCACTTCCCATGCATTGTTTTTTATAATGGATTCATACTCCTCAACCATGGCATCAACCCATACTAGATGCTGCATTTTTTCCTCAAAATATGATGGTTCTGTCACAATGAATTCGCTCATAAGTTCCATGCATCCAGTATAGATGTCTAGGGACCTTCTCTGTCTATGTTGTGATGCAGGTGCACCTACATTCTCTCTCACTTCTAGCATCAATTTGTCACCTCTTTGGTGCACTTCCTACCATTTCTAGTGGATGGCTTTACATGAGTGGTTTCTTCCAATTTCTGTTCCTCTGCTTGTGGTTGCTCGACATCCCAAGGTTCATCAGAACTAAGAGTTCCTCCACTGCATGCAAGTCAAGCTCCCTCACAAGGGACAATCACATGGCCTTCTCCTCGTCAAATTTCACATCTATTCTGACAATTGTCATCCTGTGTGATGGAAAATACACCCAATAGTTGTGGGGAGTATCTGTGTACCCCATAAATATCCCAACCTATGTTTTTGTTTCTAGCTTCTTCCTGGCATCTTTGGTCACATGGAAATAGATAGATAAGCCAAAAATTTTAAAATATGAAACATCTAGTTTCTTACCTAAAAAATCCTCCATTAGTGTACTCATACCATGTATCCCATGAGGACTACGATTCTGCACAAATATTTTTGTGTTGCATGCCTCTACCCACAGATGAAACATTATGCCCTGATCATGTAACATAGCTTTTTTGCTCCCACGATTTTCTGTACTTTCTTTCTACAACCCCATTCTATTGTGGGTTATGAGGTGCAATCAATTCTCTCTGAATTCCTTCTTTGGCACAGAAATTCTTGAATTCATTAGAGACATACTCACCACCATTGTCACTCCTCATAGCCTTCACCTTCTTCCCTATATATTTCTCTACCAATGCTTTGAACTCACAAAACTTTGAGAACGCCTTATCTTTCTTCTCCATGAAGAAAATCCAACACTTTCTAGAAAAATAATCGACAAAAATCACATAATACCTATGATTTGCTATGGAAGCTGTTGAGAATGGTCCAAACATGTCTAAGTGAACTCTATCAAGGATTTCTGCTACTCGGCTCTCCTTCTCATGAAAGGTGGAATTTGCATACTTCCCCATAGTACAACCTTTGCATGTGTCTCTTTGTGCAAGTGCACCCTTTGCAAGCCCTGTAGAAATATGTTGGAAGACCCTTAAAGCACTGTGGCATAGATGACCCAACCTCCTGTGCCATAACTCCCCAGTATCCCGGATCATCGCCTCATATGCTTTACTGCTCAATTTTGTGCAACCATCTACGTCATGTTTTTAGAGTTTCTTCACAAAAACCCCAATCTTCGTTACTTGTCTTGTGTATTTGTGATGAAGGAATGCCTTTCATTCACCGAAAACCACATCATATCCATGATCCTCCAACATAGCAACTGAAGCTAAATTCTTCTTCAAACCTAGTACATGCATGACATATTTTAGTATGAAAGGTTGATTTGAATCTCTCTGGAGAGTAACTGTACCAATCCTAGTAGTGTTATACCTCATGTCATCACACATCTCGATGTGCAGCTGAATATCCTTCTCCTCCAAGCTACTAAAGATTCTTTGTTTCCAGCCATGTGGAAATATTCTCCATTATCCAGGTACCACATAGATCCCATCACAATTGACACCATGCATGCAATGAGAGAGAAGTCCAACTAAAACTGTGAGGCCAAAGCTTCATCCACTATAGCTCCCCGAGTCTTCTTGTTGTTCTTCTTTTCTGGATGATTTGTGGCATAGTGTCCATGACCATCACAACTTAACATTTCACCTTTGACATGTCCTGTTTCTTTCCTTCTTTTTCGGTCTCGGATTTGTATTGGGACTTCTTCCCTTTCCATTTATTTTCCTTTCCAGCTAAGGCACAATTTTCCTCATCATCAGTCTTGGATGATGAATCATCCCTGGTAGTCCACTAAAACTCTTCTTGTACCAAATCTGACCATAGTCTCTCCCACTGTGGTAACTTCCCCCTCCCATTCACAAAGTCCTCGTAACTATGTCCACTCTTGGGAAGGCCTAGAAGTGCTAGGCTCACCAATTCATCTTCATCGACAACAATCCGATCAATTCCAAGCTCATCTTGTCATTTAGTGAACTTGATCAAGTATTTCTGGATTGTGTCGCCCTTCTCCATTTTGATTTTTCTGAGCTTGTCCTTGAGTGCCAATTTCCTATGGTCACTACTGCTTTGAAATAGATCGATCAAGGCCTTCCACATAGCATATGGATTTTCCTTTCCATGGAGGCTCGAGACAATATGATCTCGAACTCCCTATAATAAGATCCTCCTCTCCATTACAACATTCTTCTTCCATGCTTCATGTTGCGCAACATCTGCTGGATCAGGCTCAGGAATATCAACGTTAATGAATTCCTTTAGTCCATTATCCTCCAATGCTACCTCCATCCTACCCTTCCATGAAATATAATTTGAATTTTCCTCAAGTGCATATTCGAGTCTCAAGCCAATGAAAGACATCTTGGTCAGCTGTTAGGTACCAAAGAATGAATCTGTAAATTTGAATCTTGTTCAACACAAACTCACTTTCTTCTCTTCTATTGTGATTCCTGGCACTCTGATACCATGTAGAAATTAATATAAATTATATACCAATGGATTCAATTCGATCTTGTGTTGTACTAAAACAAGATACTGAATCCCTCAACATAATTTGTGGAATAAAAAACATGATCACTTAATCACACACAAGTAATAGAAAGAAGTAAATCAATCACACAACGCAAGATATTCTTTGGGAAATCAATTGTTAAAAACATCGCTATCATATATTGTATAAATTCAAGGAATCATGAAACAATACAATGCTTTCTTGCTCACAAGAATCTCCTACACTCTAGCCAATTCCCTGTCTTCCTTCAGCCTACCTTGCTCACACAATTCCTATGGAAATATGCCCCTATTAAATAGGAAAAGTAGCCTTCCTTTATTGCGCAATCCATCATGGCCTTCTCATGACTTTATAATTTCACATGGGAAATTCTCTAATAATACAACTGATAGTTATGTTCTCTTTAACCTTTGTCTCAATTGGGTCTTCACCAGAATTGACATGCATGAAACTATTAATAGAGAATGATCAAGTATCTGATTGATCACTACTTGTGAATTAAATCCAATTTAATTCACTGGACCTCTAGTAATTCTCCATTCAATTAGAACTAGTTAAACTGATTATAACTCAATTAATTTTAGTTAGCTAATTACACTTGCACCCCACTAATGCATTACTATACATGGACTCTAAAAATATTAGAATCCTTCTACATGCCTCATCTTAGACCCTCAACTCAAATTTCTTGAGCTAACTCAGTCATCATGACTTAGTTAATTGATACAAGTTGTTATGAGATGAAATTACAATTTATTGTCCAATTTATTTAAGGGAAAAAGAGATTAAACACCCACATTCCTCACGAGTGTGTAACCTCACTAGTGTGTGGGTGCATTTTCTTGTTGAATTTCAACATTTCTCAGTTAGTTAGGTTCGTTAGTTTGCTTGAACGATATGAAACGTCTAGCTATAGAAAGAGATAGAAAAAAAAAACCAATTCCACCACTACTTAAGAAATGTGCATGTACTGTATAAATATACAAAATAAATTATTTGTCTTCATATTTGTCCCATGACTCCTTCAGAAATTATAATTAATCTCAACCTGTACCACTAAGACAATTTCCATGAATTAAGTTTTGCACCACCAATGTTGTTCAACTCCTTGCAAATAATCGGCCCTTTAAATGAAGAGATATGACTTTTGAGATTTAATACAGCGTTTCAACCTCCTTTATAATAATAATTTACAATCTTCATAACATTTTAAATAAAGTGGATCCTTTAATAATTCCACTAATCGGAATATGTGTACTTCTTAAAAAAATATAGTCCTCCACCCCCTTTGTTTTTTCTTAAAACTTGGCATTTTTAAATATTTGGTGTCTTTTAAAAAAATAATGATTCAAATCCATGGTTTCCTTTCGGCCTAAAAATATTAATGGGGCCTTTAAATTTTCGCTTATATATAAAATTTAAACCTTGGACGTTTTAAATAATTTGGTTTGAATAAATAATTGGCCCAAGTATTATTGGCTCGCCCTCACTAAAATATGTTCCTCTACAACACACAAAGGGCTTCTTAAAATAAATTACCTGCAAAACGATAAACTCAAGAAGATTAATAAGCCAATTAGGGTGGCCACAAGGAAACAACGAAATTGCTGAGATTTTAGCTAGGGTGATTTTGGAGGATCAATGAATACCAGTTTCTCTAAAACTTTTGATCTTCCTCAAATTTGATCTGCAATAAAACCCTCGGGTTAGCAGGAAAACCATATCTGCAAAATTTTCAATAAATTCTGCACATTTAGGTGTTCTAATAAAAATATGTTCAACAAAACACTGAACACAAAGGGATATGGAAAAATGTAGCCCTTATTTCAATTAAAACTTAGAAAACGAGACATGTCCAAATACAAGCAAAATAATGGAGCCCCTTCCTCAGCATACACGGCTGCTCAATGCACAAGAAAAAAAACACTGAAGCACAAACATGAACCGTGGATGGATCCACCAAAAAAAGTCTTACTCCTATTAAAAAACAATAAGATAATCCCAAATGATCCAAATTCCTAACTCCTATCTCCTTTTATATGCTTCATGGACTCTTTAGAAATATTATTTTATTATTTTCATTCGAAAACTGAAGAGAATGTGCTGATACATGAGAAAATACAATGATAAATAGCATGGGAAAATTCTATCCATTTTGACCATATCAAGAAAAAGAATATCACAGAGCGAATGGGCTGATACATGAAAAAATACAATGATAAATAGCATGGGAAAATTCTGTCCATTTTAACCATATCAAGAAAAAGAATATTATAGAATGAAAAGAGAAAAAAAATCCTAAATACAATTTCAAATTGGTAGAGCTCATCTATATCCAAAATACCATCCAGCTCAGCTCTTATCAAGAAATCGATCATTAGAGAAGAAAAAAAGTGTTATTAAATTTGAATAGCTCAAGCATAGGACCACCTCCATACATAGTTTGTATAGGTAATTGGACCACCATTAAATTATTCGAAGAAAAAATAAATGTCTGAATAGTTGATGTAATAGGAATTTATATACATCCAAAAACACGTCCAGGTCAGCTCTTATGTCTGATTATTAGGGAAGGACAAAACCCTATTAATATATTTCAAACATGGAACCCACTTCATACATAGTTTGTGTAAACAGGTGGACTGCCATTAAAAAATACGAAAAAATAAATGTTTAAACACTTGATGGTACCTTTTACACAATTTTGTTGATGTTCTTGACTCTTGTGTTGTTGCTATTGTGATCTCGAAATTTCAGCTGTTGTTGACACCGATTTTGTTGTTGCGTGATCCAAAAATTTCAATCTTATTTGAATCCACTGTACTGAGAAACTACATGGAAAATATTACAATCCACTGTAGTGAGAAATTACATGGAAATACTACAACATCATGTCCAGAGAAAAATCTATGACCAAAAGCACAACCAACGATGACAACTTGTTCTTTCTATCAAGAAACACATGAATATCGTTGTCTGCTCAAAGAGTGCAATGTTCAAGGAGGAAGAAATTAATAAATTATCACAACACATGAATATCGTTGTCTGCTCAAAGAGTGCAATGTTCAAGGAGGAAGAAATTAATAAATTATCACAAGATAAGGCTTTAATGTAGATTAATAAATCTTTAAGGATCTGTAAAACCTTAAATGGAATAATCCATATTGACATAATAGAAATTTATGTGAAAATATATTGAACTAAAAAAAGATGATAATACCATAGCCAAGAAAACAAAAATAGATCATTCTTTTCATTCCAATATGTATAGGGCCAAGCGAAAGTGGGGAGGGGTAGGTGCTTGTGGGGGAGCCTTGGGCTTCAGCTCGAGAGTGGGGCCTTCCTGC
Organism: Pinus albicaulis; assembly: GCA_034641835.2. Classification (NCBI taxonomy): domain Eukaryota; kingdom Viridiplantae; phylum Streptophyta; class Pinopsida; order Pinales; family Pinaceae; genus Pinus; species Pinus albicaulis. Next base: position 108,392,786 of record CM076575.1, read on the forward strand.
ATTGTCTCTTTCTCTAGACCCCTTGCAAGTCAGAAACTCGTTCTTCCTTGATACTCTAGACCTTTTCGACAATGCATTACTGATTATATATTTATTTATTATTTACTCTATATAAATTTCTGTATAGTTTTTTTTTATTTATTTATTGCGCCGAAAGGCGCATTCTACAGCCACTATGACCCCGATGTGTAAGTATGTAGAAAGCTAAAATAAAAAAATAAAAAAATAAAATAAAATAAAAAAATAAAATAAAATAAAATAAATTGAAAATAAAATCTAAATAATGTTGGCTTAAAGAATAACTTACACAACCATATAAATAAACAATTAAAAAAAATTAAACAATATAAATTTAAAATATGAAGAGTTTTAAGAACACTCTCGAGGTATGGTAAATAAATAAAAATATAAATAAACTAGAGGTATGGTAAATAAATAAAACCTCTTTTTATATTTACTCTGTAAATCTTTTTGTATTTACAAAAACTAAAAAAGGAGGTTTTATTTAGGTGAATCCTATGTGCCAAATACCATGGGACAAATTATTATTAATACCATGGGCCAAATACTACATTTATAAAAGATGTATAAAAAGTTAAGGTAAATAAATAAAAATATATCAATTAGGAGTAGAAATCAACATCTAATTATATATGAAGCCTATGGACCGAATTAATAATAATAGCATGCAAAAAAAACATTATTAACTCTAACAATAATAAATTTATTAAATTATTAAATTTAATAAATTTATATTAATAAAATATTAAATTTGTTATATATATATATATATATATATATATATATATATATATATATATATATATTAACTCTAAATATATATGGGAGGGAAGAACAAAGACATATGATAAAGGAGAGATGGAGATAAACTAAAGGAGAGAGGAGAGGAGGAATGAAGAGAGAGAGAGAGAGAGAGAGAGGTAGAGAAGGGTAAGGGAGGGAGAGGGAGACATAAAGATGGAGGTGAGAGAGAGAGAAGGAGAGAGGATTGGAGGGTAGAGAGAGAGAGGGAGAGAGGGAGGTAGGAGAGAAAGGATGAGAGGAGGAGAGAGGGAGAGAAGAAGAAATAAATAGAGAGTGAGAAGTGTAGAGAGAGGGAGTAAAAAGGGATAGATGGAGAGAGACTATGTATGCTTAGGGGTGAGATAAAGAGACATAGAAGGAGTGATGAAGACAAGGGGGGAGAGAAGGAGAGAGAAGAAGAAAGGGAGGGATATAGTAACATAGTTGGATAGAGAGATAGAGTGATGGGGGAAGAGAGTGGATTTGAGAGAGAGAGAGAGAGAGGGATGGAGGTGAGAAAGGGAGAGAGATGAAGGATGAGCGATAGGACTTGAGAGAGAGGAAGAGAGTGATGGAGAAGTGAGAGGATTGTAAGGGAACGAGAGAGAAAGAGAGAGAGTGAGTGATGGGGGAAGAGAGAGGGAGGTAGGAGAGAAAGGGAGAAAGAGGAAGGAAAAGAGAGGGGAATTAAGAGAGAGAGGAGGATAGAGGGAGGAAAGAATAAATAAATAGAGAGTGACAAGTGGAGAGAGAGAGGGAGTGACAAGGGAGAGATGGAGAGAGAGTGTGTATGTTTGGGGGTGGGATAAAGAGATAAAGAAGGAGATATGGAGAGAAGGGAGGAGAGAAGGAGAGAGAGAGAGGCATATATTAAAAAATTTGGAAGGTGAAGATAGAAAGAGAGAGAGAGAGAGAGGTGGGAGAGAAAGGAATAGAGGGAGTGGAGAGAGGTAGGGAAAGAGAGATGGAGATGGAGGGGAAGAGAGAGGGAGGTAAGAAGAAATACATAGAGTGAAAGCTGGAGAGAGAGAGAGAGAGAGAGAGGGAGTGATAAGGAAGATGGAGAAAGAGAGAGAGAGAGGGAGTGATAAGGAAGATGGAGAGAGATGGAGAGAGGATAGCAGGAGGGAAGAGAGATATAAGCGGGGGAGAGGGAGGGAAGGGGAAGAGGGAGATATGGAGGGAGAGGAGGAGGTAGTGATAGATATATAGATTGGAGAAAGAGAGTGTATGTTTTGGGGTTGATATAGAGAGACAAAGGGAGATAGAGATATAGATGGAGACAAGGAGGGAGGGACAAAGAGATTGATAAATATGGAGTGAGAGAATGTGTGTGTTTGTGGGGGTGAGATAAAGAGACACAGAAGGAGATATGGAGGGGGGAGAGGGAATAATATTTATTGCAATATATGCATTGATCTCAGTGTAGATGGTGATTTCTAATCCTATTTGATGTCTTGAATTAGATGCATTGATTTTAGTGTAGATTTTGATTTCTAATGATATTTGATTACTTTCACTTGATGCATTGATTTCGATGTAGATGATTTCTAATCCTATTTGATTTCTTACACTAAATGCATTGATTTCAGTATATATGGTGATTTCTAATCTTATTTGATTGATTTCACTAGATGCATTAATTTCAATGTAGATGTTGACTTCTAATTATATTTGATTTCTTACACTAGATGCATTGATTTCAATATATATGATTTCTAATCCTATTTGATTGCTTGCACTAAATCCATTGATTTCAATATGGATGGTGGTTTATAATCCTATTTGATTGCTTGCACTAGATGCATTGATTTGAGTGTAGATGTTGATTTCTAATCCTATTTGATTACTTGCATTAAATGCATTAATTTCAGTGTAGATGTTGTTTTCTAATCGTATTTCATTTTTTGCATTAGATGCATTGATTTTAGTGTATGTTTATAATCCTATTTGATTGCTTGCACTAGATGCGTTGATTTTATTTTATATGTTGGTTTCTAATCCTATTTTCTTACTCACATTAGATGCATTGATTTGAATGTAGATGTTGATTTATAATCCTATTTGATTACTTGCATTAGATGCATTGATTTCAGTGTAGATGTTGTTTTCTAATCTTATTTCATTTTATGCATTAGATGCATTGATTTTAGTGTATATGTTGATTTCTGATTTGATGTAATTGGATGTATGATGGTAGATTAATTTTAAAGTCATTGGATTAATAGTGTGCATTGATTTCAGTGTAAGCACAAAAAATTATTGACAATGTAGATTTATTTTTGTGTTATAGTAATTAAACTAATAATATTGAAGAGCAAGAGAGACAAGGTATGACGTTTACTACAACAAATCGAGCTAAATATTTAAATGGTTTATGATTTGAAGTGTCCTTTTCATATAATCTATATGAAAAGATGAAAAAACTAACAAATGTGACAATAAGAATAGTAGAATAAAATAGTTTGAGATTGATCACAATGAAGGCTATTTGTAATTTAATACATTCTTATTATTCCCATTTTCTATCATTCAATATTATTACATTGTCACTTTGCATTCAAAAATTTGATTTTATCATTTTTCATCATTAAAGTTATTTTACAATATTTATCATCTCAACAAACTAAGGTGACTAAGAAAATTTAAAATTAAAATGAATCGATAAATCTCAAACATATTTAGCATATTTAAAATGGTTATATTAATATTTGATGTATTTGCATATTATTGATAAAATTAATCATATGTTACTCATATTATCGATAGATTTTCCTTGGCCTCACACGATTGAAACCAGCCTAGATCCAACTTAACTATGGATCTATCAAGCATCGAGAGGGATCAAATATCTCCAGGTGCAAAACTTTCCTCAAGTTTTGCACTCAAAAAAGAGGTTTGCACCTTGAGAGATTTGATCCCTCTCGGCGCTTGATAGATCCAGAGTTAAGATGGATCTAGGTTGGTTTAATAAAATAAACAAACTTTTACTTAACATTTATTTATTTAATAAAATAAACAAACTCTTACTTAACATCCAGTTATAATAAAATAAACAAACCCTTACTTAACGAGTGAATAGTAATTGAAATTTAAAATAATAATAACAATAAATACAATAAATAAAAAAAGGTGTATTTTTTTATTTATTTATATAATAAAATAAACAAATGTATAGTTATTGAAATTTAAAAACATTAATAAGAAATAAAATAAATGAAAACATGTGGGATTATATGCAACCCATAAGCCTTGAGCATTTATTTAGGGCTTCCTATTTTCAAATACCTAACAAAATAAATTCCACTTGAAGAAATGAAAGCTTGGAAAATGGGAACTATTCATTCCAAAGGAAGAAATGAAAGTTTGGAAATGAGAACTTGCTTAGAGTGCAGATAAGGGTTTGGAGATATTGACTTGCATAAGAGTGCAAGTTAAGGTTTACCTATTGAAGCACCACTATAATTATGGACAATAGTAAACCAGATACCTCTCCTTGTTGTATGTTATATCAAAGTATCTACTACCTATATTATCACAAAACATCTATAAACTCTAATTGAAAAAGGAGTAGGCTTGTAGGAGGTTCAGAGGTTTGGATCAAGTCCTTGGATCTAGTCCTACCACCAATGTTTTACCTTGATTTAGTGAATGATGTGGAAGAGAAATAAGCATAGATAGCTAAGCATACTAAGAGGCAATAGAGGAAGAAGCAGGTGCAGACCATAGGTTATTGAACTATTATTGAACAAGACAGATGCTAGTGTATAAAATTCGTCAGGCTAGATTGTTCCATAATGGCATGATCCAACAAATGGTTAAGTACTCCAAAAAACAAATCGAGAGAGGAAATTGATGGATTCTCATGACCTAACTCATCGATTTTCTTCCAAGGAAATACCTAAGGGATATTGTGTTCGTCCTTTCTAAAACAACAAACTCCTACCATGAAATATTTAATCAACATTTTCTACCATTTTTTCAACCCCCCATCAATTCAAATCCAATTCACCAGTAACCTTTGACTCACTCAGATTAGGAGGAATTTTGCATGGTGCTTACTGAACTTGCATAATAGTTATTTTTTTTATTAATAGGAAAATGTTTCAAGTAGTAGTGGCTTATGAAAACACTTCATGAAACTAAGCTACAAGTATCACTTACATAAGGTGGGTAGTAATAGTTTTTTGTACTATTTTACTTGTGATGGTTCCTTGCCTCTTTCATTGACAATAATTTTCACTCTTGATCAGCTCCAAGTCCCAATCCTTTACATCTTTCTTTCACAACAATGGGTTCATCTATCCCGTGATCACTTTTTCTTAGAGAACATAGAATGAGACAAATGAGCAGAACTTGAAGCTATAAAGGAGTACAGAAACAATGAAGTAGACAAGTGTAATATGTGTAGGTTTAATTGCATTTTTTTTAATAATTACTGATTATATATTTATTTGTTTTATTAATTACTTTACATAAATTTATGTGTGATTTATTAATTGAAATTAAAAAAATGAATCATAAACATAATAAATAAAAATATTCATTGGAAAATCATGTGAGGAATGCATGTGACTCGGGTGTCTTAAGCACACTCAACTAGGGCTTCACACTTCCAAATCCTTGTCAAAATTCATGCCATGAGGAGAAATGAACATTTTGTAAATGGGAACTTACTCAGAGTGCAGGAAATTTCTTTACTACCAATCATTTTTAATGGATGTGATAAACAAATATTTTGTTCAAATGAAAAAATTGTAGCAAAACTTGGCTTTGAAGATGTTTTTTCTCTTACATCCACAACTATTGCCTCGGATGTACGTATTGAGGATGTTTATTCTCTTACCCCATAACCATTGCCACCAAAGTATGTATTATGTATGTATATTGATCATTCATACTTATTTTCATGGAAAATTTTAGGTGCTAATATTCGCAAATGGGCTAATTTTTCATTTTTTCTCCAAAAAAAAGATTCGACAATTTCCATTTTTTCTAAATGTTATTCACCCAAATTTTACAGTATATTTTTTTTACGTTAAAAAATGCCAAAATTTTATAGAGACTATATATAAGATCATTATAAATTTGAGGATTTTTACAAATATATCGCTAAATATTTCATAGTTTGAATATTGAGGACTATTAAGATTCACCAAAGTTTCTAAATTTTAAGATCAGTTTCCATCCTTAAAATTTTCCCTGCTTATTTTGTATGCTTAAGACTATTTGAGTGTTGTCATGTATTATTCATCCATATTTGTTTTAATTGAATTAGGACCTTGGGGTTTTGTTTCTACACAATCTAACAGGGATCCTAGGAGGGGATCATAAGAGACAACTAATAGACTAAATTAAAACAACGGGACAAAGACCCATTGTCACCTTAGTCATTGTCCCCTTCTCTTTTCTAATTTTCACTGATGGGAGGAGTCCCAATATATCGGAATAACTTGAGAAATTAAATGATTGATGATCTATGTGAAGTGACCCACTAAGACCATTCAAGGAGAGGATCAATTAAGGCTTATAGGAGTAATAGGATCTCCGAGAAAGACCTAGGAATGAGATCAAAATATAGGGCTTGGAATATGCAATGAGGTTAGGCAGGCCTAGAATCAAGATTCCAAATGAGATCATACCTCTCAAGCAACTTTTTTATATGATTTTCCACTTGGAATAAGGTTCCCACTTCACTTGAGAGACCTAGAAATAAGCCACACAATACCTAGGGTTTATGAATAATCATGGGAGGATATCATTCACTAGGTCAGGATAGGAAAATGCAAGGGGTATTTAATGAATTTTTCCTCCAAGTACTATGCTTATATGACCCTTAAGAATACCACCTAATCCAAGGAAAAACCAACTAGGCTTCCCTTTCAAAGGCACACCTAGGGAATAATATTTCAGGGGATTTAACCATGAAAATTCCACCAAAATTTAAGATTCCCTAGATGAGACATTGATGCAGCTCTTTATCCAAACATATCTAAAAAATTCCACCTCTAAGGAATTTCAAAGGGTGCCCTATCTATGTCATCTATGAAAAAGAGCTCAAATTTTGGAGAGAGGAAAAGGAAAAGGAAGGGAAGGTTGATGATCCATCTTTCTTGGACTAGTGCCTATTCCTTGGGCCATGGAGTCAATGATGATGTAAAATTTTCTAATTTCATCTTCAAGGAGGCTAAAATGTGGTTCCCTAGAAACCACTCTTTAACTTTTACCCACCCAATATCTATGGACTTTCATGGAAGGAAAACAAAATTCAATTCAATATTCATCTACTTTTCATACAATGAGTAACATGTGTAATTTACAATCTAACAGTATATATAATGATATTCAATAAATTAGGTCACAAAAGATCTAGTTAGTTTCAATAATTCCACACATTAGACATTTTTTCAAGGAAAATATTCAATAAATAACACTTACAAGATAACAAGATATATACTCAATCATAGATCAAGAAGGAGAGCCAAGTGAAACTGAAAATTTAGCTCCAAATATATCAAAATGCATCAGTGTATCTCTAAGTAGAATCCCAAATAAAAGTGTGAAATTTGTACAAGAGAGACTTTCCAAGTAATGATGATGGTCTCTCACCAATGAGAGTAATCTCTATTTATATGATCCTCTACTAATTCAATTTAGCCTTGTTAGCCCCTAAAAATTATAAAATAATGTGTAAAATAAAAATATTAGTGGCAATCCCACCGAGTAGCTAATAAAGTGATGAAGACACCATCCATATGTGAGCTAAAATGATGAATTCATGATGTAGAAGGGTCGATGGAGGGAGTTGTAGAGTCCTTAAGGTGCCATGATGAGAGTGAGGACTCCATGAATGATGGAAAAGGGGGTTCCCCCGTAATCTCTATGTAAATCATCATGTGGTGCTCCAAAGTGGCTTTGGGGAAGAAGTAGTGGTCTCATGGGTCTCCTAATGTAAAATAAGCCTATCAAATATTCCAAATGAGGGCTCTAAATATGGTGCCTTCCATCCCATGTATTAAGAGTGAAACAAATCTCCTATGGGCCTTGGATCAACTACCTAACCTTGTAATCATTGAGAAGTTGATTGGGGGCAATGCTGGTCCAAGTGCATAATCTCACCAATGATGTGGGGCATCGAACAAGTTACTGAATGCACTGAGGCTACCCATGGAATGTGATAATTCTTTTTCACATGATGGAAACCCGTGGCTCTCAACATATACCCTACAAGTATCAATATGATCCTATGGTGGGAATGGGCCACAGTTAAGTTGCCCAACCCATGATGAAACCACTTTCCAATATTGTATAATATTTAATGTGTCTCCTCACCATTAGGTACAATAATTCATTAGTGTATCTAAGTGGACCAAGCTTGTTCATCAAGGGCACAAGTGATACTTAATAATGTGTTTACCTTCCATATTTGGGCCTTTGATCATGTAATAATGTTACCTAGGTAGGAGTGGCTAATAAACAACCCTATTATGTGTTCTTGACCCCTAAAGGGAAATAAATCTCCAAGTTACATCCTTCAAGTGATAGGGTTCATGTGAATAATGATGAGGTGGATATGGACACAAGGGTCTCACGGCCAAATACCATGGGCTCAAAGGGGGAGATGATGAAACAGGGCATGTAATGTGTGGAGGGGAGTGAAAAATATGAAATTGAAAAACAGGACCACGCAACCAAAATCAATATTTCCCGAGTATTTTCAATCCTAAAGATATAAGTGAATAGAGGAGAACCCATGGGACTAGAGTTGAGGATTAACCCCCAATTTAAGGTGAGAGAACAAGACTATAGTTTAAACCCTTCCTCCTTCCAAGTCACCCAATAATCCATACCCAAGTATTCCTAAGGAAAAATAATCATAAGCACCTAATTTCACAATAACGGACTAACCTTTAGGATTGGATTGATCCAGGTCGCTCTAGACACCCTCAGGAGATCAAGAGAGCTCAGAAATGGTCAAAATTCAAAGTGGTCAGATGACTCTAAAATGAGGTTCATATTGAATGAATCGTCACCCTGATTCCAACAGTGCAAACAGATCTCCAATCCGAGCTCGTATGGAGAAGTTAGAGTGAGTCAAAGTTTTGGTCAAAGTTGGGTAGTGGGCCAGGTTTAATTGTCCCACAAATTCACCATCAACTGGCAGAGAACCCAGCACCCAAAAATGGACGAAATTGTCGACTCGTTAAATTTCCCAATAACCCGTAATTCTGTTAAAATAAAAAATGCACAATTTGTTATAAAATAACAAAAAAATATAATAAAAAATGGGGGTGGTGGGCCAACACCCCCACCACCCCACCGCTCATTACATAACAACATATTAAAATTTGTGTCATATATATATATATATATATATATATATATATATATATATATATATAGGTGGAACCACAAGCCATGGAGGCAGCGGAACCATGCCCCAGAGAATTGAGGCCTAGAACTTGTAGGAGTCCATTTTCGACAAACTTTATGTCGATTTTACACCTCTCGGTGATAGGAGCTTGATGGAGATGTCCATTTCAGTAGAAAAGCTTCCCATTTTTCAGCCATTTTCTATATTGGAGTGACGGTGTCTGATTCTCAAGTGTGGGCATTCGATTCTATGCCCCTCGACGTCACGAATTCGGTGGTGTAGCTAGATTCAACAACGGAGCATCTACTTCTTCAGCCAACATCAAGGCTTGAGGTATATGCAGTTTGATCATGTGCCTCTTTTTGCTGTGAGATGTATTATGATATCTAGATCCTTACTTGATGCATGTTGTGGGATTTTTTTTTTGCTTCAAGTGAGATTATGTCATGATGATAGGAGGTCAATTGTGAGTGATAGTTCTTGTAGTGGAACGTCTCGTGGAGAGATAAGCCACTCATGTTGAGGGCACATCCTCGTATGAACATCGTCCGTGTACATCTTCCAATTTCCAGCACTATATGAAGCGGCCTACCCCATTTTGACACTGGGTCCAGAGACGTAGCCCACACTAGATGAAATCCATTATCAACATCTCGTGTTTTTATGTTGATGATGGTTTTCTTGTTCCCCTTATTTACAGCATGCACATGTGTTCTTTTATCCTCTTTTAAAATAAAATTCTAACAACATAACAGAAGTAAAAGATCATGGGTAAATTTGGTAGCTGACGGACTCGGATCATGGATAGTATGCCTTCAAACATAATCTCTCGATAGATGGGTGAGGGGACATATAACTAACTCAGGGAGCTGAGATCAATTGGCACAACATTGGCTACATTGGTGGCTATTAGGGGCTGCTAGTTGTTGGCTGAAGACAAATCTAGGAGAAAAATTTGTCCTATGGGGTCACCTAATGGTGGTGGTTAAGAGGTTGTTAGTATAATTATTGGTTACTTCTTTCTATTCGTTTCAATAACTAACAACCTATTTTATGTATGGTCTTACTCATTTCTATTGTCTCCTCTAGTGAGGAAATAAAGGCTCTTATTTTTTCCTTTTGAAATTATAAAAGTGTTTTGTATACCTTAGGCGACCCTATAATCAAATATTCAAAGGTTTTATGTTTCTAAAAATGAATATTTACACAGTGGTAGCAATAGAAATGTAGATTTATATGGTGTTATAAATTGCTTCAAATGTAAAAAAATAAATGCCTAACAATTGTGTAGGTTGTCTATGCATTTTTTACTATTGAACATGAACAAATTGTGGACAAGAATTCATAACGCAGGCTTGAAATCAATAAACTCAAATAGAATTAGGCAATCCATACATGCTCTTCAAGGTACACAATTTGTGGATTTGTAATTTGATGAGTTTTCAATTAAATTCTTGTTTAATGCAATCTAAAATGAATATATTATGCAAAATTAATAGGAAAATGTTGCATAAATATCTAGTGTTGCAATCTCCATGAGTGCCCACACTTGTGGTACAATATTGAAGCACAAAGAAAGGTTAAAAACCATATAGAAAGAGAGCCCCATGTTAGAGACAATAGCTATGACTGTAGGTATGAAGGTAGATATCCCCAAAAGATGTCAATAATATATGCTAGGAAATCTCCCAATAGGATAAAACATTTTTAATATACTTACTTAGAATAGTGAGCCTCTCTTGTTCTAGTAGAGAAGGTAACATACGCCAAGGTGGGAGAAAAGTCACTGCCATAGTAAAGAACATAGAAAATTCAAAGCTAAGTGGTGATTGTAGATGAGACGAAATCTTTGTCTGTGGCCATAATAACAGCAATGATATCTTGTAGAGATGGATATATTGTTCCTCCTATTGTTGAAATACCTATAAGGATTTAAGACAGTTGTTGCAGGCGGACAAAAGAAGTGGCATGTAGAAAAGTGTTGGAATTTGGAATTTAAGAAATGTAAATGCATTATGAAACTTAACGAAGAAATTTGACACCATAAACAAGTTTTTCCAGAGAAAAAAACCATAATTTCTATTAATGAAAATAAAAATTACATTTTATAGATGCATGTTGTGCATATGCAATCCTAAGAGAATAAATTTATCAAGCTATCAAATACAAGGCACACAAGCCCCACTAAAAAACCCCATGAAATTGTACCACATGAAGCCCTAAATAGGTAGTCATCACATACAAAATTCTGTCAAAAATACCAACAAAAAATCCATAAATCCTAGCATCAAGCAAGATGGCCAAAGTGTTAACATTAAGGATTGGGCACAAGTCACCCAGTTATCCCAAAATCCAAACAAGGCAGATAATAATGAAGTAACCCATGTTGTGGAGAGAGGGAAAAAACCTATTGTAAGAGAAGTAAAAAAAAGAAAGAAAGAGGAGAATATCCACCCTGAAAGCTCCAAAGAGTGGCCTAGATCCAGGCCATAGAAAAGAAGAAAAAAATGACCTGCAATGCTCAACAAGAAATCCCATGGCGCTATGCATAGATCTATGAATACTCCCTCAAGAGAAAGAAAGGATGGCGATGGGTTTGTTGAAAGCAGTGAAATGAAAGTTGTGATAATGGTGACACTAGGAAGAAGCCAGAAAAAGAAAGTTGAAGGTCACCCGTTGCAGACACAACCTACCAAAAAAAGCTCAGTCCATGAGGAAGCAAATGACTTGACAGGAAGAGGCATGAGAAAGAGTGATGAGGCTTTTCCCCCTTAAATAAACGCAATGTGGACCTAGTAAATAATTTAACAACATCCATGAGCCAACAATAAAACTTTCAAAAGATGAGGGCCACAGTGGGAAATATAGAGAGGCATGAAATAGGGTTGGAGCAGCTATGGTTAGCTACCTTGACCCTCTAACACTAAAAAACATAAATGATGTTGGACTAATGTCGGCTGCAAACTAGCATTAATAAAAGTTTCGATTAAATTCAAAACTTATTATCCTAAGTTAAACATATTTTCCCACAATAAGACTTCAAAACATAATCTTTGGATATGTTATGAAACCAACTCACAAAATAGAAGAAAAGATAGATCAATGACTTAAAAATAATCCACTTCAAGGGAGAAACCTCCTTTACATTACATAAATGAACATTGAGTCGTTGATGTGAGAGGGTAGGTATTACAAAACATTGAACCATTGATGTGAGAGGGTAGGTATTACAGGATAAAGCCATATATGTTGAGTTTCTTCGCTGAAATTAAAAAACAATGGTCATTACCACAAATTGAAGGACCATTGTATCTCAAAAGGAAACCTCTAGATATCAAAATAAAGGAGAGCCACTATGGTATAATGATGAAGGCTTGGCAGAGATATTAATTAAAACTTCCTGGAGAAAATAACCCATCGATATGTGTCTTGGAACGCACTCTAATATTGCCTCCTTAACACTGTGCTTTTCGAGATAGTTATATCCTGTCGTTAAAGTAAGATCATGTCGGTTACTGTCCAGTTCTTCTTTCGACGAGTTTTCTGATGTTATAATCCATCAGATCTCGCTTCGCGTGTTTCAGATTGCGATGAAAATATTGGGAATCAATACATTGAGCGAAAGTGTCCTTAGTTCTCTGTTTGGATTCATCACATAAGTGAGATCCAATTCTAGTATCACAGAAAATAACTGGAGGGAACTATAGTATAAAATGAATTCTTCGAGCTCCTTTTTGTTTCCCTGGTGCTAATAATGGCCCTAGTTAGGATTGGATTCAACTAAAAATATATGAAGGAGCTAGAGGTTGTCAACTATACATAGCCAATTAGTAAGCCCTGCAGTGTGAAGTTCTTGTCAGTGGATTATTCTCCTATAAAGAATGTGTATAAGGCCCTAGATTAAAATGAAAATAAATGTTGCTAGATATACCTCAATAAAAGGTTGTGAAATTGAATTTTCACTACACAATCAAAGGTGCATCACCTAGTGGTATATTTTGCATCTGTCAATTTTTTTTTTAAATGGTATCTTCACTGCATTGTTTTTCATGGAGAGTCATGTTGTTGACAAAAACACATATGAGAAGAGTCAATTATTTGTGATTCTGATGGAATGTGGGGCAGAATTCTTCCAGTCTTGCAGAGTTGATGTGAAATCTTCAATCTTTGGCAATTTCTAGTCCAAGATTTGTTTTTAAGATGTTGTATGTAGCTATATATAAAAAAAAAATATGTTGTTTTGAGCAGTAGTTATATTTTATTTGCAGGAATCATATGATGCAGAACAAAAAAGAACATACCAACTATTCAACACACTAATGTGACCCCTCGTGCTCTGGGAGCATTAGTCACTGGTAGTTCTTAATAAGGTCAAGCTTGTGTGACTCATCGTGCTCCGGGAGCATCTATATAGGTTATTTTATACAAGGTCAAGTTGTAGAATTTTTTGTTGAAGACATTTTTTACCCAGAATGTTATCCTAAATAACCGTTGAAGGTTGTGGAGGGTCATGAATTCACAAATTGTGGAAGTTCCATAGGATGGTTCAGTATCAAGAATTCAGTTGCACCGCTGAAAATGCCACTATTATATATGTAATTATGCTTTTCTTCCAGTCATGATGCGCATGCAGGCTCCATGGGAAGATAGGGGGGTTGAGTGTGTCATAGTGCTTGGTTGAGCTTACCTTATAGATTGGAGGAGCACCGGCCTGAGCTGATCCGAAAGATCATCAATCCTTGGAACAGAATACCTATTCTCGATGGTGATTCTATTCAAGGCCCTATAGTCCACACACATCCTATAAGTCCCATGCTTATTAGGAACAAAAACTATAGGTAAACTGGCAAGAGACCAACTACTAGAGAGTCAGACCTATGGAACTTCATATACTCATATTAGTCCATGCATCCATCCCATTGCTACAAGAGAAGAAATACGATAGTAGCTACTAAGAGTCATTCAAAAATTGGTATAGGGCTAAATTTCTAGTGACCCATTGCGCTCTGAGAGGTTGAGAAACATCAATTCTGCAAAGCACGTCAACGATGGTCTGAAGTGGTTATGTCTTAAATGGATCAAGTGGGAAGCTTGAAAGTGTGGTGAACAAAAGAGCCAAAACTGTGAGATTTCAGAGTGGATATGAGTGCTGGTGATGACCATATCAGGGAAATTTGGCAAAGATCCATTTATTTTTGTAATGTCTATTTTATGTATTTTTCATGCAAGCATTAAGGGAGGGTATTTTAATTAATGCTTCCATGACTTCAAGTTGTCGTGAGTTGTCATTGTGAGTCCCTAGGTGTGATTCTAGTAGTAGTTATTTCCTTATGTGTGTGAGTTGTCTACATTGAGTCATAGATCCACCTTTTTCAGATCTTATCATTTAGATTTTTCTGATCTACAACTATATATGTAATTTTTTATGTGCTCAATAATGATATAGTTAGTGTATGATTTTTTTGTGTGCCATTCTGTTTCCGCTCTCTCTAATTTCTAACATTGAGTGTCTTGATGTTTATAATAAATTGATGCCTATGAACATTTTCAAACCATATAATTTATAATATAGTTATCCTATTATAAATTTAATGGTTGGTAAAGGTATCAAAACATGTCTCTAGTGATAAATCTCAAGTTGCCAACATTTAAAAAAAAAACATAAAAAATAACTAAATTGAAATTTTATTTTTCTTTTGGCTTGACTCATAGAGAATTTGAACATTAAATTTCATAGTTTAAATAGTACTTCATAATACAATCATCACTTACTCCATAGGCTAAAATAAAAATTTATTTTAAATCATTATTATTATTATTATTATTAATTAAAAAAATAAAGATTAATTAAAATATTTATACAAGGATCAATGAAAATATTATAAAAAAATAAAAAGAGTGAGGAAAATGACCATTTGTACCATAAAAATACAAGAATATATTTTTATAATATAATTTTTCTTTAAGAATTTCAGATATTTTTATAATATAATTTCTGTTTAAGAATTTCTCTCTTGTTTCAGAATTATAATTAGTATCATAGCCATAGTTCTCTAAATGAGAGCTAGTATTTAGATAATGAATTTGCTATATGGCCATTGTGGAAATCAACATCCAATATAAGAGAAAGCAAGGGAGCGCTTTGAGGAGGATTGAATTTTTGAAAAGGAATCGCTGCTTGTAAGGAGGAGCCCAACTAATTTTTTACCAACCATTTCTGATAATGGAGGAGGAAAGGCTTAGAGGATCCATGTCCAAGTCCAGATGCAAAGTCCATGCCGATATGTCCCGTGAATGACTTATTCTACAATGGATGCATTTATACCTTCTGCCACTTCTCAGGAAACACTATTCCTAACTTTGAGCATTTTCCAAGTAAGAGACAGACTCTACTACATCCTTCAATTTTTCATTGAAGTATTGGCTAATCGTATGCATGAATTTGATTGCACATGAAAACACTGTAGAATTTTATTCGACCATCATTAATTCAGGCCGAGTCTGGGCATCTTAGACTTTTATCCATTGTGCATATAAACTTCATCGATGCAAAGTGTTGTTTCCTCCATGGAAGGAAAGTTGTCAGCCATAACAGCATGGATCTATAGCTAGCAGTCAACCCCTCAGAGAGAGACCACCAATCCACGACATGTCTGACACTGAGAGTATGCAGACCTGGGGTACTGAACAGCTATACAACTTCATCCAGCGAGCGGCACAATAGGCAGAAGGGCTGCACAACGACCTCCAACAGAGGTTCGAGTAGCAACAACAGCAGATCATTGCGCTTACTGAAGAGCGCAATTAGCTAAAAGGGGAGAAGGAAAATCTACAAGAACAACTGGAAAAGGTAACGGATATCTTCAAGGATCTCTGGTCAACAGTAATGGTCTAGGATGAAAATATGCCGGAAGACATATCGTCCCGCTCCATAGTCGAACGGTCTATCAGAGTGAAGATAACATGTGCCAATCTCAGCAAGGAAAATCAAGAGCTCAAAAAAATGTTTGCAACAAGACCAGCGTTACCAGATCCTGTTGTCATATATGCTAAGAAGGTTACCGAGAAGTAGAAACAGGCAACCGGAATGAAAGAAACCCTGGGGACGACAGTAAGAGAGGCTTACAACCTCCTGAAGCATTTACAGGAATGTTATAGCTCGTTAACTATGAAAGCCCAACCTATCTCAGCACAGCTTCAGCAGATTTCATAAGAAATAAAGGAGGCCATGGATCTTGTCAGCATAACCCAGCTATACAATCAAGCAGAGGTACTGGAAACGATGATACATAATATAGAGGAGCATTCTGCTACCACAAAGCAGGTCCTCAGATAGCTAAGGCAACCAGTCAAGCATACAACAGAGGAAATACAATAGATGGCCGCTGAGGCCAAAATAAAAATCTAAGAAGTATTCAGCAAACTGCCAGCTGTAGCAGGTGAAACCGAGGCTGAAAGAGTTGCAACTAAAACTAACCAGCTGATTAAGGAATGGCAACAAGCAATTAATGAGTTCGCATAACTCAAGTCTTCAAAATTTAAAAAGGTTCCTGAGTTGGGGCCTTTGTTTGGACAGAGCGAGGAAATGAAGAAGACAGAGTCAGCCACAGAAGCAGACAGAGCAATGGAAACCGAAGCAGCAAGAAAGGATTGACTCAGGACGAGTCAATAGCATGTGGTCAGGGCCTATTGGGACCTTTGTTTTGAAAAATGGAACAGCTTTGAGTTGCGGAGAACATGTGGCGGAGCGCAATCACGGTAGACAGGGAGCTGTCACGGTTGCAAATAGCTGGAAGATAGGTGGCACGGCAGTTGCAAAAAAAAACACAGATGGGAGTTATGGGAGACAAGGAAAACCAACAGAACTCCCAGTAATCAGGAAGAAGTAACAAACAACGAAGCAGGAAAAGAGGAGAGACTGACAGTCACGTTGGCGGAAGAAAAAATAGGCAATCAGCCAACGTAGACAAGAGAGTTAGTCCAGCGGAGAGCTGAGGGAGAGGACCATAGGAGAGCTCTGTTAGATCTCTATTGTACTGAAACACTCTGTAATAGACTCTTCAGAGTAATGTAGCTGTTTGATACTGATAATGAAATATATTTCTTGTTGTGTTTGATGTTCTGAGTTAAGTGTTAATCAATTGTTTATTGTGAGTGTATGGCCTGTTTTAAATTTTAATTCTACATCCTAAATATGCTTAATAAGTGATATCTTATGCAAAGTACAAAGATCTTTTTTTTGTTTCAAGTTCTTTCAGTTGCACTTCATGGTTGTAATCGGTTGATACTTGATATGCTTCCTAGCCTTACTAAGGTCACAGCATGCCTCGGGTGAGACGCTATGCTCCTTGGAGTAGGGTGAAAATTCCGACGTTGTGCTAGACTACTGCGGAAACCTTTTTGGCCTCTCTCTTGAACCTGGGTCTTGCTCAGAGACCTCCTTTTTTGCCAACACCAAGTTTGTTCATAAAGGGCACAAGTGATACTTTATAATGTGTTTCCCTTCCATATTTGGCACTTTGATCATGTAATAATGTTACCTCCCTAGGTAAGAGTGGCTAATAAACAACTCTCTTATTTGTTCCCAACCCCTAAAGAGAAATACATCTCCAAGGTACATCCTTAAAGTGATAGGGTTCATGTGAATAATGATGAGGTGGATAGGGACACGGGGGACTCAAAGAAAAACACCATGGGCTCAAGGGTGTTAATGCTCAGGGATGTCCACATATTTGAGTGTATAGATGTAGGAGGGAGAAATCGTGGTACATGAGTTACCTCGACCTTTGTTTTTCTACCCTTCTTCATTTACCATTTGTCGTTATTTGATTTTTCTTTTATTGTACTTCTCAGGGCTCCAAGGGATGAGAGCACGTTGTGTATGATATCGGCAGTGAATTCCCCCTTAAGGTGGGGCAGTTCATCACCCACCAAGGATTGGAACATGCATGGGTTCCTTAATGACGCAAGGGTGCTCATAGGGGCCCTAGGAACCAAGGTGATGCCCATAATGATAAGGGGCAGAGCTCATGTTTGGAATTTACCCACGCATTATTTTTATTGTCCACACCATTTTCTTGCATTTTGTGGTATTATTTCCTTTTGTATGTGGCCATGATATGCTTTAAAAATAAAATTAGCTGCATCAATATTTGTGGACAAGCCCGACCCAAATTTATGGACAAGGGGATGGGGTGTACAAGAGCCTTATGGATCCATTGGTCATGTGGAAATGAAGGGGGGAGATGATGAAACATGGCATGTAATGTGTGGAGGGGAGTGAAAAATATGAAATGGGAAAACGGGATCGCCAAACTCAGAGTTTCCAAAGTAGTTTACATCCTAAAACTATAAGTGAATAGAGGATATCACATGGGACTAGAGTTGAGGATTAACCCCCAATTTAAGGTGAGAGAATAAGACTATAGTTTAAACCCTTCCTCCTTCCAAGTCACCCAATAATCCATACCCAAGTGTTCCTAAGGAAAAAAAAAACCCAATTTCACAATAAAGGACTAACCTTTAGGATTGCATAGTCTGCCTTCAAACATACTCTCTCGATAGATGGGTGAGGGGACATATAACTAGCTCAGGGAGCAGGAATAAACTGACACAACATCGGCTACACTGGTGGCTATCAAGGGCTGCTTGTTGTTGGCTGAAGGAAAATCTAGGAGAAAATTTTCTCCTATGGGGTCACCCAATGGTGGTGGTTAACAGGTTGTTAGTATACTTATTGGTTATTTTTTTCTATTCATTTCAACAACCAGCAACCTATTTTATGTATGGCCTTGCTCAGTCCTACCCTCTCCTCTAGTGAGGAAATAGAAGCTCTTATTTTTTCCTTTTTAAAGTACAAAAGTGGTTTGTAGAACTTAGGTAACCCTATAATCAAATATTCAAAAGTTTTATGTTTCTAAAAATGAAGTTTACATAGTGGTAGCAATATAAATGTATATTTATATGGATTTATAAATTGCTTCAAATGTGAAAAAATAAATGCCTAACAATTGTTTAGGTTGTCTATGCAACTATTACTATTGAAAATGAACAAATTGTGGACAAGAATTAATAACGCAAGCTTCAAATCAAGAAGCTCAAATAGAAACAGGAAATTCATACATTCTCTTCAAGGTACACAATTTGTGGATTTGTAATTTTATGAGTTTTGAATTAAATGTGTGTTTAGTGCAATTTAAAATGAATGTCTTATGCAAAATTAATAGGAAAAGGTTGCATAAATATCTAGTATTTCAATCTCCATGAGTGCCCACGCCTGTGGTGCAATACTGAAGAAAAAAGAAAGGTTAAACACCATAAAGGCGTGCAATACTGAAGAAAAAAGAAAGATTAAACACCATAAAGAAAAAGAGCCCCATGTTAGAGACAATAGCTATCACTGTAGGTATGAGAGTAGATATCCCTAAAAGATGTCAAGAATATATGCTAGGAAATCTCTCATTTGGATAAAATAATTGTAATCTAATTGCATAGAATAGTGAGCCTATCTTGTTCGATTAGAGAAGGTAACATACACCAAGGTGGGAGAAAAGTCACTACCATAGTAAAGAGCACAGAAAATTCAAAGCTAAGTGGTGACTGTGGATGAGATGTAATATTTGTCTATGGCCATAATGGCAGCAATGATATCTTGTAGAGATAGATATATTGTTCCTCCTATTGTTGAAATACCTATCATGATTTAAGATAGTTGTTGCAGGTGGACAAAAGTAGTTGACCTCAAATTAGGAAAGTCAAATTAAAAAAAATGGCTTTCTTTAGCATTGATAAATTATATCATTAAACCAATCATTAATCTTGATATTTCACCATTAAAATTTCAACAAAAATTTATAAAAACATTTCACGTGTAAATGTGGTGCCTATGGTATGGATTACAGATAAATATATTGCAACATGCCTATGGTATGGATTACAGATAAATATATTGCAACATAAACGAAGAATATTCTATATCAATAACGTGTTTTCTGCTTTGCTCTGCAATGCATATTACATTACCCTGAAGAGATGGTAGTTTTAGGATCTGTCATTTCAACTTCCAAGGTATGAGGTGAAGAAGATTGACCACATTGAAATATCTCCATAATGGGAATGGGTGGTGTATCAACTGGGAATGGAATTGGAGGAGGTGTGATTTCAACATCTCCTTGTAACATCTGGATCACTTTATTCATTCGGGGACGGCGAGATGCATGAAACTGAATACACCAGAATGCCACCAAACATAATTTCTTAGCTATGACTTCCTCATCTACCGACATATTTCCCTCCCTCAAATTCCCAAATTCACCCTTCTGCACCTGCTTAAATGCCCATTCGGGGTAGAAGAATTTGCTAGATCCACTTTCTTTATTTTCGAAGTCAATGTTCTTTCTCCCGCCCACCATCTCCATAACCAGCATCCCGTAACCGTAGACATCACTTAGGTCAGTGACAACACCATACATTCTTGACCACATCTCTGGCGCAGCGTAACCTTTTGTTCCTCCATGTGCTATGGAGATGTGACTTTCCTCTTTATTGGACATTTTGGCTAGACCAAAATCTGCAACTTTTGGCAGAAAATTGGCATCAAGGAGAACGTTATGAGGCTTTATATCACAATGCAAGATTTTATTTCTACACTCATCGTGCAGGTATGCAATACCACGAGCTGTACCAAGTGCAATAGAGTACAACAATTTCCATTCCAACTGATTCTCTGGATCTCCATGGACATATCTGTCAAGGGAGCCATTAACCATGTATTCATAAACCAGAGCTCTTTTGGATCCCTCGGAGCAATAACCCAAAAGTCGCACCAGGTTAACATGATAGGTCCTCCCCACAGTAGCAACTTCCGCAATGAATTGTTGTTCACTATGTTTCGATTCATCCAAAATCTTGATAGCTATTGGAGGTCCACCCGGAAGCTTCCCTTTATAAACTGTACCAAAACCTCCTTTTCCAAGCTGATCGGCAAAATTGTTTGTGTAACCTCTGATCTGTGCATAAGAATATCTGGTAGGTATCAGTGAGGAATAATAATGTAAAAAATTTTCCACAGAGGGAGGCCTAGAGTCGAGAGAGTCCATAAACTCTAGAATGCTCCGCTCCTCATCACTGGCACTTCTCTCACAACAACATCGACGACGAATAGCTACGCAAGAAACCACTACTAGAAAAAAAACACCACACTGTGTGGCAAATATCACTGCAAACATTGTTGAACAACCTAATAAGAGTATGGAATTAAAAGATATCTTTTCGTAATGAATACAGTATTAAATATAAACAATTACCTGCCACTATTACTAATTCCACCCTTGCTTCAATTGAGATTCCTTTATGAGAGGAAACAGAAACCCATGAATCAAATAGCGTAAAGTAGATTGAAATTGAGAAATACAAAAATAATTTGTGGAGATTCTCACCAGTGCAATTCCGCTTGCGAATATCATTAGATCTACAAATACAATTAAATTCATAATTCTGCAGATTAGAATAATTAGAATAAAGAGTATAATCAAAATCAGAAGCATGAAAGTAACATTGTCCTCCGGTGTCTGCACAAGATTGACAATCATCCTGTACAGGCCATGTGATTTGGAATCCTGTTCGTTGGAGGAGAGCAAAATTCTTATCAGCGCTAATATTGTAGGTTTTATCAGTTGGAACGACTATGGAAGATGAGGTGCACAATGGGAGGTTTATATTTGGTGAAGAAGAGAAGAAACAACAATGGTTGGTTTCTTCGCATTCTAGCGGAGTGAAATGGAGATTGTTGGGTATTTGGGCGGATGGTGTACATTTCAGAATTGTTCCCAATGTGTATCCTGTCGAAAGATTAAAGAATCCATTTTCGATTAACCAATGGTAGTCCACAGTACTATAACTATAACTAGTGATTTCACTGTAAGGGGTGATTTGAAGGGTTCGGGTACGGTATGACGAATCTGTGATATCTCCCACTACTGACCAACCTTTTTCTAACCATCGCAGGTAAATTTGCGTCTGATTCAGAAAACAGTTCACAGATAAAATGCCACATTCTCCAAAGGGAAATTTGATGGTAGAATTGCCACACTTGTAAGGACTGCAGTCTATATTATGAGCCCCGTTAATGATGAAGTAGACAAGTGCAGCAATATAAGCAGCGAGAAGCAAAGTAATAATGGCAGGGGCAGTGACTGAGGATGCCATTTTCCCTAAACAGTCAGAGAGGCATCGGAAGCCGAAACCACAATTAGGAGTTTGGCGCAAGCTATATTAATTCAACGAAGATGGAAAAGTCCAAAACGCAAGTTGGAGGAGGATGGAAAAACACATAGATAAGCGCGCACGTTCATTGCCGTTTAATTCAACGTAATTAAATAATTATCACCTAAAAATAAATTAAATTGTATTTCACTCCCCATGGCGCCGTCTATGCATGAATTTTTATGAATAAATAATGAATGGGTAGTGATTTCGAGCCATATTCGTTTTGTCGATTGTTAATTTGATGGGGCCGTCCATTATTCTTATCAATAAAAGGATTGTTTAATGTTTGGAAGATTCGTGTCTGGTATGGTAAAAGATTTACATAAATATATTTTTTATTATATTAATTAATTAGTTAAACAATTTTATTTGGTTGGTTTGTCATACCATTTGATCGAGTTTTTTAAGCATGTTTTTTTTTTCCTCTAGCACACTGTACAACCATTCCTTGAAATTTGAATCTAAATATTTTTGTTGAGGAATCCTTGTGCAACTCAGGCTTGACTAATTAGTTAAACAATAAACTTAGATTTTTTTTAAATTTATATCCAAATTTAAAATACAAATAATTTTAAAATAAAACAAACACTCAAGACAAAAACATAATTAAAAAACTAAATTTTAAATTTTAAAATAAACTTTTTAATAGTTGAAATTTATTAATAAAATTCTTATTGATTTTAGAATTTGAAATTCTTTTTAATTTGAAATTTATAAATTTTCTAAATTTACTTAAAAATATTATTACAATATTAAAATCTAATTTTTTTTAATTTAATTACTCAATTTAATTGAATCGATTAAAACTAAAATAATATTAATTATAATATTAAATTTAATTTTTCATAATTATCTCTTAAGATTTGACATGGCAAGTTGTAATAGGAACTATAGCTATGTTAAACATAGCTATAATACCAAAGATTTGACATAGCAAGTTGTAATAAGAACTATAGCTATGTTAAACATATAACATATTTGTAAAAGTAAACCATTAAACATATAACGTGTGTATAATAAAAACTTAATGTGCATTAGTGTTGAAATTTCATGTTGGCCTCTTAGAGTGAATAGATGAAGGCACGAAGCACCCCCAATCCCATCCCATTAACTTGAACTAATATTAGTATGTTATTTCATGTCTTACTCTTGGAGTGAATAAAGAAAGGCACCCCTTTGACCAACATCATTAGTAATCAACCTACCATCTTCTAACATATTTTATGCCTTTAGTACTTCCAAAGGCAACTTGTCCATGTGTTATGGATTTGTTTTAGTATTTCCAAAAAAATCATCTTTACCATCATCCTTAAAACTACTATAACCTCACATTCTAGTGGATGTAACAAGTAAGTCTCTTTGATGTTATTAATACAAAATTTTGAGAACTCTGCTGTGACAGCCTTATTAAAAGTTAACTCATACTAACTAGTTAAAAACATTTGTTTATTTTATTTTTTGGCTAGAAAGGCTTGAATTATTATTGTATATAAAACAAATTATTTTTCTGAAATTATTAATGTTAATGAAAAGAAAATCTTGTTAAGCTGTTGGTAAAAGATTTCCAAGAATAGGAGGTGGTTGGGGAACAGATGGAAATAGTTACCTACTCCTCTGAGGATAAAGCTGAATCCCAGGGGAGGAGTAGGGGTTCTGTGAATTTGGTAAAGGGGAAGTATTTTCTAGAGCTGTTGGGACCAGTTGAAGATAGCTTTCAGCAGCCCTTGTAAAGCCATAATTTCTAAGTGTGATTGGATTGGCCATCCAGAGGTCACAGCAGAAAAATCCACTGTTAACCTGTGGCACCGTCTAGATTATGGAGCTCGGGGGCAACTGGAGGACGTAATAGCCTCCGTTGATGGTTGGGAGGACCACAGCTTGAGGTTGATAATTCAGATAAGTACTACTGTGTAGACTAAATGAATTATTACTGAAATGAATGGTTGTTTACAGTTAGAAAAATGGTGGAACATAGTACATGAGTAATTATATGATCATAGTATGTAATGCGAGAATAGAAGATGGATACTGCATCCTGATAATAATTACTCTCTGTATTAATTAGGGCTGGAGAATTTAAATATTTATACTATTGCTTTCCTGCTGTTAATAATATTCTTTCTATAACATGGGAATGACAGTAATATCATAGTTAATATAGTAACTGATAAATAGCAGGAACTCAGAGCATAGTATGAAAGAAGTAAAGCCATCTTTTATAAGAATGCGTGCTACAGTAATAATAGTATTATCATGGCTATATGTTTTTTGCATTATATTCAAACCCTATCTGTAGAAATGAGTTGTCCTACCTAGGCTTTGGATTATCAGAACTAGCAGGCCATCGGTTTCGGTTGTGGATATAAACCCCAAACCAAAACATCATCGCCAGTGGCCGAGTAAACCCTCTAAAATCAGATTCTAATTACTGGTGATCCGGACACCAAAGCTCTGGAGAAATTTAGGAAGAAAACCGAGAAGTATTAAGCTAAATATTTTCAGGAAGAAAACGGAAATACAGAGATTCATTCTCAATAAACGCATGACATAAAGTTAATCTTTTATGAGCAATGTATCAGTAGAAAGCATAAGAGTAAATCGTACTCTGTGGAATAATATTTACCAGTAGTAACTATGCTATTTGAAAATGATATAAACAGAGCTTTAATCTAATGCTCGAAGCAAAAGAATACTAGCAGCAAGAACCACGACTCGGGTTATAGTTAAAAGAAGCAGTAAGAACTCAAACCCTCAATAACATAGAAAAATGTATATATTTTGATAACGATATTATGAATGGCCGTAGCAGAGTTTATCCACGATGAGATCATTAAACGATGATACTTTTCTTCAAAATGAATTTCTACAGGTCAAGCCTAACGCCAGACCTTAAAAGAAATAACATGCAAAAGGAAAGGGATAAACCTGTGTTTACAAAACCATTGCTGGGTAAAACCCTCATTTAATTACATAACATTATCTTAAAAGTTCCATAGAACCATGAAACCCCAATTCGGGTGAGTAAACCCTTAAACTGTTCTGAAAACCATAAAAGGAATTGCTCAGAATGTATCGACAGGAATCTTGAAGAGGGTGTATTTCCTTTTGGAAATTTGA
The DNA here is from genome assembly GCA_034641835.2 of Pinus albicaulis. NCBI lineage: Eukaryota > Viridiplantae > Streptophyta > Pinopsida > Pinales > Pinaceae > Pinus > Pinus albicaulis. The sequence continues at coordinate 108,418,347 of CM076575.1, forward strand.
GTACCTATTAAGTTGTTGATGAATACATTAGCCGGTGCTATTGACAAATTTATCAACCAAAGAATGCGAAAGGAGGGGTTTAAACCCTCATACCTGCATCATAAAACAATAAGCTTCAGTGTTAACAAAAATCTGTGGGAATTGCACAATGAAGCAAGCATTAAAACATAAACCTCGAAATTTTACCAGCAATGAGTTAATACCTGATAAACAAGCACATTCCCGTTGCGTCCTATCTCTGCAAGACACAAAATTATGGATTAATATACTATGGTGAATAAGGGTTTAGCCTAGATGAATTCTTTACCTAAAATAAAACAGCATTAGTCTGAAGGGGTGACTTACCCTCTACGCCGAGATTGTGAACCTATCCTCCGGAGATTGATAAGCATTGTAGTTGGAGTCGTGACCCTACAGAGGGAAATATAATTACTGAAACCCTGATGAAACAGAATATAAATGCCGTCATCGAAGCATATAATAAAATGAGTATAGCTAAGATAAGTAAAACTAAGGAAAAGCTTCGCAATGTAAATCATGGCAAGAAGCTCAGACCTGATATAATAGTTCATGGCAGAGTTTGAAATGGAGAAGTCACGCTTGAAGAGCGCCGAATTCTCCAAGAAAACCTAGTCATTTCGCTTGCAGACCATCTAACAGAGAATGCCAGAGTTTTCCCTCGGAAGAAATGAGGAATCCAAGGCAAGATTGTAATAGCTGTAACAGAGCAGAATAGCCTAGTACTGCTGGGAGTAATGAGAGTTGACAAATCGCCTACGGAGAAGTGGATACAACGACAAGTGGAGCTCACACAGTCCAAAATTTAAATGATAACATTTATCCATAAAAGAAATCCCGTATCGTATTAATGCCTAAGTACAAATATCGCTCAGATGTATTAAAGCCAAATCAATGCAAGAATACCAAACCTTTCATAAGGTTGATCGTATAGTGTTTATCATTATTTGCTTATGTTAATGAGTTCTATGTTATGTAAATAATTCATTTTCCATGAGTGCGAAAATCTAATAAATGTTTTATAAAGGTCCAGACCTTTATTACCTAGATGCTATGCCAGTCATATATTATATATATATTTGCATAAGTTTCACACAGTAACATGGTGTTGTATATTTAGTTAAAGAAAAGTTAAGAATGATGCTAGACATGTTGTTTTGGTAATTTTAAAGGTAGGTAATTAATAAAATAAAAAAAATTATTATGGTAAATATCGATGGATGGTGGTGACAATTGGTATCAGAGCACAGTTGCAATGCTGGGATCCTAAGGGTCTACTAACAGTGAAGTTGTGTATGTGTATAGTGCACTGAGAGGAAGCGAGTGATATGAGAGGAGCTACAGCATCTCAGTCACAACCAAAGGAAACTCAAGCACCAGCAGTCATGAATCCAGAAATGTGGGTTCAATTAACTATGGAACAACATCAAAAGACTAGTCGGTTGCTCGAAGAACAACAGCACCAAACTGGTTTTTTGTTGAACACAGTGCAGAAATTACAAGAGGAAATGTTAAGACTCAGAAAGGATAATGAGCGATTGTTGCAAGATCAGGAGATGGGACATCCTAGTGCTGAAAAAGAATTATCAGCAAAACAAGAAGATCAACAAACTAGAAACAACACTACAGGCAGAGCTGAAAAGAGTCCCTCCCAGAAAAGCAAAAACAAGAATTATAATGAGGTGGAGTCTGGCAATTTGTCTCACCAGCAAGACAATAAGAGACAGAAAGTGGAATTGCAGGGGGAGTTTCACAAAATTAAACCACCAAATTTTGATGGTGAGGCCGAGGAGGTGGCTGAAGCTTGGTTAATCAATATAAATAAGTACTTTCAAGTATACGAATATATCAGAAATATGAAGGTCGGATTGGCTATATACCAGTTACGAGAAAAAGCCACCCTGTGGTGGGAAGAGGTGAAAAATGTACGCAGCATTGATGAACGAGATATTTCATGGGAATTGTTTCAGCAGTACTTTAAGGAAAAGTACTTAACAGAAAGGTTTTATGATGATAAGGCTAAGGAATTCCATGATTTACGGTTGGGGCAGATGACCATGGACGATTATGTCACTAAATTCACTTTCCTACTAGGCTATGTTCCTTATCTCTGAGAGGAAAAGGCCAAAGTGTAGAGGTTTCTGAGTAGTCTACCTACTCATATGAGAGAACGGATAGCATTTGTTAATCCTCAGACCATGGATGAAGCCATCCGTAAAGCTCGGATGTGCTATCAGCAGTCTAAGGCCAAAGGTGAAGGAGGGAAAAGCTGCTAGCCAAAGAAAAACCAGAAAAATAATTCCAATTTTAAAAGCAGTAAAAGTGGAAATTCTAAAGGCGCAGCACAGAACTCCATCAATAAGCAATTTGGTAGAAATCACCAAAGAACTAAATGGCCAAGGGAAGAGAAGCCCACAGAGGAATCTAGCAAGCCAGAGTAGGGACAGACCAAAAAACCTCCTTTGCAATGTTGGGGCTGTGGAGAGGCTCATTATTATAAAATCTGTCCACAATGAAATAAAAGTGAAACTGTAACAAATCTGCAGGAGGCATCTATGATAGGGGACATGGCACATAACATACCCTACATCAATGCAGCCTTGGAAGATCAACAGGCTTATTTTCAGCCCACAATGAACGAACTATAAGGTACTTTACTAACTAAACCTATTTCAATTTTGGTAGATCCTAGAGCAAGTTTGAGTTATTTAAGTCCCAAGTTAGTGGAAATGTGTAAATTGAAGGAACATAAATTTAAGAACTCCTGGCTAGTACAGCTAGCTACTGGGGCAAAACGAAAGGTAACAACAAAAGTTCCTAACTATGTGCTCGAAGTGGCAGAACAACAGTTATAAGTAGATCTAAATATCTTACCACTAGGATCTTATGATGTATTATTGGGTATGGACTGGTTGGAAAGACATTGGACTCTAGTGGACTGCAAATAAAATATTATTTACTTCAGAATGCAAGATGGCACGCATAAAGAGATTGAAGGAATTAAAAAGCCTGTGCAATTACGCCCAATAACAGCATCCCAAATGGACAAGTGTATCAAAAAAGGATGTCAACTGTATGCAATTCATGTAGGATATGCAAACTCCAAAGAAAAGGCTCCAATAATGGAGGATATTCCTGTGGTACAGGAATTCCTGGATGTATTTCCAGAAAACATTCCTGGTTTGCCACCCAAGAGGGATATTGACTTCACCATTGAATTGATGCCAGGAGCCTCTCTGGTGTCAAGAGCTCCTTATAGAATGAGTGTGCTAGAACTAATAGAACTAAAGATGCAACTACAAGAAATGTTAGACAAAGGTTATATCCGCCCAAGTGTGTCTCCATGGGGAGCACCAGTCCTATTTGTTAAGAAGAAAGACGAAACCTTACACATGTGTATGGATTACAGGCAGCTTAATAAGCTGACTATTAAGAACAAATACCCCTTACCAAGAATCGATGACTTATTCGATCAAGTAAGAGGGGCTAAGGTGTTTTCTAAGATAGAATTAAGATCCGGATCTCATCAAATTCGGATTAAAGATGAAGATATTTTAAAAATATCATTCCGCACTCGTTATGGGCATTATGAATTCCTGGTGCTGCCCTTCGGATTAACAAATGTGCCAGCAACCTTTATGAGGTTGATGCATGGAATCTTTCATCAGTATTTGGATAACTTTGTACTTATTTTCATAGATGACATACTGATATATTCAAAAAGTGAGGGGGAACATAAAGAACATTTGAGAATAGTTTTGGAAATGCTGAGAAAGCATCAACTTTATGCTAAGTTTAGCAAATGCGATTTCTTTAAAACAGAAATCCAATATCTGGGACATGTTATATCAGCTGAAGGAATAGTTGTTGATCTAGAAAAGATCAAAACTATTATGGAATGGCGAGTACCTCAGAATGTGGCTAACATTAGATCGTTTATGGGTCTAGCTGGATATTATAGAAGGTTTATAGAAGGATTTTCTAAAATTGCTTTTCTTATTACATCTTTGCAGAAGAAAGACAAGCCTTTCAAAAGCTGAAACAACTACTGACTACAGCACTGGTACTGAGGGTAGCTGACCCTGATAAAGACTATGAAGTTTGTACTGATGCCAGCAAAGAAGGAATGGGAGCGATATTAACGCAAGAAGGTAAAGTGATAGCCTACGAGTCTAGAAAACTGAAAGATCATGAATAGAAATATTCTGCTTATGATCTGAGGCTTACAACCGTGGTGCATGCTCTCCGGGTGTGGAGGCATTATTTGTTGGGTAAGAGGTTTGTACTTAAAACAAATCATAGCAGCTTGACTAATTATTTTAAGCAAGCAGATCTAAATTCCAGGCAAGCAAGATGGAATTCCTTTCTAAGTGAATTTTACATGGACATACAGCATGTTAAGGGAAAGGAAAACCGAGTTGCAGATGCGTTGAGTAGAAAATTGCATGGTATTTATGCATTATACTATAATTAGCTAGAAAGCCAACTGTTGGAACAGTTAAAAGAAGAAGCACAGAAAGACCTGGAATATAAATTCTTGTGGCAGCAAATGGAGGATGATAAGAAGCAAGGCAAGACATCAGAGTATGGAAAGAATGAAGATCAGGTGTTGACTTTTCGCGGAAGAATCTTGCCTAATCGTGCAGGTCTTAAGGAGTTAATCCTGAATGAATTCCACCGCAGCAATTACGTTGGTCATCCAGGATATCAGAAAATGCTTACTGCAATAAGAAAGGTATATTATTGGCCAGGTATGTGTAAGAATATTGTTGAGTATCTAAGCAAATGCTTGGAATGTCAGCAGGTAAAGGTGGAGCACCAACATCCTGCAGGACTATTGCAGCCCATACCCATTCCTGAATGGAAGTGGGAGGTTATCTCCTTAGATTTCATCACAGAACTACCGCGAAAAAAAAGACAGAATGACTCAATCATGGTAGTGGTAGACAGATTAAGTAAGTCTGCACATTTTATACCTGTACAGTCTACATACAAGACTATACAGATTGCTGACATATTTATGAAGGAAATCTTCAGGTTGCATGGCATACCAAAAATTGTGATTTCAGACCGGGATGTTAAATTCACATCTGCATTTTGGAAAACCTTGTTTACGGGTTTGGGAACACAAATACATTTCAACACTGCCTATCATCCTCAGATTGATGGGAAAACAGAGCAGGTAAACCAATTACTGGAAGACATGTTGCGCATGTATGTGATGCAACATCCAACTAAGTGGGAGGATGACTTGCACCTTGTTGAGTTTGCCTTTAACAATGGGTATCAGGAATATTTGAAAATGAGTCCCTTTGAGGCATTGTATGGTAGGCAATGTCAAACACCTATAAACTAGAGCAGTCCAGAAACAAAATTATTTTTGGGACCTGAAATGTTGGCTAAAATGGAAGTTGAGGTAAAAAGAATAAGGTAGAATATGAAGGCTGCGCAAGATAGACAAAAAAATTATGAAGACAAGAAAAGGTCCTACCGTGAATTTGTGGTAGGGGACCATGTATACGTAAGAATTAAGCCAAGAGAAGTACCATGAGATGGACCTCTTGTGCCAAATTGGCTCCCCGATACTGTGGAACTTTCCAAATACTAGAAAGAGTGGGACCAATTGCCTATAGATTGGCCTTACCCAGTCATATTCAAGTACACAATGTGTTCCATGTGTCCTTACTGAAGCAATATGTACATGATGAAAAAAATTTGATTCATTGGCAAAGTACTCAGGTAGGAAAAAGGATAGGAATCCTAACTTAAAGTTATTAATAATTGATGCATACTGACTTGAAAACACTTTGTTTTTCAAGTAGAACTGGATGGAGAGTTTTTGGTTGAGCTGCAATGCATACTTGACAGAAGAGAAATTGAACTCCGCTAATGAGTAGTTATCCAGATGAAAGAGCAATGGAAGCACTTCAGACCAGATGAAGCTACTTGGGAGGATGAGAAATTTATGCGGGAAGCTTACCCGGAGCTCTTTGCAAAGCTGGGCTGAAACACCCAGGACTGTGTTACTTCCAGGGGGGAAGATGTGACAGCCTTATTAAAAGTTAACTAGTACTAACTAGTTAAAAACATTTGTTTATTTTATTTTCTGGCAAGAAAGACTTTAATTATTATTGTATATAAAACAAATTATTTTGCTGAAATTATTAATTAGGAGGAACTAGTTAATGAAAATAAAATCTTGTTAAGCTGTTGGTAAAATATTTCCAAGAATAGGAGGTGGTTGGGGAACAGTTCGAAATAGTTACCTACTCCTTTGAGGATAAATCTGAATCCCAGGGGAGGAGTGGGGGTTCTGTGAATTTGGTAAAGGGGAAGTATTTTCTAGAGCTGGTTGGGACCAGTTGAAGATAACTTTCAGCAGCCCTTGTAAATCCATAGTTTCTAAGTGTGACTAGATTGGTCATCCAGAGGTCACATTAGAAAAATCCACTGTTAACCTGTGGAATCGTCCAGATTCTAGAGCTCGGGGGAAAGTGGAGGATGTAATAGCCTCCCTTGATGGTTGGGAGGACCACAACTTGAGGTTGATAATTCAGATAAGTACTACTGTTTAGATTAAATGAATTATTACTGAAATGAATGGTTGTTTACATTTAGAAAAAGGGTGGAACATAGTACATGAGTAACTATATGATCATAGTATGTAATGCAAGAATAGAAGATGGATACGACATCCTGACAATAATTACTCTCTGTATTAATTAGGGCTGGAGAATTTAAATATTTTTACTACTGCTTTCCTGATGTTAATAATATTCTTTCTGTAACATGGGAATGACAGTAATATCATAGTAAATATAGTAACTGATAAATAGAAGGAACTCAGAGCATAGTATGAAATAAGTAAAGCCATCTTTTATAAGAATGCATGCTACAGTAATAATAGTAGTATCATGGCTATATGTTCTGTGCATTATATTCAAACCCTATCTGTAGAAATGAGCTGTCCTACCTAGGGTTCGGATTATCAGAACCAGCAGACTCTCGGTTTTGGTTGTGGATATAAACCCCAAACTAAAACATCATCTCCAGTGGTCGAGTAAACCCTCTAAACTCGGATTCTAATTACGGGTGATCCAGACACCAAAGCTCTGGAGAAATTTAGGAAGAAAACCGAGAAGTATTAAGCTAAAGATTTTGCAGGAAGAAAACGGAAATACAGAGATTCATCCTCAATAAACACATGACATAAAGTTAATCTTTTATGAGAAATGTATCAGTAGAAAGCATAAGAGTAAATCGTACTCTGTGGAACAATATTTACGAGTAGTAACTATGCTTTTTGAAAATGAAATAAATAGAGCTTTAATTTAATGCTTGAAGCAAAAGAATACTAGCAGCAAGAACCACGAATAGGGTTATAGTTAAAAGAAGCAGTAAGAACTCAAACCCTCAATAACATAGAAAAATGTATATATTTTGATAACGATATTATGAACGGCCGTAGCAGAGTTTATCCACAATGATATCATTAAACGATGATACTTGTTCTTCAAAATGAATTTCTACAGGTTGAGCCTAATGTCTGACCTTAAAATAAATAGCATGGAAAAGGAAAAGGATAAACCTGTGTTTACAAAACCATTGTTGGGTAAAACCCTCATTGAATTACATAACATTATCTTAAAAGTTCCATATAACCATGAAACCCCAATTCGGGTGAGTAAACCCTTAAACTTTTCTGAAAACCGTAAAAGAAATTGATCAGAATGCATCGACGAGAATCTTGAAGAGTGTGTATTTCCTTTTGGAAATTCGAGTACCTGTTAAGTTGTTGATGAATATATTAGCCGGTGCTATTGAAAAATTTATCAACCAAAGAATGCGAAAGCAGGGTTTTAAACCCTCATACCTGCATTAGAAAACAATAAGCTTCAGTGTTAACAAAAATCTGTGGGAAATGCACAATGAAGCAAGCATTAAAACATAAACCCCGTAATTCTACCGGATGAGTTAATACCTGATAAACAAGAACATTCCCATTGCGGCCTATCTCTGCAAGACAAGAAATTCTGGGATTAATCTACTACGGTGAATAAGGGTTTAGCCTAGATGAATTCTTTACTTAAAATAAAACAGCATTATTCAGAAGGGGTGACTTACTCTCTACGTCGATATTGTGAACCTATCTCCAGAGATTGGTAAGCATTGGAGCTGGAGTCATGACCCTACAAAAGGAAATATCATTATTGAAACCTTGATGAAACAGAATAGAAATCACGTCATCGAAGCATATAATAAAATGATAATAGCTAAGATAAGTAAAAATAAGGAAAAGCTCCGTAGTGTAAATCACGGCAAGAAGCTCAGACCTGATATAATAGTTCAGGGTGGAGTTTGCAATGGAGAAGTGAAGCTTGAAGAGCACCGAATTCTCCAAGAAAACCTAGTCATTTCGCTTGCAAACCATCTAACAGAGAACGTCGGAGTTTTGCCTCGAAAGAAATGAGGAATCCAGGGCAAGATTTTAACAGCTATAACAGAGCAGAATAGCCCAGTACTGCTGGGAGTAATGAGAGTTGACAAATCACTACGAAGAAGCGGATACAACGACAAGTGGAGCGCACACAGTCCAAAATTCAAATGATAACATTTATCCATAAAGGAAATCCTGTATCATATTAATGCCTAAGTATAGATATCGCTCAGATGTATTAAAGCCAAATCAATGCAAGAATACCAAACCTTTCATAAGGTTGACTGTATAGTGTTTAGCATTATTTGCTTATGTTAATGAGCTCTGTGTTATGTAAATAATTCATTTGCCATGAGTGCGAAAATATAATAAATGTTTTATAAAGGTCCAGACCTTTATTAGCTAGATGTTATGCCAGTTATATATTATATATATATTTGCATAAGTTTTGCACAGTAACATGGTGTTGTATATTTAGTCAAAGAAAAGTTAAGAATGATGGTAGACATGTTGTTTTGGTAATTGTAAAGGTAGGTAATTAATAATTTTTTTATTATTATTATGGTAAATATCCATAGTTGGTGGTGACATCTGCAAGTTAAGTGAGATAAGATAGATGAAGCAATACTCTCTAAATTTCCTCACTTTTCAACCAATTAAACATATAAATCAACTAGTCACCTATAAATTAAGTGGTTCAAATTCAATAATATCTATAAAATTAGTTCTCTCTTTGGCCATTTTTATCTGTAAATTTGGTCTTCTCTCTTTGCCCATTTCTACCGAGCCAGAACCCTGTATAAATGAAGAACTTTGTGTAAAAGAACGAATTAAAAATCTTAAAAATAATTGTATTAAAAATATATATATTAAAATAAATATTTATATATAAAATAATATTTCAAAAATATATATTTATTTTAAATTTATATTTATATTTTTTAATAAATTAGTTTTTAATAATACATTACACAAAATTATAAAATATACAAAAATCAATTTAATTTAATTAATAAAAGATTTATGTTTTTTATATTTTTATTTATTTTTGCTCTTCCCTAAATTTTCTAAAAATTTCATAAAAACTTCATAATGTATATATCACATTAAAACAGATTGAAATAGTAATTATTCATACAATTATAATATTTTAAAATCCAAAGTTCTCCTTCTTTCTCTCTCATATTCCTCTGCCAAATTCAATATGATATCTTTCTCCATTACGATATCTAATTCCTCAACTGCAATCGGCCAATATGCTCCCCACCAGCCAATATCCACCCCCCTCACTAGCATCCAGTCATCTTGCAAGTCACAATTATAATTTTGCGCCATTATGAAATCTCTCACTGTTCATATACAAATAAAACTCTGTAAATATTTCTCAGAATTAACCAATCAAACTCTGTAAATATTTCTCAAAATTAACATTTCTTAGCCAAATACAGAGTTTCTTATATAACAAATATAATTCTAAAATTAATATATATAAAAAAAAAAAAAAAATTCAATAAAATAAATTACACTAAAATTTGCATTCCTGAGTTCTTTATCTTCCCATCACCATTTCATTCACAGTATCATAGACTCTCCGGAGCTTTGCAGCTTCTCATGGGTATTCTGATTTACTATGGTCAAAAACACATAAATCACTGCATAGGCTGTCGCCCGAGGAGGCACTGTTGTCTCACTCCTTTTAATGTGTTTTCTTCTTGCTCATTTCTAGAAAGTCGGCGTGTTTACTGAACTGGGCGGGCTCAAGGAACAGAGGCTCAATGGTGTTGAACCATTCATTCATATAGTCGAATATTCGGTTTGCTAGTATTATGATTTTGTAACGAGTGTAAGTTGGGAAGAGAGCTTAGTTGAGGTTAGAAAGTTAGTTAGGTAGTTAGCTTAAATAAAGGAGATTGTAAATGAATAGCCTAAAACATTTGATTTCTGTTCGATTTTGGTAAATTCATAGTTAAGATTGATTTAGGCAATCTTAATTTCCTCTTTAAATAAACTATATTCCACATGAATACCATAGGTCAATACCATTGGCTATATTTATAGTTTATTATTATTTTGTTTTTTAATTTTTAATTAAAATGTTCATTACATTATGTCAAGCTTTTTATTTCATTTTCTTTTATTTTTAATTCTGTGTAATTTGACATAGTCTAAATGTTAAACATGACATTACAACATTTCTATCATACTTTGTTGGAGAGCATAGCAACACAAAAATGTAATATTTAAATATATAAATAGTTATTTTCCTTTTTATATATATATATATATTTTTAATGCATATAATATAGAATAATTAGTTTGTGTGGTGTTTAATTTTATGATATAAATTTTATTGAAAATAAAAATTTAATACTTATGTACCAAAACATTTAATGTTTATGTATTTAAAAAAAAATATATATTCATTGAACTAATTTATGTAAAGTCTAGTTTTATTAAGTTATTAATTTAAATTTTATTAAAAATTTGAGGTTAAAATTTAACAAATTTTTAATAACATTTTAACTTAAAAATCACCAAAACCTATAACTTATTAAAAAAAAAAAACTAATATTATAAAAAAACATATATAAAATTATTTACTTGTGGACTTAATGGCCTAAAACATTTCAATCGTCTAACATTTGATCCAATGGCTCAAACATGAACATAGTTGTACCTAGGGGTGTTGTTTTCAAATAGTGACACCTTACGAGGTAATTAAGACAATAACTAGTAATTAAAAGACTTAAAAATAATAATAGTTAAAACATGAAACTGTATCACCCAGTTAGGAAAAAAATAATATACAGGAATTCCTCCCTTCTTCACTAGCATTACTTTTGAGAGATTTAGCCTCGACAAAACAATGTTGTTTTTCATTTCCAACTGCAAATCCTACAGCCTTGGGGAATTGAGTAGATTTTTACTGTGTCTCACCTGCATCCTCCTAATTAATTAGGAAAGAATCCCTTTGTCACTCCGCAATCCTCATTAAATCGTCTTGTTTTGTTTTTCATAATCTCAGTATACCTTTTTCAAATTGTTTTTTGTGGAATCTATTCTTTTATTGTATAGAGTAGATGTTCTCTTTGTCTAAATCGAATCCCATGGCCTTTGTGGAATGCATGAATGTTGTTAAATATACACAGGCCAGCCTGCCTACAAAATTTGAGATTCCTAAGAGCTAAATTGAGCGGATGTTGTGGACCCAAAGCTTTTGGAAATCATGCCTCTCAAGGGCACCATGACAAACGAGATCATTGACTGTAAGGATATACAAATCACCAAGCCGAGTACTGGATTGGTAAAGATCAGGTGAAAGCTTTACCTATATTGAAATGTTACACTCTCTCTCTGGCTTGTGATTATTTTTGCCACTGTTTTGTGAAAGGAGTAATGCATATTCCAATAGATATACCATGTGTTTGATATAACAAATCCAAGCACTAAGCTAATTCCATTCATCGACAATTCGGCAACATTATTAATGAGAGTAAATATGACTTGGAGGTGGGAAAGGGTTCTCGAGAACAAGATTTGTTGTCTTTCCTGCTGTTTAATGTTGACAAGTCGGGTGTGTCTCACACAAGAAGATTTAGGACAATAAACCTCTGCTATTATATGTTATATGCAAGTCATGACACCAACAGTTCAACATTGACGGTGGTGCTTAAATTTTTGGCAGTTTTGGTGAAGAATCACTAAGAGGTATGTGAGAAAGTGATTATGGACCCCATCCCTGACCCTGTCAATGGACTGCCCATAAAATGCGTCCCGCACGAATAAGCGAGGACCTGCCTTCTTTAGAATTCAGTGTGAAGTACCTTTCCATTACAATGTTAATTTCTTCCTGTATTATTTTTCATTACCCATTGATCTGTTTCTGTTGAAATGCTTTTCTAAACATTTTATATGGATATCATATTTTTATTCGTATTTGTTAAATTTAAATAAAATAATTATTCTTTAAATTGCTAAATAGTGTGATTAGAGTTGTTTGTGGATACCCTTTTACTTATTATGGGTTAAACGTTTAGAATTATAAATAAATTTTATAAATGTGTTTAATTTATCATTTTTTTTAATTAAAAATAAATTATTACAGTAAAAATATAAATTTGATAGTATATCTATAATTTTCTTCACTTAACTTTTATTGAAATTATTAAATTAATAACAACTTAAAAAATGTAAATTTGATTTGAAATACACATCAACTTTAATAAAATATAACTTATATATTTTTTAAAAACCTTATAATTAAAAATAAATTTAAGAAATGTATTTTATTTTATGATTTGATGAGCAAGATTTGAATTGAAATATTAATATTTATTATACTTCAAAAAAAAATCTATAAATATTTAAGTTTTTATTTTATTTTAAATTTAATTTTAAATAATAATTATATCAATTACGTTAACTTTTTATTATTTTAATATTTACATATAATAAAACATTATTTAAAAAAAATTGATAAATTTCTTATATAATGTTATTTTACTTTTAAAAATAAAAATAAAACTTAAAATTATGTTCTAAATAGAAAAAGAATGTCCACTATAACACAAAAAATTGCAATATATTGTAAATAAATTAAAAATTAAAAGAAAGTGTAACCTACAGCGAGAACTTCACATGGAAATGTAAGGAGTTAAATATTTTTATACAAGTTACTCACTGGCAACTATCCATTCACTATTAAATATTCCTTACTCATCATTACATAGAATTTCCACCAATTCATAGTGTAACCTTAGAATAAGAATAGTAAGTTGCTTAACCATTAACATAATACTGTATGATGTAACCTTCCACTCATTTCATTATTCATGTATTCATCACATACTTGGCATTATGAACATCATAACAAAAAATGAATCAACATCATCATCTTGATACAATAATCAATCACATCATTGAACACCAATATACCCTGGAAACCCTATAGGGTGAAAACCAGCAAACATTTACTTTTATTATTAAACGCTGGTAAGGGTGTTCAACCCTCACTCAATGGCTTATAATGGATACCATCCCTTTAACCATCGTTATAAATCTTACAAGAAAATATACAAATATCTACCTTAAAGCCATTACAATAAATCTGATAGAATTTACTCACTAATCTTCATATCTTCATGTCTTAGTGGCATGGATGTACCTACAATGGATCATCCTACATTGGATCGTCCTGCAGATAGCACTTATCTGTATGAACCATAATCATTCACCTACCACCAGGTTAAGCATAATATTTCCTTTGTACATGTCACCATCATTCCCTGCGAATGATGCCTTCAACATACATTGATGTCAATATTCATAAATTATTAATCAACCATTTCATAAATCTATACTACAGAAACTTCTTCCTCTACTCATGTATATTCATGACATGAAAGTAAAATACCTTGACATTCTCCCTTTAACAACACATACTACATATGTGCTAGTTAAAATTCATCACATTAACTAATGTTTCCCTCGCATAAACACATTCCTGCAAGATAGTAGCTACATCTCCCAATATTGTCTTTAAAAGAAACTGATACATCAATTACTATATTCGTGCATGCGATTTACATAAATTTAATCAAAATAACTAACCCTTAAGCTATTACTTTTTGTGCATGAAAGAAAATCTAACATAATAATTGTTGTTCTCATGCATGCAAATGCATATAGATTCCAAATGAGTCTTTCCAAAGGAATGCTTAACACAACAAAGCACATAGCTTCCAAAGGAGTCTTCTCAAAGGAATGCTTAACACAAAAGAACATGCAACTGCAAGTTTTCTTTATGTAAATAAGCATACAAATACATGTCTTATTTTTCAAAAATTATACTAACAATCCTTTCCAATGTAGTTTAACACAACATGCTAGCTTTCCCACATACAAATATGTATATTCTTTCCAAAGAAAGTTAATACAAATATTCCATGCCTATGCATGATCTTATTCCAAAAGAAACTAACATCATAATCATGATAACATAAAAGAAATCACACAGTTTGTTCTTCTAAAGAAATATAACTAAATAGTTCCATGGATTTATTAAATAACTAATATTTACCAACACTATGGTAATCTATCCATGAATTTATTAAATATCTAATATTTACAACATAGTTAATGTATGCATACATATTCATAGAAAAAACTCTTCGAATAATATTAATCTGAGAAAACTTTTCTCTTTTCTTCTTCACCACACATGAAAATATTTCAAGAGTTACCCTCTTTAATCTATTCAAGAAAATCCATTTTAAAATAAAAAACATGCATATTCTATTTTCTTGCTTATACAATATTATATAAAAATTTATATTAAAGAGTTACCCTCTTTAATCTAATCAAGAAAATCCCTTTTAAAATAAAGAGCATGCATCTTCTATTTTCTTGCTTATACAATATTATATAAATATTTATATTAAAGAGTTACCCTCTTTAATCTATTCAAGAAAATCTCTTTTAAAATAAAGAGCATGTATATTCTATTTTCTTGCTTATACAATATTATATAAATATTTAAATTAAAGAGTTACTCTCTTTATTCTATTCAAGAAAATCCCTTTTAAAATAAAGAGCATGCATCTTCTATTTTCATGCTTATACAATATTATATAAATATTTATATTAAAGAGTTACCCTCTTTGATCTATTCAATAAAATCCCTTTTAAAATAAAGAGCATGCATCTTCTATTTTCTTGCTTATATAATATTATATAAATATTTATATTAAAGAGTTACCCTCTTTAATCTATTCAAGAAAACACCTTTTAAAATAAAGAGCGTGCATCTTCTATTTTCTTGCGTATACAATATTATATAAATATTTATATATTTCTTTCCATAATTTTAACATAATCATTTAATCTTTGAGCATGGAAAAAGTATATTCTTTGTGCGTGGACAAAGTATTTCTTTTCCAAGAAATATAGCATAGTAGATTTTTTTAAAGTAAAATCTAGTTTTCCATATAAAGATGGAAAATATTTTGAAAATAATCAAACACCGGAAATAAACAAAAAACATTACTTATATTTTTCACTTTATCTGTTCTGAGCATGACACCAGTCTCCATACTAACGATTCTTTAGAAGAAGATCCAGTGAAGCATCTTCAAAAAGAAATCATCGAAGAGAGCATCCTCTAAAAGTAATCATCCTCTATAACCATATATCGGTTTGCATGTGAGTCTGCAAGAAATAATATACTGCAAGAAAAACATGTGTGAAGGAACTTGGAGAGCTAAATAAACACAGTCATCTCTCCATCTCTAGCCATGAATCGAATTTTTTTCCTTTTCGCCGAGAGAGTACCCCCAAAACAATAGTATGCATATGTAAATGAAATATGTGTATAGGAAAGATATTATGGGGTAGTTTCTAACTAACTAAAACCATAACAAATTCTTGATTACAACTAATTCCAATGGTTTACAGGGATGTTACAAAAAATGTGTAAGATGTTTACATTTTATAACTTGGTTGATGATAAAATACTTTAATAAGAAATAATATTGACATATATTTAATAATAAATTTTTTTTTAAAATGCTAGATGTACATGTTATAAAAATAAAACTTAAAATTTATTTATGTTCTAACTAGAACAATAATGTCGACTATAACAAAAAAAAATGGAATATATTGTAAAGTAATTAGAAATAATAAAAACAAAAATGTGTGAGTAAGATGTTTACATCTTATAATTTGGATATTGATAAAATACTTTAATAAGAATTAATATTGTCATATACTTAATAATGAAAAACCATTGTGATTTAAAATTTATGTTTTAAGTTGTTGTGTTGTTGTAGTAGTATTTTTCATTCTTTGGAATGTCACTTCCATAAACACCTTATATGGATATAATATGTGTGGATGTTTTTCTAGTTATTATTTGTTAAAATTTTGCATTTATGAATATATGATATATATGGGGTATGATTAAATTTGATTTATTATAGAAATTCAAGAGGGAAGAGTCGGTCATTTTACATTTTCTACCTGGTGTTTTTCCTCTTGTTTTACTAGCCCGTCAGCATCCCACAAGTTCAAGAATGCATTTCCTCTACAAAATGGAAACTTGAATAAGCTTCCTTTAATTAAGTGTTGAAAATTAACTTAGTAACTATCTATCAAGAATTTGGAATTTCCATACACCTTTTATTGGAGCGTGTGACCACTCTTCCTGACTAAGCATGATGGCCTTTAGCATTAAGATGATACATTAGTGCTGAGATCGATCTGCATATCGAGGATGTGTAGATAGTATGTAGTGTAAGCATGTTATAGTTGTGTGAATGTTCCATATATTGATGGTCTGATTACTAATTTCCTCATTTCCATATGGTTTGAGCATGGTTAGATTTTCTTTTACAAGTTTACATATGGTGGAGATCATTGTCTTAATTGTATTTCTCCTTTCTTGGTAATATATAAATATGGTAATTTCTTGATGCATGTAGAATTCATACTGTTTGAGCTTATCAACCGTAGTGTTATGCAGAATTATGATCTACGGATAAATCAAATTCCCTAAATGTGGTGCTATGCAGTTAGAACAAAAGATTAAAGACTTTGAAGACACTTTCTCTAAGAGTAAATAAACACACAGAAATATAGAAGGACCTACTTGTGATCCAAGCGCTTGCTATTGTCCTTCTGTTGCTTTTGCTGTAGATTCCAATCCAACTTAGATTGCCATACTAGTTCCTGCAAGTATAAACATTAAATAGCAAAGAGATTGCAATATACAGATGCATGTTTATCTTAATCAGTTAAATCAATTGAACATGAAACATATATATCAGTTAAGAGTCCATCACATGAGAAATAGAAACATAAACAGATACATATATGGTAAAATGAACAACAATATTTATTAAAGAGTAGAAGGGGGAGGTTAAAACCAATGATCGATTTGATGTCACCAACTCTAGCATCATCCCATCCTCATCACAATCAACATCTCACCAACATCATATCACTTCTATCACTCTCTAAATTGAGAATCCAACAACATTTCTTTACCAAAATTCTTCCTTCCTTTGCACTAGGATTTGTGCTCAATTTATAGTGCAACTAAAGGTAGTTTCTCAATAAATGAATTTTTAATAATAGGAAATACATGATCCCAAGCTCAAATGTGTTAGATGGACTCTTGGATTTGAAATTTGACACATATGGACTCTTCTAGAAGGCATTGGCCATGTGGAGATTCTAGAGCAATGAGAATTTCGCTCCCATTTGACCAACACACTCTTGAATGTTGGGAAGTGCATTGCAGTGTACCCTTTAATGGAGGGAGTTGCATATGCAATGTATTTAGTCCCTTGAGGCAGCGTTGGTGAGCTTATAAGTGATATAACATATACTTCAAACCTTGGAAATATTGCAATAGAATCCATGAACGGTTTTTTCTTGTCTTAGGGAATGTAGAAACTGAAATGATAAGGGATGATAGAACCTATTTCATTGGTCCTAGGGATGATGTATATTTTGACCAAGTCATGGGGAATGATGCCCAAATTGACCTATAATAGTTGCCACCTAAAGCATGAAGTCAGAATAATAAAAATATTTTTTTGAATGAGATGTGTTACGACGTGATGAGCTGGAACTAAAGCGGAGTGGCGACCTGCATCAATCTTACAATACATTAAATCATGATATTTTCATGTTGATCACGAATGTTACACCATTTTTTGGTCATCTAACCTATTATCATTAGATGAACCCAAGTACACCATGTAAGACCAATTTTACCCTAAGTAAAATTGTTTTCACCATATGAAATAACATTTGTCTATATTTCCTGGTCATATTTAACCCAAAATAAGGAAATTAATTAAATAAATCATTATTTATTTAATTATTTCCTAGGAATAAGTTATTCAAATCGTT
Source organism: Pinus albicaulis (assembly GCA_034641835.2). Taxonomy (NCBI): domain Eukaryota; kingdom Viridiplantae; phylum Streptophyta; class Pinopsida; order Pinales; family Pinaceae; genus Pinus; species Pinus albicaulis. The sequence goes on from CM076575.1 coordinate 108,436,720, forward strand.
ATTTAAATAACATTCCTAATTAAATTTGACTAAATCATTTTTAAATAATTAAATAAATCATTATTTATTTAATTATATTCCCACCATCTCCCTAAAATAATAAATAAATCATTTATTTATTTATTTATTTATTATAAATAAAGGAATTGACCCAAGACACAAGACCTTTTCCCTCCAACAAATATAACAAAATATTCCTAAAGGGTGATTCTAGAATTTGATTAATAATATTTTATTCATGCACCGAGTTCTAGAACACCCCAATATTTTGTTATAAATAGAAGGGTTTTCCCCATTCATTAGTCACCTCCATTGCATTAGATCACTATGGATCTACTCTTGGTCACCATTTTCCATTTTTGCCTTGTGAGCTCCCATTGAGTTCTATGTTTGTCTGGGTTTTCTATCACAATAAGAGAGAGGAATTTTAGATCTGAAACACTGAGGACTTTCAAGAACCCATCCCATTGAGGAGAATCGGAAAACACCTTTCTTGTTTTCCTCTCAGGTGCCCCCTTTTAATATAATGCAAAAATTCTTTCAAATACATTGTTCTTGTCTTGTCTATTGGATACATGGAGCCATATTTGACTTTATCTGCTTAATGTATTTTATGCTTAGATCTAGATTTGTGCAACATTATTTGGATCATCTAATTGCAGACTTAAATATGTTTTGCAACCATAATTTATGTTAGGGCTATTTGTTATGCGTAGCTAAAGTGATCTTTTATGACGAAAGATTCATACTAACAACAAATTTTTGAGGGAGGCATTCCCATGCTCAACACATAAAATATCTAATAACATGTACATAGTGCAGAAAGTCATCTACATTAGAATGTTTCCTAATACAGACATGCCCACAGATATAGGTCCATGTTCAGATAATGATCTGTATGTAAGGTCACACTATAGATGATGTGTACTGCAATTCTAAAATCGCAGCCCGGATGGCTGAAACTAGATTCGGGCTCTTCTTATCTTGTTCACTCGATCATTCAGGTACAAGTCTAGCCATAGAAATATATGATTTGTAGTCGAACATGGTAAGACATCATCTGATTACCAGCCAATGATGTGAGTTGTTAACAAACACGAGAGAACCACCATTGATGGTAATGGCTCTCAAGGTATTGCAGTACATTTCGCAAGGCGTGAATAGATGATTTGATGTCGAACGCCAAACAAAATATTTCAGTCAAAAGTCCAAAAGCGAGGATCTTGTCAATGCTGTAACAAGCCTCATGGTACTGGAAGATGATGTTTCTAATTAAACTTCCTCAATGATGATTTGATGTCGAGAGGAAGCCACTTTATCGCGAAACGAGAGTTACTGATTTCGAAGAAAAAATGTGACTTGATATAACAATTTTCAGGGATGAATGTCATGAGAATGAAGGTTTATGAGTATTACAGAAGGATGAGTATTCACTAGATGACTTATCTTGAGCATATCGACGACACTAAGATGGGTTGGCAGCATTGACTCAAAACCGAAGTGAAGGTATGCTGAACCATAGGTATGAACGAACCGTCAAGAAGATTATCCAACCCAAACAGTCATGATGATGAAGTGAAGTGTCATGTTCAAGAATGACCTACTACTGTAAAAGTTCTATTCACTTTCCCAAATTTTCCCCAGTCATTTGTTGACTAGTACCTCTTTATTTTTTAACAAGCTTGAGGAGGGTAACATATGCTTGATCTATAATTCAACCCTTCAGGCGAATAATGTATCACTATTTAATAATTTAATGAGTATAGCGATGAATGAAACTCGATTCTTGCCATGATCAGAAAGAACATCGTTATTTTATGTTTTAATGAGCCTAACGATAGTGACAACCCGATCCTTTTTCATATTTAGAGAGTCTGAAAAATAGGAAAAAGGAAAACTCCATAAGTCCTTTTTCGTAAAGTTGTCGCTCAGATCCAAAAAATTGTAAAATAATATCTAAGAGAACCTCCTAGCCATGTTCAACTAAGGTTTTCCTTTTTCATAAATAATCTATCTCAGTCAAGAAAAGGGTTAAACTTATACTAAGTAGATATCAATTCATTTACTTTTACGAGCTCGAAAAAACAAATGCTCAACAATCCTTGCACATTATCGGAGTTTGAAAAGAGCTAAAAGAAGACTCCAGGGGTTCCTTTTTTGCTATTATCAAAGCTCGAGAAAGCAATAAAAGTGTGCTTCAAGTCCTTTTTCGTTTTTATCAAAGATTGAAAAATAAGGATAAAATTATGCTTTGTGGTCAAATCATTCTTGAAATAAATGTTCACAACTAATCTTCTCATCAGTTGAAAACCTGTTTAGAACAACATCAAATGGATTAAAAATACCCTATTGAATTTCTATAATAAATCAAATTTAATCATACCCCATAAGTCAAATTTGTCTGTGGTGGATTTTCTCGATTAATACTTGGGTTTGCGGTGATTTTTCTTGATTAATACTTGGGTCTGTGGTGAAATTTTATGGTGAATTTTCTCCATTAATACTTGGGTCTGCAGTGATTTTTTTCTCGATAAATTTTCGGACTTGGGAACTTGAGGTCTGTTGTCTGGTTTGCTGATATTCAGGTGCCCACATTCCTTATCTTTTTCTAATACGTATCTGCTCATATATTCTCAAGTATGAATAATTCACCACAGCTACCAAATATTACTGAAGGTAGACCTAGCACGGTTACTCTACAGAGGCTTTATGAGTATATAGAGTCTTTAGAGAAACGTAGAGAAGAAATAGAATTAAAGCTATAAACCCAGTTAGAAGCCATGTTGGAAAACAAATTCACATATCTTGAAGAAAAGATCCAAAAACAAATAGAAAATAAAATATAACTATTGAAGAATAAAATGGACGTAATGGAGACTAGGTTGCAGGTCATGGAAAAACAAAACCAAGATATGAACCAAACATCCCACCAAGGAGATGCTGATAACATATAGAGTCTTAAAATGAAGGACATGATTAAAGAACTAGAAGAAAAAGTTAACAACAGTCTCACCCTAAATAGTGGGTCAGGTAAATTAGATATCAAACCAATTAAAGATGAAATGAAAAAATTGATCGAATTAGACCATAAGCGTAACGAAAGGGCCTTGAACCTTATAATCTTCGGTTTGAAATAGGATGTAGACGAGTATACTTTAGCCATATCCCAGACAGAATTACATAAGAGATTACAAATTGAAACCACATGTCTCACAGAAGCAACAAAGTTAGGAAATTAACTAAGAGTAAAGGAAGGTTGATCTGAATAAAGGTGAGCTCTACTGACCATAAGTATGACATACTTAGTAAAACCTCAAGTCTAAAAGGAACAGGAATATTTATAAATGAAGATCTCATTCCAGAAGATCAAGCAGAATTAAGAAAGGAGGTTAAAAAGGTAAAATAAGTTAGGAAGGAAGGAAAATGGGCAATAATCAGAAATAGAAAATCCGTTATTCGAGATAGAAACCAAAAATATAGTAATAAATAGCAATTCAACATGCTTTGAATTCTTTCTTAGAATTTTCGGGGCTTTCCATGGAACAAAGGCCCCAAGCTAAGTTGGATCTCAAATGATATTGATATTATATTGCTTGTTGAAACTTGGGAGCACGAAGAATCTAAGGTCCCTAACATAGATGGCTTTGCACTATGGTCTACCTGGAATAAGTGATCCTTCCGTAGAGGCATTGGGGGCATAGATTGCTACATTAAGAAGAACATCTCCCCCCATGCTAGGATTTATAAAAACGACCCTTAAAATCAATATAGTTGGATTGAGATTACTGACATTAATGATAAAAAGAACTACATAGAAATCTGTTATTTCCCCCCCATTAATTCTAACTTCTATAAGAAAAAGAATCTAGATAAAAATATTCCTTACAATGGTTTAGAGAATGATATTTCTAGCCTAAGGAATGAAGGTAATATCCTTTTAATGGGTGACTTTAATTCTCGAACTTCAAGCAACCAAGCTACTCTTCTAAGCAATCATTCCAACCCAAATCCTCTTTGGTTAGACGAAGACCTTACTCTAGCTAGCTGGTACAAAAGGAGCTGTGAAGACCTTAGGGATAATTTGTTTGGGTCGGAGCTAGTCAAGCTCTGTAGTGCTTAGGATCTCATAATTTGCAATGGTCTAAATAAGTTGCCCAATTCTAGCCATATGACCTGCATCCATGGGCTTGGCAGCAGTGTGGTAGACTATGTTATTTCTGATCTCCCTCTATACAACGAAATAATAAATTTTGACATCTTAGACGACCACGAGCCTGACTCTGATCATAGGCCTTTACTCATAACTCTCAATTTTTTCATGCATAGAGATCCCATTGAAGATAATCCTTATATTCAAAAGAACTTAATCTTTGATAGAAATAAAAATGATCTCTTTCTAAATTAATTAAAAACTAATTTGCTTCTTTTATCTAGTATATACAACATAGATGACCTCTATCATAATTTTACTACAACCCTCTCATATTCTATTAACAAGTTCTCAATTGAAGTCTCAAGTAATAAAAGAAAGATCAAAACCAACCCAGGGTATGACAAAGATTGTAAAAGTGCGAGGAGCGAAATTAAGGAAGTTGTTGATGAATCTCTCAAAATTGACAAGATAAAAATCTACAAAGCCCTAACTAAAAGGAAAAAAAGGCAATATATTCATAAAATAAAAGAGAATCTCTTACACCTCTCTAAGGTGGCTCCTAAGAAATTCTTGAGGCAGATTTTAACTAGGAAACTAAAGATAATAGTAAAATTGTTTTACACAACTGGAATTCCTATCTTAAAAAAATTTGTAAATCTCCAAATGCCAGGGATAAATTTGAAACCCTGCTCACAATGAAAGAATTTTTCTCATTAGAAGACATTTATTTTAGGGTTAAATTTCTGGAAAATGGGAAAGATAAAGACATTGAAGTTAAAAGGTGGAAATCTTAAAAATTGGAGGTCCTATCCTCATCCCCCACATCTGCAAGCTTTTCAACCAAGCGGTCAAGCAAGGGTTCCCTAAACCTTGGACTCAAAGCCTCATTATCCCTATTTTTAAAAGTGGGGATACAAATAACCCCTCTAATTATCGGACAATTATGATCAGCTTTCTCTTAGACAAGTTATGTGGTACTATTTTGGAAAATAAGTTGAGCATTTGGCTTGAAAGTGAAGGTAAGCGGGCTAAAGGCCAAGCAGGTTTTAGAAGGTAGCACTCAATAGCAAACCACCTCGTTATGCTTAGGATAATTGTGGAGGAATTATCCAATGATAAATCCAATCTCTTTTGTTGCTTTGTGGACTTTAGAAAGGGTTTCGATACAATTCCTAGAAACAACCTATGAAATAGATTAGAAGAGCTAAATGTTCCTTTCGAGCTAAGAGCAGCCGCTATAAGGTTATACAAGAATTTAATTGCCAATTTAAAGAGAAATGATGGGTGGTCGAAAGATATTAAGTGTAATATCAGAGTTAAAACAAGGTTTCCCCCTCTCCCCTACTTTATTTGGCATTTACATCGACAAGCTAGAAGGTTGTTTAGAGGAAGTAGGATGTGCTGGCACGATCTTAGCTGGGATAGTCATCATCCTTATTCTTTGTGCTCATGATATTTTTCTTCTCGCAAGGTGCCCATTTGATCTTGATAAGAAACTTAGACTTCTTCAGGATTCCTGCTCTACCATGGGTATCTCTGTTAACACTGACAAAACAAAAGTTATGATTATCAAATCCAAGAAGGACACTTACGCTAATTTTATGTATTGAAATAGTAACTTGGAGGAAGTGTCTTCTTACAAGTACCTAGGAATTGATATTCATCACAAGCTCAACTGGAACTATAGCATTCAGAAAAGAATTAATGGGGGGTGGAAAGCTTATTTTGATCTTGAAAATAATTGTAAAACGGAAAATCTCGTAATGTGGGATAGAAAGAAGTTCCTCTTTGAAACTTTAGTCACTCCTGTTATCTTATATGGATGTGAGGTTCAGGGTTGCAGCATCTCTAGAGAATCTTGGAGAAAGATTAAGAAAATATAGAAGTGTTTTATAACGTATATAACCTTAAAATTAAAAGCAATACACCCTATCCTATTCTACTTATAGAAGTGGGTCTTTTCCCTATCGAGAGCCTAGCTATGACTAGGCTTCTGTTGTACAACCACAAGCTCAATAGTATAGGAGACTATAGACTTCCTAAGAGAGCTTTAAATTCCAGCCAAAAACACCTAAGGCTTAAACAAGGTTGGTATAAAGACACCGGGGCCTAGTTAAACCATTGGGAGATCCATGAGAATGTTGCATTGCAAAACATTAATAATATTCAAAAAATTGTTACTTCTAAGTTCAAAGAAAAAATGTGGTGTGAGAAAGATCTAGAAGCTAAAATAAAATTAAGATATTATAAGGAGGTCATCAACCCCACCCTAGAATATAAAAAGTATCTCTCTGTTTTAACTAGCTCAAAGAAGAAAATTAATATAGCCAAGATTAGAATGAACTCTCATGAGCTCCATAGTGAAACATGTCATTGGACAGTTCCTAAAACATCATGTATGGAAAGGATCTACCATCTCTATGAGAATATGAACATCGAGGATGAAAATCACTTCCTCTTAGAGTGCCCCACGTACAACCACATTAGAGCTCAATTTCATAATTTTTTTGCAATACTGACCTTCCTAGCCTTTTAAGATGTCAAAAATATAGTGAGATCGGGAGGCTTTTCTCCAAGATTTTTGAGCATAGGAATAAAATATTAAATCAAAGTAAATAACTCTTTTATTTAGGTCCTATAGACCAAATATTGGCCTCAGTGGATGTTAACCATCATCATCATAAATTTATTTATTTTATGATTAATATGGAATAAAAAATCATATGCTAGAGGAATTGAAAGAATAATCTCTCTCCTCCCATTTTATTTCACAAATTAGACCCTTTCAATGAGTACATTTAGATAGAAATATTTGGAATTAGTGCTAAGAGTATTTATATTTTATTTTTTCATTTAAGGCCTGTAATTTTGTTTTTTATAAGAAAAACAATCTAGATATAAAATTCACCTATAATACCGCAACAATACCCTAGAAGAAGATATTCACACTATGAGGAATGAAGGTAATATCATCTTGTTAGGAGGCTTTAATGTTAGAATTGCAATTAACCAGGGTGATATTTTAACCAATGATTCCAACCCTAATCCTCCATCGCTGGATAAGAACTTTATTTTAGCTAGTAGATAGACAATAAAGTCTAAATATATGACCCACAATTATCTAGTGCCATTCGTATCATAGCCATGGTTCTCTAAATGAGAGTTAGTAATTAGAGAATCAATTTGTTATATGGCCATTGTGGAAATCAACCTCCAATGTAAGAGTAAGCAAGGGAATACTTTCAGGAGGATTGATCTTTTGAAAAGGAACCAATAGTAAGGAGGAGCCTTGATTGATGAGCAACATGCAGATATGGGGATCCTATATTCGATTATTCAGGTCACCAAATGGGAGTGAAAAAATTAAACAAAGACAAACACTTAAAAGACATAGCTATAGCTACAAAATTACACTAGCAAATTTGTTGAGCGGGATAATGTGCCTCTAGCTAAGCATATGTATTTATACAAAAACTCTTGTTGGTTATAGTAATTAAAATATTGTTTTATGAGGCAGTGTTGCCCATTCAAGTTTGATCAGGTTATGGTGGTGACGGTGAGGCGGTGGTGACTCTTCGATATTTGATGAGGTAAGGCGGTGGGCGATAGTGACCTCTGGAGACTAAAGAGTCATGGCAGTGTCATGTTGGTGCGGTGACAGTTGAAGACGATAATTGTTCTTACATTCTCCCCCTTAATTATTTCACCAAAAAGAAAAAATTGTTTGCTATTACATCAAAATTTTGTTACATCATACATACTCCTATGTTTTCCCTGTAAGTTTCAAATAATTATTTTCCCAAGGGTTTTTTAAATATGTCTACAAACTGGCCTTCTAATCTACAAAATCCCATACATATTTCATTATTGCTTTCTAATTCTCGAAATAAATGATACCTTGTATCAATATGTTTACTCTTCTTATGGAAAACATGGTTTCTTGATAATGTGATAGCATATTTGTTATCACAGAAAATATGAGTTGGTTCTTTTTGTTCATGCAACAAATCAGTCAAATTATTCTCATCCACACAGTTTGACATGTTTCTGTTGTCGCTACAACATACTCTACTTCATCTAATGATAGAGTCACAATGGATTTCTTCACTAATTCCCATGAAACTGTACCTTAACCACAATTGAACACATATCCAGATGTGCTCTTCCTATCATCAATATTACCTGAAAAGTCACTATCTATATATCCAGTTAGTTTAAAATCTAAATCACATGTATACAGGATACCATAATTTATTGTTCTAGAAATATATCTTAAAATCCTTTTTCCAACTAACTAATGGGTACTCTTTGGAAACTCTGTGAATATTTAAATTAAACTTACAGCAAAAATTATATCAGGCCTTGTCACAATCAAATACATAAGACTTCCAACCAATTTCTTATACAAGGTTGGATCAATATCTGAACCTTCATCATCCTTAGTTTTGTACCAGTTGCAATTGGGGTTACAAATGGTTTACAATTTTTTATCCTAAACCTTTTCAATATATCCTTTCCATACTTAGATTGAAAAATGAAAAATATTTCATTAGGCCTAAATCAGTCATATCAATATTTTTTTTCATGCTTTTCATAAAATCATCTATTGAGAGATCTCAAGTGAAAATCAAATCATCTACATACAGGCACACAATCAAAATTTTACCTTCCTCGTTTTTTGTATACAAATTTAGCTCACTTTGAATCTTGATGAATCCATTTTTATTCAAATATTCATCAATTCAACTATACCACACTCAGGGTGCTTGTTTCAATCCATATAATTCTTTATTTAATTTGTAAACTTTATCTTCTTTACCATCAATTTCATATGCAGGAGGTTGTTTCACATAAACCTCTTCTTCCAAAAAACCATTTAAAAATGCAGACTTAACATCCATATGATATATTTTCCATTTTTTTTGTGCAACAATGGCTAATACTATTCTTATTGTGTCAAGTCTAGCTATAGGTGAAAAATTTTCATTATAATCAATACTAGGTTGTTGACTGAACCCCTGAGCTACAAGTCTTTCTTTATGATTTTCAATTTCACCTTCAACATTCACTTTAGTTTTGTAAATATATTTAACATCTATATTATTTTTACCTTCAGGGAAATCTACAAGATCCCAAGTATTATTTCTTTCTATAGCTTTCTTCATCCATAGCTTTTATCCAAACTTTTTCTTTCGCAACTTCATCAAAATTTACTAGATCATATGCAAGTAACGCAAAATTTGAAACTTGATATATTTCATCAATCTTCTCATACAATTCTCTTAAACTTATAGTTTTCTGACCTTTAATTCTATTCTTTAATGTATCCATTGTAGGATTAGATTCATTACTCACCTATGATCCTGTTCTTTGTTGTTCACCATAACCTGATGGTGCATCTGTTACACTAAAATTTGTCACCATGACATTTAGCTGTCTATATGGGTTCATATTTACCTATATTATGCTCCTTTAGAAGTATAAAATCATAAAGTTCCTAAATCAAGTCTTGGAATGGGAGAAAAGCTCATAAAAATCCTAAAAAGCCTAACTCTGTACTTTTCCTAGTTCTTACCTGCGGTACCGCGGTTTCCTACTCTATAAACTGCGGCACATTCCACACGTTCTGCTTATTAAAACTGCAGACCCCCATAAAACGTAAACTAAAAGAAAGAGTAAGTTCTAGAAACTCAGTTGGTCGAATATTCTCCTAGCTCGCTTCTAAAAGTGTTTGTTACACAACATTTTGTCACTGTCCCTGCAATCCCCATCTCACCCATTGGAGGGTCATTTCTATGATCAATAAGTAGTGTCATGCCTTGCAAAAACCATCATTGCATCCGTTTCCATGAGGAAAACATTCCTTCTGTTGACCATTTCCTGAGCAGACCACTAAGAACACCTGTTTTTGCCTTAGCGAGAGTAGGAAGTTACACTCCCGTGCTGAGCTGGAAAATTAACACTGAGCCCGTGCCAGTTGGCGTTCTGTCTCAGTTAGCTGCTCGTGCCAATATATTTATGGAAAGTTTTTTAAAAATAGAGGTGAATTTTTTATCACAACCACCTCGAGGATGAGTCATTGGGAGAGGTTGAACTGAAACAACCACAGACTCCCTCCTTTAGTTAGTCGTTCCCACCTCCCTTGGAACTCTCCTAAAGGATAGGACTCCCTCCCACTATTGTAGGGATCCCAACCTCCTCCTCTCCTCTATAAATATACCCATATTCCATTGATGTGCTAGCGGAATGGCTAAATAGTTGAACAGATAGGTGAAAAGTTACCATAGAGAATAGAAGCAATCATAGCTTCGAGAGAATAGTGAAGAGTGTGATTGTTTTTGTGTGATTGGGAACATAGTGAGATCTTAGACCTTTGTGTGTGAGGGTGTTGCAAACGTGCTTGGATACGGACCTGTCGAAGGAGAGCATCAACATCAAGGATTGGTTGTAAACTCCCTTTTTCTTTATCATAATAAAATGCATCTAATGTTTATCTTCCACTCTTGTTTACATTTATAATGAGATTTATAGCATTCCTTGATCAGTTAGGTAGGTTGTAATTGTTTTATGTTTGTCATGGTTTTACACTTGTCGTGGTGTCTTGACTGTCTGTACAGGTAATCGAACATTGGCAGCAGCGTGTATCAAGCTTGAGAAGAGCGACGGATAAAGAAGCTTCAACAGAAGATGACAACATAGCATCAGAATGAAGTAGGACATCTTCCTTGCTCTGAATTTCATTTACAATCTAGGAAGGTAGATGTTAGTATGTTCCCGTAGTTGCTAGACCCACCCTAGGGCTAGATGGATCGCCTCTGTCCGCAGAGGGGATTTACCTAGACAACAAATTGGGGACTCCACTGGGGAGTTTCCTTTGAGTTTGTCACTCTTTGAGGTCTTATTCATTCGACGGATTTAGTCGAATGACCATTTCCCTGTTTTTCCCTATGTTTTTAATCAATTGCGATCTTTTAGTTTTTTCTTGAAATGGTGAGTCTGGTCTTGGTTAGGAGAAATTCTTTGTTTTTTCTTGTTCAGGCATTGGCACTTTTATTTTTCTGACAGTGGCGCCGATTGGCACTAGTTTTCAGTTAGCAACCTGTGCCAATTGTCCATTGGCGCTAGTTGTTAGTGAGCAAGTCGTGCCAGTTGACGCTAGTTTCACCCACAAAAGTAGTGCCAATTTTAGGGTGTGTTAAAAATTGAGGTTTTCCCTATTTCCTCCACTAGTGTGTATTTCCCTTTCGATCTTTTTCTCTGTATGATTTATATGTTCTCCCCTTCACTCAAGTGGGTTTGATTGGCTTGTTGGTTTTGTTTTTGTTTGTTTTTCCTATTTGGATGTGCATCCTTACATCCTAGTTTTTTCTAGGACTGTGCATCAATTTCCTTGTTGCATGCTTCGCGGGACATCACCCTGCTGATTGAGTCAGTCTCCTTTCTTGGTGATCCATCTCTAGTTGATTGCCTTTGCTTTTTGGTTGATTGAGTGTTCAAGTTTCAAGTGTCTTTCCGAGTTCCTTTGGTCTGCTTGTTCTCTTGTGAGCATAGATTACATTGCTCATTGTTCAACTGAAAAGTCGTCTTTCTATGATTGCTTGATGTAAATGGGAATGACTGCCTTGTTTTGAGCTCATGCTTTGGAATTCATTTTTGTGCTTGACCTCATATGTCTTGTAGCCTTTTGAGGAATTTCATTACAAAATTTTTAAAACAACGATTGCATTCTTAGTGTTGGTTTGCATCCCTTTTTCATTCATCCTTCCATTAAGGAAATTTGTGTTCATTTAGTTTTCGTCTCAAAGTTTTATTTTCGTTAAAATGAATTAGATCACATTGCATTGAAAAGTATTTTTTGAGATTTATCATTGAACTTAGATAACATTGTTTAATGATTGAAAACTAAAGGTCGCATTGAGTGTATCATATTTCATTAAAATATTGCTTTAAGTAGATTCTTATTTCATTTAAAAATGCATTGAGTGCATTCTTATTCTTTCAAACGAAAAAGGAAATTGTGCATAGATTACAATTGCATAGTTTTCACAAAAGATGATTTTGCATAGATTACATTGAATAATTCGCATTGTTGAATGTTTTAGATTACTTTTGGATAGTGAAATTCATCTAGTTTGGAAAAGTTTCATTTGCAGTATTACTATTTGTTGCATCATTGTTTGAGTCTCTTCCCTTAACTAGATAGCATTCATTGAATTGAAAGTTTTCTTTCCTCATATAGCTGCATATAGGAGATTGTCAGATGACATGCGGTAGGGCCTTGAAACTGAGACATAATTCAAGATTAACTTTAAAAATTACTCAATGAACCTAAGGCAACATTGAAACCTAATGCAATATTTCTAGTGGTCTAGGCTAGAGATGTGTTCCGGTGTCTTAAAACCTAGTAGTTGTCGTTCGCCTTCTGGCTTTAGACAGTGCTAGTATGGACTTGTGCTCCCCGTACCGTCATGTATATAAAGGGAGAACCCTCTAATTTGCATTCCTTTTATCCATAGGAAGCTGAGTCTACTGCCCTGTAACCGTTATACACCGAACACAGCATTCGGGGAGACTACCTGCACACATGTTAAGTCCTTGGTCATTTCTCTTTCATTTGATCACCAAGGTGTATATGGAAGTTCACGGAATCTTAGTACACCCTCTTGCTTAGAGTACTTGAGTAGTCATTTTGATCTTTTCATGACTCTCTAAAAAGTGAAAAGATCATCGAGCTCTTGTCCTTTCATGCTCGTTTCAACCTGAAAGTGATAGAGTCACCTTTTGTCTGTTTCTCGACTCTTAAAATATGAAACAACAGAGTTCTGTTTAAATGTTTTAAAATATTAACTGCTCACGAAATATTCCTGTTTAAAGTTATCTTCCTTAGTATTTTTTTTTTAAGGTTGTTTGTAATGGAAACGTTTCAGGCATTTACCAACCAAGGAATCCCCTCTGAGGGTAATCTCTGTCATTTTCCTTCTTTTGGGAATGTTGGTGCTCCATATATGGCAACATTGTCCCTACCTGGATTAACTGCTGGGTTTCATGTTTGGTTATTATTTACCTCTATGGTCTCGAGTGTTCTGTCCACTGTACAAACATCTCCTCTGCCTGAGCAACATCATGTTGATTATAAGGTGGACCTCTCTTATTCTTCGCTTGTTTCTTCATCCTCCTCTTCTACTTCACTTGGTGAAAGTCTGGATTCTAGTAACCAGGTGGCTAAGAATAAGAAGAAGAAGAAGAAGAATTTAGCTAAGAGAGAGGCCAGCCCTGCGGCTATTGAGCCTAAGAAATCGTCCATTGATAAACCATCCAAGCTTCCATGGAAAGTAAAATTCCCTTGAATGTTGTGCAAAGGTGACCACCTTCTTCGAGACTGCCCTGGCATTCCCAAGGTACTTGAAGTATGGTCCGACTGTCGTCCGTCATTGCTTTTGGCTTCTGGAAGTCATATTGGTAGCACATCTTCAACTAGTGCTGATAAGACTCATAGATCACAAATCCGTTTAAGTTGTGTGAAGGGCATCATCCATTCACCTTTTTCCATACATGGATGAAGCCAAGAGAGTGTTGGACACCCCTACTGTTTCTGCACCCTACCTTCCGGCTAGTTACCAAAAGCTTTCTTCAAGTCTTCCCCTAGTTGATCCCAAGATCGGTTAAGATTCATCATTGGTTGATCCCGCTCCCCTGAACATTCAAATTCAGAAATCCATTCCCGACCAATCACTGGACATGGAATCGATTGACTTGATCCTGCCTATGGTTCATCAATTCTTTTCTGTCAAGAGTGGATCTCATCCCCCTCACGTTCCTCTTGTTTCTTCAGATTCCTTGGACTTGGAGAAAGATCATCCTATCCCTGTGACTCAAGAAGCTACTCCTCCTGCTCCCACGATGGAAGTCCAAGAGGATGCTCCTCTTGCTCCAGTAACACCAGGGGATGACCATCTCAGTTTAATGGTACCCCCTCCAAGTAGTTTGGTCGCTTGCTTCGATTGGAGTCAATTTTCAGGATACCACTTTCCTTCTTATGTGCCTTTTGAGATCACGATACAGGTCTCCCATGTGGTCGCACCCAGCACCATTATAGATGAAGGCGTGTCCATTAGTGTTTTGTATTCAACTACTTGGTAAGCTTTTGGTTCTCCACCGCTTGTGCCTGTTATGCAGAATCTGTTGGCATTTAACAAAGGAACCAGTCAACTGTTAGGGATGGTTCTGAAGTTTCTTGTTACTTTGGGAGGGAAAACTATCTATATAGATGTGATGGTTGTTCCAGGCCCCTTGGATTTCAATTTACTCCTGGGGTATGACTATACATATGTCATGGGAGCACTTTTCTCTTCCCTCTTTTGTGTGACATGTTTTCCACACAAAGGTCGGCTCATGACCATTGATCAGCTTTCATTCTTTGGTCCTGACGTGATATCTGGTCCACCATCATCCCTTCCGGGTCTTTATCCACCAGTGGTATCTTCTTTTCCGTAGGTTAATTATGTTGCTACCTGTCCCATGCCCGCATTCAGTGATAGTGCCATTTTGTATCGTGTGTTGGGGGCATTGGGTCCTGATTTCCAAGATGTTGTTCTCCCATCCATGGAATCCATGACCTCTTATTCGTCATGTTAAAATTTCCTTGGAGCAGAGTTCTTTTTCTTGTGTCAAGTTCCTTAAAAAATGAAACAAGATGGTCGGAGCAGAGTTCATTTTCTTGTGTCAAGCTCCTTAAAAAATGAAACAAGTTGGTCGGAGCAGAGTTCATTTTCTTGTGTCAAGCTCCTTACAAAATGAAACAAGCTCTTCTGAGGATGGTTTTAATGTGTCAACCTCGTTAAAAAAATGAAACACGTTCATGTTCAATTCGAGCCTTTGATAAGATCTCGTAAAATCCCAGTCGAGTCTTTCTCTTGATCTCGTAATTTGAACCTTCAATCCATCTGCCGTTCATATGGACTGAAGCTTGGGGGGCATGTACCTCGAATTGAGTCACCATTTTGGGGGCATGCTTACTTTTTCAAGCATATTTTGTTTCCGTTTCAAGCTTGTGTAAAAATGAAATCGGTTTCAAGCATAGTTTATCTTTGTTTCAAGCTTGTGTAAAAATGAAACCAACTTCAAGCAGAGTTTCCTGATTTCAAGCTTGTATAAAAATGAAACCATTCCCATTTTACCTCTTGTGCTTGCCATTTTATCACCCTATTTTTTCCAGATGAGCCTTTGTTTTCTCACTCCATCCTCACTATCTGCTTGGCCGATCATATGCCTTCACTTGGTTATTTCACCCATTCCTGAGGAACCGCTTCGATGAGTGGTCTTGTTAGCTAGCCTCTTGACCTCTATCTTGTTCTGAGCAGTTCCACCATCAACGGAACTATTTTCTACCATTTATATCACTCATTCCTCCAGGAGGAGTCAACTTTCAGCTCTTTTTTGACTCTCGAAAACTGAAAATATTGCCGAGACTCTTGTCATTTTGAACTTGTTAAATGGCTGCGAAATGATATCTACCTACTATATGTTTACCCCTTTCTCGGGCTGGGATAGATTATTTATGAAAAAGGAATACCTTAGCCTATCGCGACTAAGAGGTTCTTTCAGATATTGTTTTCTACCTTTTCAGATCAGAGGGACTATTTACGAAAAGGGATCTGCTGTAGTTTTCTTTTCCGCCTCTTTTCAAACTCTCTAAACATGAAAAGACACCGAGTTATTTGTTTTTCAGACTCGTTAAACCTTGATGACATCGGAAATCGTCACCATGAAGTTACTCGAGTTCCTCCTTCCTAGGGCTCGTAAAATATACTAGGATGGATTTGTCCGAAGGACAAAATTTTATGACAAGCATATGGTATCCTCTTCAAGCTTGTGTAAAAATAAACAGGTACTCCCCATAAATGGTGGGGGAAAATGGAAGTTATTCGTCAGTTGTGTCGGCAGTATGTCACTATTGAACATGACACTTTTCTGCAGTTCGTGTCAAGTTGCGATATCTTCACTCTGTCACTTTGCCTCCATGGGTTTGGGAAATCCGTTTTCCTCTCATTCGATTAAAAATTTTTTCAACATGACCTCTGATCCTATTTGAGTCAAATGCTACCAAATTCCAGAGTTGTGTCGTCAATATTTTCAAGAGAAAATCTTTCTGTAGCCTGTACATTCCTTGATCCTCTGTTTGATTCTTGATTCACACTCATATTACCTTCTCTATTTCGTGTCAATGATGTGGGGTTTATTATGACCCTCCTTCAATGAATCACTTCCTGTTGACTTCAGCTCATTATCCGGGAAGTTGATCTAGAGACTCCTTTCTGGTACCTTAGAACTTGCATGCCCTAATGGCAAGTTCTTCGCATTCAACGACAGTTTCACGTCATCGACCTCCGATCGGGTGATTTCACGAGTGTTTGACTTCAGCTCACTATTCACATTTTGTGGATTGTACTAGTTGTACCTTGAGAGCCATTGTCATTATTGGTGGTTTCTCTCACACTTGTTAATGTTTCACATCATTGGTTGGTAATCAAGTGATTTTCTAGCATGTTCGACTTCAACATGTCTATTCACGTGTTGGAATTTGTACTTTGATCGGGTGGTGTTGGAGCGCATGACCCTGGGCTTCGATCACAAAATTCTAGGTTGCGAGGAGTGATGAGTCATTCATGATTATATACATGATTCTTTAGATGAATGGTTGCACCCATACCGTGGATCTATTTCATATGATCCATTTATTCATATGGTTGCGTCCATGCCAAGGATCCATTCACATGATCCTCTTCTTGATGGATAGTTGCACCTATACCATGGATTCATGTATTTTCAATAGAGATTTTAGTTATGTATATATATCTATGCTTGATTTGTAGGTCTCCTGACAACAGCGTCTCGTTCCTTGCATGTACTTGTAAGAAATTTCACCCCTCACTCATGTTCAGACTTCATACTTTAGGGGGCATCTGTTACACAACATTTTGTCACTGTCCCTGCAATCCCCATCTTGTCCATTGGAGGTTCATTTATGTGATCAATAAGTAGTTTCATGCCTTGCAAAAACCATCATTGCATCCCTTGCCATGAGGACAACATTCCTTCTGTTGACCATTTCCTGAGTAGACCACTAAAAACACCTATTTTTTCCTTGGCGTGAGTATCCAATTACACTCCCACACTGAGCTGGAAAATTAACACTGAGCCCACGCCAGTTGGCACTCTGTCTCAGTTAGCTGCCCGTGCCAATCTGTTTATGGAAAGCTTTTTAAAAATAGAGGTGAAGTTTCGATCACAACCACCTCGAGGATGAGTCATTGGAAGTGGTTGAACTGAAACAACCACAGACTCCCTCCTTTAGTTAGTAGTTTCCACCTCCCTTGGAACTCTCCTAAAGGATAGAACTCCCTCCCACTATTTTAGGGATCCGAACCTCCTCCTCTCCTCTATAAATATAGTCTTCTTCCATTGATGTGCTAGTGGAATGGCTGAATAGTTGAACAGATAGCTGAAAAGTTACCATAGAGAAGAGAAGCAATCATAGCTTCAGGAGAATAGTGCAGAGTGTGATTGTTTTTGTGTGATTGGGAACGTAGTGAGATCTTAGACCTTTGTGTGTGAGGGTGTTTCAAACGTGCTTGGATACGGACCTTCCGAAGGAGAGCCTCAACATCAAGGCTTGGTTGTAAACTCCCCTTTTCTTTATCATAATAAAATGCATCTTATGTTTATCTTCCATTCTTGTTTACATTTATAATGAGATTTGTAGCATTCCTTGATCAGTTAGATAGGTTGTAATTTTTTTATGTTTGTCGTGGTTTTATGCTTGTCGTGGTGTCTTGACTGTCTGTACAGGTAATAGAACGTTGGTAGCAGTGTGTATCAAGCTTGAGAACAGCGGCAGATCAAGAAGCTTCGACGAAAGACGACAACATAGCATCATAATGAGGTAGGACATCTTCCTTGCTCTGAATTTCATTTACAATCTAGGAAGGTAGATGTTAGTATGTTCCCATAGTTTCTAGACCCACCCTAGGGCTAGAGGGATCGCCTCTGTCCGCGGAGGGGATTTACCTGGACAACAGCGTTATCAGGTCGAGCTTCACCCCTTCATTCATGAACCTTTATCCCTTCATTAATGGAGATTATCCCTTGCTATTTGGAGCTAAATTCCCTTTATGGGAGGACTTTATCCCCCTCTTTATGGAACTAAAACCTCCTTCATTCTCCTATAAATTGAACTCAGATTTCAGTTTCAAGGGTAGATGGTGTACTACGGTATTTTGGTATTTAGAAGAGAATTTCTAAGGAAATCATACTCTCTATACTTGGCATCATTGGTATGAGAACGATCACATACTCATATCCATAGTTTTATGCTAGTTTAGAGAGTGAAAGGCTTGTCAAACTGGAGGAAAACAGCTGTTCAGGACCCCGGAAGAACCTGTATGACATCAAGATGACAAGGTTGTAAGGTTACTTCTTTTCATAGAAGTTAATACAAATGGATTCTATTTTCTCATTAAGTTGTTCATGTATCTCTTTGAGTAATTTAATTCTTGGATTCCTTGATCACTGAGATAGATTAATGTTTCTAAATTATTATATCTTGCAGGTGCTTTTAATCTTTTTCTTGTCTTTGAATGCAGGTCTTACATGCTGAATTGACCTCTTTTGGAGTGACTGGATTGAAGATCACAGCAAGCGTTGGACTTTAGGTAGGAGCATCTCCTCTTAATTAATTAATAATTATGAATCATAATAGTCTAGAGAAAATGGTTTGTGTTTGTTTGGTTGTTTCTAGATATCTTTAGTATACTAGGGAGATTTTCCTTGTACGCAAGGAGGATTTTATTTGCATAACAAATTGGCTACCATACCAAGGGAAGAACTTAGTTTTCTTTTCAATTTTCAGTTTAAATTTTGAATAAATTCTTTGATTAGTTCAAAACTAGGTTGGGTAAAAGACTCATTAGAATCCATGATTGAAATTTTGTATTTTTATTTTTTCTGTATTTTTCATGGCTTCTACACTTTTTGTTTAAAAAAGAAGCAGTAGACTTTGTAGATTTTAGTAAAAAACAGTGCGGTATCGCACCTTTTTCCATTAAAAACTGTGGAATTTTGGAAAATTTTGGAAAACATAAAAATTCTTTTTTCAAAAGTCCAATTACTTGATTCTCTGTAATTATCTCAATTTTTCTTGACTGTTAAATTCTTTTGTGAGAGTTTCTTTCAGCAATTTATGTTTTTGAAGTGATCTTTTCAATTAATTTGCATTTTATGAGTCAGTATTTTCCCTGTCTTCTTGTTTCTCTGAATCATAAACTTTTATATACCTCAGATAATTGGTATGTCATTGTTTTCTTGTTGAGCCATTAAACTTGATGCAAATCTTCCTCTTATCAAAATTCGATTTTATTTTCATTTTGCAAATTTACAAACCCTTTTTGGTTGATAAGGTCTGAATTTCACTTTAAAACCATTATTGGATGTTTTTTGATTTCTTGTTGAGATAAGCAAAAAGTTCTTGGTTAGATTACAAACTAAGCATAAACATCCTCAACATTATTTAATCAAGAGTTCAAAATTAGAGTTTTCTTTTGGTTTTGAATTTTGTGTTTTTTAAGAATTTTAGCTTTTCTTTCGGAAGAAGTTTGATTCTAGTTTCTGATTTGAATGATATAAGGAATTTCATTTTGAACAAATGATCTTTCTTCTCTAAAATTGAGCTCTCATGAAATTGTCTTCTTTTCAAATTTTCTTGTTTATCAAAGAAAGAATTGATGTTTTGAAAGTTATTAAAATCTCTCAACTCTTTCCTCTAAATAAGTTTCATTGAAAAGAAATGAGTTGCTTTTCATATAGATGCATTTTGGCATATTTTTAAGTTGGGTCATTAAAACATCATCGAAGTTTCAATTCCATACCTTTTGACCTAAGAAACAACCAATTAAAAGTAATGCTTAATTAAAATCAATCTAGAAATTTTATATTTTATAGGACTCTTTTCCACCAACATAGCTCAGGCTAATGTCTTGGAATAGGTTGTAGTTAAAATTCAGAGGCAGTGCAAACAAACAAGTAGCAAATCTTGTGGTAGGAAAATCCAGTTATAGCATGTATGCTTTGGGAAGCTCTTCTTAAAAGAGTTAAGCATGAAAACATGTCCGAACCAGTGAGGTAATCATACCTATATCATTGGGAAAGATAGAAAATGTGCATGTATTACAAACAGTAAACCTTGGATAGACCATTGTCGAGGAGCCTGGGGTCACTTGTCAGTAAACCTTGGATTATGTCAAGGAACCTTACTCTGCCCTTACATGTATATCGGATCGTAGACTATTCCCCTAGGTATATTTGTTCCAATTGGTGACCTTAGTGGCCATAAAATTTAGGATTATTTCCCAAGGTGACGGTGGAGGGGAGATCCCACTGTACCTGGAACAGACGTCAGCTAGAATCACTTGGAATCTCTACATGGTTTTCTTCACTCGAGATGGTTTAAGTGGAGAAACTTGCACCGGTCTGTTTCATTAAGAAGGTTGTCAGGGTAACTGTTCCAACTGCCATTTTTACATTAAAATTCTACGATGTTGGTTTTCATCACCAACTAGTGTTTTTAGTGTGGGAATCTACTATTTGTGTGTGGTTTGATCTCTTAGATTTTCTAGGTGTGATTCATTTGGTTGTTTCCTTAGAGACTTTAGGATATTTTATTGAAATTTTCTTTGATTTTGTGTGTTAAAAGTTTTAATCGTGGCTGAATTACCTAGAAAATCACATAGAATGCAAGGGAAACCCCCTGAGTATACACCAAGCCAGTTAGAAAAACTTAGATCTGAGAAAAGTGAAACGTCAGGGACTGGATCAACTGAACACGAAGAAACATTAATCATCATTCATCCTGAATATGAAGTAGATCAACCTCAAACAGTAGAGAGTACTCCTAAAAGAATTTCAACTTCTGAACTAGCTGAACTTGTTTCTACAACTAGTGAATTATCGGCTACATATCCTAAAATTTCTGAACTAGAAACTGAACCTGCTATATCTGAGATTGATTTTGATTTCATTTCTCCAACACCTCATCGTCTTGATTCACCTAGAGTAAAGTTTCACATAACTGAAAACCTTCCTCCTAGCCTCATAAATATTGAAGACGTTACTGATACAGAAGAAGAAGTTGTTCTTCCCTCAAATAAGGAAACTTTAGATCTTAGGTCAAGTGAATCAATTTACTATAGTCCTTTCAAACAAGATCCTTGGTATTCTTATTTGACATACTTTCTACACAATACTGGTCTAAATTTTTCATCACTCCGAATCCCTTTTTACGCTATACCACGAGGTTACAGATCTCTGTTAAACATGTCTGGTGAGTCATCAATGTTTTCTACAGCTCCTGAAACATATTTATATGGTGGTCTGTTTGTACCTGCGGGATACCAGACTCTTTCTGGTACTTTCTTAGGTGCATCTCCTTCTCCCAACAAACGTATATTATCATCTAGTCCAAGTGAATCAAATACCGAAAATGTAAATGTGGAACAAATTTATATGATGTCTGGAAACATCCCAAACCCTAACCCTCAAGGTAGTAATTTACAGCCTGGGGGGCAACCTCAAAGTAGTAATTTACAGCCTGGGGGGCAACCTCCAAGTGGTAATTTACAACCTGGGGGGAAACCTCCAAGATATTACATACCTCAAGGTGCATATCAACCTCAAGGATAGTACATACCTTCAGGTCAATACATACCTCAAGGTACATATCAACCTCAAGGGTAGCATCCAATTCAGGGTCAAAAATATCTTCAAGGACAATATCCTATACCAAGGCAACCATCCTTCTAGGGAAAAAAACCTCCTTTAGAGCACAATATTACTCGGAACAACAATTGTTACAAGGAGGTGGGAATTATCCGGTTAATTATCCAACATATGTTCCAAATTATCAACCTGGTTGCGGTCCTTCCTATTAAAAACCTTCAATGGGACCTTCTTATCCTATGGTGTGGGATCCAACTCAAGTCCAACATAATTTGCAACCTAATGTACAAGTACCCTATTATCAATCTGGTTAACCAATTGGTTATAGTCAAATCCAACAACCTGTTCAATCTACGATTCAGGTACTGACATCTGGTACAGTTCAATAACCTGGGCCAATTACAACTAGAACTTTGACTCAAACTGTTGCACCAACTTCTGTTCAAGCTACCACACCTATTCCTGGAGTTTCTACACCCCCTGTTTCTTCAGCTCCTCTTGTATCACAAAAAATTCCTGTAGCTTCTGCACCGCAACCTAGACGCACAATTCAGACTATTGTTCAGATGCCTATAGGACAACCTGGTACAAGTACAATTATAACAAGTCAACCTCAACTTGTTTATCAACCATATCAAGGACAATATCAACATGGGCCTGAAGCACAAAATCCAGTATACCAGCATCAACTGTACCTTGGGTACACGCATCAAATACTTTCTCAACCCCAATATGGTCTGGTCAATCCTGGTTATCCAGGGGGTATTCCGATTCCAAATGCACAGGCTATTCCAAGTTATCCTGGATATCCTCCTCATGGAACTTGTATAGTTCCACAAGGTTATCAATTCAATCAACATGACCCTAACCATCGGTTTCCATTCATAGAAACTTTGGATTTACCAGATTTGTCGAGCCTTACGAATAATCCCATTTATTATCTTCCGTATTGGCTACCAATGCCAAATAATTTTCCTAGTGATATCCCAAAGTTTGAAGGAAAATCAGGAGAGGATCCTTCTAACCATGTTATGATTTACCATATCTGGTGTGCATCCAACTCTTTGATTGACGATTTGATTCGATTAAGACTTTTTCAAAGAATTCTGATAGGATTAGTAGCCAAATGGAACATTGAATTACCACGCATCTCATTTAACAATTTCAATGCCTTAGCAACTGCCTTCTTAACTCATTTCATTTGCCATTCAGATACAACAATGGCACGAAATTATTAACTTCACTAAAAAAATCTACGTCAACGTACATATCAGATCACATACATGAATGGAGACATAGAAGATGTTTGGTGAAGGTTTTTATTCTGGATCAGATTTTGGTAGAATGGTTTATAAAATCGTTAACCAAAAATCACTGAAGATGTAGCTAAAGGAGGAGTTGTTATAGAAGAACAAGTCATTGCTCAAGCTCAGTACCTTGACCTAGTATATTCTCAGTCAGGTACTTTGTACGAGAAAATTCCAAATATACCATGTAGTGGTCAAATAACAACAACTCCCATAGGGTCTCATGCCGGTGATGGTGTAATAGGTTCAGTTAGTATTAATAATACTAAGAAGAAATCTTCCAAGGTTACTTCTCCTATAATAACTTTACCTGATTCACCAAAAGGAGATTCTTCCCTCAAAACTTCAGTTGACATTCATATTGTAGATTCTTCTACAACTAAGTCTAAATCTAGAAATAAGAAGAAAAGGAAGAATAAAAGTAAATAGACTTCATCTCCCAAAGAAAAAACTGAGAAAAATGAGTCGAATGATGATAAGAGAAAACCTCGTTATCCTTGTCTTATCTGTGACAAGGATCATTTCACTAAGGAATGTCCGCATAGGTCAGACGTATCTAATTTTGTCAAAGGTTCATCTACTCCTGCTGTCTTGAAGGATTCTTTTCATGTTCAAGATAGAAAAATGATTTTGTCTTCTTCTAATACATTAGTAGATATTTTGATGATGTCTCAAGTGATGGTTGCGACTCGATTGCAAGCCTATGGTAGTAAACATGTTGTTACTGGTAAAGAAGTAGAAAATTCTAATTCAACTCCAGTTACATCTCCTCTGGTTTCTGATCCACTTCATATAGAGAAACCCAATTCTGATTTAGTAATCAAACCGCATGCTAAAGGTGTACTTCGGAAATCAGCTTTCAATCCACATGTGAGAGTTGCTTAGAATTACAACATTGTTGAAGATTTGGCAATATCTCCTTCAGCAATGTCGGCCTTAGAAGTGCTGCAATCATGTCCAGCACAAAGGAAATTATTCTTATCAGCTATAGGAGTTGTAGATATTCAGGATTCGAATCTTATGGTCTTCGATTTAGAAAATTTTAGACCATTTCTCCCTCATCAAATGGCTTTTCAAATTACAGTACTAGTCAAAAACAAATGTTTCTTTCGTACTGTAATTGATGAAGGAGCATCAACGTGTATCATGTCGTTAAATTGTTGGAAATCACTTGGTTCTCCAACACTTAACCAATCTCCAACCATTCTCAAAGCTTTTGACAGAAGAGGATTCCATCCATATGGAATTTTACAAGATCTACCTATAGAGGTTGAAGGAAAAACTGTTAATTTAGATGTGGAAGTCGTTGATGCCCCTCTAGATCACAACCTTCTTTTGGGTCGAAGTTGGTCTTATGCTATGACTATTTTCGTGTCATCCGTATTTCGATTAATCATGTTCCCTCATGAAGGAAATATTGTGAAAATCAATCAGCTCTCATATTATTCGTCTGACCCAGCCTCTACAGATAGTATTCAACATGTTGGAAAAATGACTATCCCTTACGAGGATGTTGGAGTAGGTTTAATCAAAGATTCCATCTTAATGGGAAATTTTTCTATGCCTCCACCTAACATACTACGTACTATTTCTAATATCAATATGATTACATCAAGCACTAATCCATTTGATGACCCTTGGATAGTGCCTTTAGAGTCGGAACTGGATTCATTCAATGGCAAGATGCCTTTGAGTCCTTTTGAGATAGAATATCAAGAAGTACAGTCATTTTCTGATCCCTCATCAATTGATTCTGATCTACTGAATATGTTCAATTCGAAATCATTTTCATAATCAAGCTTAGCTATAACATCAATTCCTGATCCTTTTCAACAAGTGTTTCATACTGATGAAAGCATTCATGATTTTTTGTCCATAGATGAATTACCATGGGATGATCTTCATCATAGGTCATCATTTTTACCTGAACTTGATATATTTGAAAATAATTTTTCATCTATTTTCACAATTGAATATGTCGAAGAACCCCAGAGTCCAATATCGATACCAAATTCGGATTTTGAAATTAATTTGGGAAATATCTCTTCAACGGTTCCAATTGACATATCAGTTAAGCCAGGAATTGTTGAAAACATTCATATAGGCGCTTCTTGTACGTTAGATGAAATTACTACATATAAAGCCCTATTTCAAGAATTATGTGACATATTTGCCTGGTCTTATGAAGAAATGCTAGGAATCAATCCCACTATTGTTTTTCATGAAATAAAAACTTACCCGGATGCTAAAATTATAAGGAAAAGATTACGTCTGATACATCCACGAAAATCTTCCGCTATTAAGGCCGAAGTTGAAAAATTACAAAAATCGGGTTTTATTTATCCAATTCCTTTAACAGACTGGGTATCTAATATTGTTCCCGTTACTAAAAAACATGGAACCATACGAGTATGTGTCGATTGTAGGGATATTAACAAAGTCTGTCCAAAAGACAATTATCCAACTCCCTATATTGACCAAATCATTGATGATTGTCTCAGAAATGAAATGTAATCATTTATGGATGGATTTTCCCGATACAATCAAATAAACATACTCCTTGCTAATCAACCAAAAACAACATTCATTTGTCCTTGGGGAACTTTTGCTTATTGTAAACTACCCTTCGGATTAAAGAATGTTGGTGCAACTTTTCAAAGGGAAATGCCTTATGCTTTTCATGACATTAAACACATTGTGTAGCCTTATCTCGATGATTTACCTACTCATTCATTTCACCGAGAAGATCATCCTACTCATTTACGAGCCATTTTTATGAGATGTAGGCATTATAATATTCGGTTGAATCCCCACAAATGTGTTTTTTGTGTGCAATCTAGGAGATTACTGGGATTTGTTGTTTCCAAGGCTGGCATTCATGTTGACCCCTCCAAGGTTGAGGCTATTATCAATTTACCTCCTCCTTCCACACTTCGCCAACTCCAAATTTTGCAAGGGAAAGCAAACTTTCTGCGTAGATTTATCCAGAACTATGCTGAGTTAACTAAAGGTTTTACCAGGTTGTTGAAATAGAACGTTCCTTTTATTTGGGATGAGATCGCTGATCAATATTTTGATGCTTTGAAACACATGTTGACCCATGCACCATTACTGCATCCACCAAATTACAACCAAGATTACTTTTTATACCTAGCAGCCTATGATTCCACCATTGGAATGGTATTAGTTCAGGAGGATAAATTCCACAATGAACATGTCATTTACTATCTTAGTCAGAATCTCAATCTGACCGAAATTAAATATTCGCATGTGGAGAAATTGGCCTTGGCAGCAGTTCAAGTTGTCCAAAGATTCTGTCATTACATTTTGTTACAAAAAACAACTGTGATCTCTAATTGCAACTCGATGATGTAAATTTTGACTAAACAATTACTCGGGGGCAAATAATCTAAATGGATAGTTATCCTTCAGGAGTTTGATTTAGAATTTGAAAAATCCAAGTCAAAGAAATCACTGGTGTTCGCCAAACTTATGTGTGACTTCCCAAATACTGAGACAGAAACTGTGGTAGAGCATCCAATTGCTGATGAATCTCTGTTTCTTATCAGTACATTAGATCCATGGTATGGAGATATCATCATTTATCTCCAGACCCAAACATTTCGGCCTAAACTCTCACGTTCAAATTGATGAAAGATCTGTTACCAATCTCAACAATACAATATTGTTGGAGACACACTTTATCATTGTGGTGCGAATTCTATATTTCAATGATGTTTAACTCATGAAGAAGCTGAAAAAGTTTTAAATGAATGCCACTTTGGAGCGTGTGGCGGTCATATGTCTGGGTTTTCTACAACCCAAAAGATATTGCGCGCTGGTTAATTTTGGCCATCATTATTCAAAGATTGCATTCTCATTGTCCGAAAATGCCACAACTATAAGATATTTTATCTAAAGATGCGTGCACCACCAGCTCCTCTTCACCCCATAATTGTTGTCGGTCATTTTGAAAAATGGGGCATCGATTTCATTACATGTAGGGGCCTATGAATTGAATGATTATGACAGGGTATCTTTAGATAAACCCAAAAATGGACTTTATCTGAAGATATATTATGCTTGATTCTTGTGTGAAGATCTCACTTGTACATTAGTTATATTTTCTAGTTAGATGCCTTAGATTAGATGAGTATCTCTAGTTTGAGTTTTCTTTTAATACTATCATTTCTTATCTTGATTACTCTTGATATTGCAGATGTCGACATCCCTTCAAACACATATTGGTTTTGCTGATGGTGCCTGTCGTAGTACATGGAACATTTCTTCCGCAACCTAGGTTATTTATTCACCCACTGATGAGTTAGTTTATATGCATGGGGTAAGCCTTGGTCAAACAATGAGTATTGTTGCATAATATAGCGCAGTGACTGAGTTATTATCTACTGCCATTTCATTTGGCATTTGATGTTTGATCATTAGGCTAGATTCAAAACTCATTGTATTACATTTAAAGAGATTATTCGAAATTAAAAATCCAGTGTTATTGAGATTATTTTTGAAGGTTTGTCTCTTGGAAAGGAAATTTGATTACATCGAATATCAACACATTCCAAGAAATTTAAATACATTTGCTGATGCATTAGCTAATAGTTTTATAAATAGACATTTGCAACATTTAAATAGTAACCAAAATATCATTCAATATATGTTGAACAAGATAGCTGGATAATGTAGTAATACCATAGATAGAAGTTTTGTTTTCAAAAAATATTACATTGTCTACAATAATAGGTTTAAAACACCTTATGATCTGAAAGATACTGATACAAAAATAAAAATACAATAATCCACGATGATCATCCACTATCCGTGGTGATGATCATGGTAGTAAACTATCGCCCACGCCTCCCTGCGCAGGAATCTCCTAAACTGGCTAGGAACACCAGTAACGTGTCTCTGGAGACGAAGAGGAATATCGTCCGTCGATGTCTCTGGGATATTTATAGTCAACCTCTCCAGGTTGTGCTCCAAGTCAGTAAGAATTTTTTATGCCAGATTTTGTGGTTGTGCAACAGGCTTTATTTGCTTCCTTTCAAAGCAGCAGAGAGTGGCTTTCCTTTGTGGACCAACATTTGCATTTAAAATTTTGTTATCAGTATTGGGCAATTTAAAAACAAAATAAAATTAGAGTTAAAACACATGAAAATAATTTATTTACCTGATTCATCCCATTGTGTCCCTGGAGGTAAGGACATCTCAAGATCATTGTGGAAATATATCCCGCATATGGGAAATCCTCAATAGCAAAAATTTGGTTCTGAAGCCAATGAAAATATGCAGGAGTGAACCAAACAACCACACAACCATCGCCACCATGGCGAGACATCAGTGCAACCCAGCATACCATACGAGGCTCTCAAGTTTCACCGGGATCAACAAAGATCAACTAAGGGGCGAGGGATGGAATCTTCTCAAAAGAAAAAGAAACCAAGATGGCACCATACCCAAAGTTTTTCAACTTTGAGTTTTTTTCTCTTGTTAATTGGCCTTTCATACTAGCCAATACCCCTTCACACCAATTAAAGATGGTACCTCTATAACAGTCGAATGTCGTCTGCATCTAAGACTTGGTAGCCACATGTGGAGATGCACTTCCACATAACTTGGTCACAGTGAACGTAATGAATTTAAGATCAAGACGTAGGATAGTCTTTATATCTATAAGGTTGTCTTTGGGATCAGATTCTTCATTGCAGAATTCTTGTTTATAGCTAGAAATAGGCAGGCCACCTTGCCTAGCTCCAAACAAAGAAATATGTTCACCACATTTGGATAAACCAGTGAGAAAGTAAATGTCTTTAAGCTTAAGTTATATCTTGTGATCACTAATGATAAAACATTGTTCTTGGACGTCCCATTTGTTCACCATCCATGTCATTATTTCCACCTGTGCTCTCATCCCCTGAATTGCCCAAAATTTATACAATCCGCAATTTCTCAACACACGCATTGTGGCTGGATTATTCATAACCGCTTCATCTATCTCTTCGTGCTCACGTTCTCTCCATTCCAACATTGTGAAATAATCTACAAATGGACGCATTTAAAGGTTAGAAGCTTTTAGAATGAGATTTTTAACCATTTTTTAGAGAATTTCATAATTTTCCTTTTCTCACGGCGCCTCCGTAGTTTTTATATAGAAACAATGCGGACCTTCGCATGCGCTCTTTATAAAAACTGCGGTAGTCCAAAACTTTTCCTTTTGGAAAGTTATCATGGTCCACAGGTAACCAATAAATGACTCGCAGACCCCCGAGAGCAGAATTTTGAATCTATTTTCCTCTTAAAAAATGATTATAAGACTTAAAACGAGAATTTAAATGGATGAAAATGAAGAGAGGAGTATTGTAGATTACCTGAATTCGACGATTTTTTATTTGAACAGTCGATTCTCCCATTATCGCCTCCGAAACATTTTTTGCCAGAGCTCTCAAATTTCAACTTTGAATATAAAAGGTGAAAAAGACTTTGTTGAACTAATTTTTATAAGATTTTTTTAATAAATAAAATAATATTTTATTTTATTTTTCACATTAAAAAGTTATTTTTCAAACTATTTTTACCTATTGGAAACATTTATGTTTAATTTTTCAAGTTTATGTGTAGAAAACAGGTTTTTTCAGGTGAAAATATTTATTTTGATGATGAGTACACTTTTATCACTTTTTCGGGCTCTTCAAAATTACGAAAAAGCAAAACCATGGAGTTCTCTTTTAAGCCCTTTTCAGACTCTCTAAACATGAAAATATTGCCGAGTACTTGACTATTCAAACTCGTTAAAGGAAATGAACTATCATCCTTTCAGTATAAGTTTACCCCTTTTCTAGACTAAAATGGACTATTTACGAAAAAGGTATACGTTGACTAATCATGGTCAATAGAGTTCTCTCCTACATTATTTTATCCTTTTTCGAGTTTGAGAGACTAAAATTATGAAAAAGTACACCCACGGAGTTTTCTTAAGTTTTTCTTCTGACTCCCTAAAATTGAAAAACACCGAGTTTTACCTATATTGGACACGTTAAAACTTAACAGTAAAGGACCTGTCAATTACAAAAAACAACGAACCACTCCTTCTTAAGGTTCGATTTTAATACTAAGTTGGACTCATCTGAAGGATGAGCTTATATAATAAGAAAATGTTATCCTCCTCAATTTTGTAAAAAATAAAGAGGTACTTGCCATAAATGGTGGGGGAAAAGAGAGAAAATGAATCTAGTTGTCACATTTTGTTCTAAAAGGTAGTATACCACTCTTGAACACGACACTTTTTGTCACACTTTTACCTGGGTTGGGAAAATCCTTTGTCTAAAATTTAATCAAACCACATTGAAAGTATTCAGTCGGTTTCTGGGTATTAGCTTTAGGTCAATTGTTACCAAACCATCTGTAGTGTCATTATGTGTTCAAGAGACAGTTCCAACAAACCATTCATTGCAAACATTTGTCTCCATTCGCATTGATCATCCGACTTGAGTCAATCCTTGCTAAAATTTCTTCAAAACTTGACCTAATGGTTTCTTGTCGTGGGCTTTCCTACGACGAGTCGCTTTCTATCGACGACAACACATTATCTAGAAATTTGACCTAGAATCTTATCAGCACCTTGGTATCTGCATGCCATAATGGCAGGTTTCTCGCCTTCAACGACAGGTTGCATCATTGACCTTCGATCAAATGATTCCTTGAAGTGTTCGACTGCAGATCATTCATTCACACTTCGTGGATTTTACTGAGTACTTTGAGAGCCATTGTCATTATTGGTGGTTTCTCTCACACTTGTTAATAGTTCATATCATTGACTAGTAATCAAGTGGTTTCTACCATGTCCGACTTCGACATAATCAATCGCATGGATAGAATTGTATTAGTTCAAGAAGCAGAATCAAGACCCTAGATCTAGTTTTCCACCATCGAGGCTGCGAGGAGTTTTATTATTCATGATACAATAGACTATTTATGACAAATGGTTGCATCCATACTGTGTCTACTATTGATGTAATTCTAAAATCATTTATATCTCAGAACATGTAGTTAGTTTTGATATGAGTATGGGAATGCCTACCTCAGCGATGATATACATATATATGTTTGCATTGAATGTTTTACAGGTTTCGACTGGTGTGTCCACAAGCCAATCCTTGGAATGATAAAGCACTTCACTCTTCATAACTACTTCAGACTTCACGCTTTAGGGGGAAATCTGTTACACTAAAATTTGTTACCATGAAATTTAGCTATCTATATGGGTTCATCTTTACCTATATTATGCTCCTTTAGAAGTATACAATCATAAATTTCATAAATCAAGTCTTGGAATGGGAGAAAAGCTCATAAAAATGATAAAAATCCTAACTCCTCACTTTTCATAGTTCTTACTTGCGGTACCGCATTTCCTACCCTATAAAATGTGGCACATCCCACACGTTCTGCTTATTAAAACTGCGGACCCCCATAAAAGGTGAAATAAAAGAAAAATTAAGTTCTAGAAGCTCATCTGGTCGAATATTCTCCCAGCTGGAGGCTTCTAGATGCGTTATCAGGTTGAGCTTCGCCCCTTCATTCATGAACCTTTATCCCTTCATTAATGGATATTATTCCTTACTAGTTGGAGCTAAAATCCCTTTATGGGAGGACTTTATCCCCCTCTTTATGGAACTGAAACCTCCTTCATTATCCTATAAATTTAACTCAAATTTCAGTTTCAAGGGTAGATGGTGTACTAGGGTATTTTGGTATTTAGAAGAGAATTTCTGAGGAAATCATACTCTCTATACTTGGCATCATTGGTATGAGAACGATCACATACTCATATCCATAGTTTTATGCTAGTTTAGAGAGTGGAAGGCTTGTCAAACCGAAGGAAAATGGCTGTTAAAGACCCCGAAAGAACCTAAATGACATCAAGGCGACAAGGTTGTAAGGTTACTTCTTTTCATACAAGTTAATACAAATGGATTCTATTTTCTCATTAAGTTGTTCATGTATCTCTTTGAGTAATTTAATTCTTAGGTTCATTGATCACTGAGATATATTAATGTTTCTAAATTATTATATCTTGCAAGTGCTTTTAATCTTTTCTTGTTTTTGAATGCAAGTCTTACATGCTGAATTGACCTCTTTTGGAGCGACTGGATTGAAGATCACAACAAGCGTTGGACTTTAGGTAGGAGCATCTCCTCTTACTTAATTATTTAATAATTCTGAATTATAATAGTCTAGAGAAAATTGTTTGTGTTTTTCTGTTTGTTTCTAGATATCTTTATGATACTAGGGAGATCGTCCTTATCCGCAAGGAGGATTTTATCCACATAACATCACCATGTTCCTGATTTTTCGGTGTTATGAATTGTAATGGATTGACTCTTGGTGATTGACTTGATGAAGTGCTTGTAGTAGGTGTATATGGAATTGATTTTCCACCTTGCACTTCTTGCTCATATTCATTATCATATCCATGAGATAATACAGCTCCCTCTGCAACAAATTTATCTATGCTTCCCTCCCAAGCTTCTTCTTCCTTGAATTCAAAATCTCTACTGATAATATATTTCTTGGTGATGGGATTATAGAGTATATATGCTTTAGATTCTTCACTATATCCAATAAAGATACATTTCTCACTTTTATCATCTAACTTATTTCTCAATTAGTTAGGAACATGTGCATAATCAATGCAACCAAAAATTCTTAAATGAGATATATGAAAAATCTTACCATTCCAGGCTTATTCAGGAACTCGATCCTTCACACTTTCAGTTGGAATTTTGTTAATAATATAAACATCACAAGCTACTACTTCTCCCCAATATTCATTTGGCCATTGCTTTTCCTTCAACATACTTCGAGCCATATCCATAATAGTTCGATTTTTCCTTTCAGCTATTCCATTTTTTTGTGGAGTATAACGTGCAGTAAACCTCCTCTTGATTCCATGCCATTGAAAAAAAATAAATGAAATATGTTGGTATATATTCACAACCTCTATCTGATCTCAAAATTTTAATATGCTTTCTACTTCCATTTCAACCATAGCTTTAAATCTTATAAATACAGAAAATGCTTCAGATTTCTGTTTTAGAAGATAAACCATGTTTTTCTACTATAGTCATCAATAAAAGTTAAGAAATAAACATTAGCAGCCAAAGAAGGTGTTTGTATTGATCCAAAAAAATCTGTGTGAACAATCTCCAATGGAGCTTTCGCCCTATATGAAACTCCAGATACAAATTTATGTCTATGATGCTTTGCAAGTATACAACTTTCACACAACTCGTTGGTTGTTGAATATTCGGTAACACTTTCTGTTGGGGCCCTATATTACTAGTGTAGTCCCTTATTCTTGTTAGTGTAGCCCCTTTATTTTTATTGTTGTACCCATGTAGTCCCCATATTGTTATTATTGTGCCCTTACATTATTATTGTTAGGTCGGCTAGGATTATATTGTGACCCCATGGACTCCTATATATAGAAAGGAGGTTTTGTCATTTGTGTCATCCAAGAATTGTTCATTTATGAAATGTAAAGGAGGTTACCCCCTCGAAGTGGTAGATTTATAAGGCATGATTTCTTTTTTATTCTATTTTGGGAGCTGGCTTCATAACATTTGGAATTAGAGTTTTTTATTCTAGGGTTTTGCTGCTTCAAACAATTCATCATGGAATTTTCGCTATAAAATTTTTTATACGAAGGTTCAAAAGCTTAAAAAAAAAAAACCCATTTGCGAAGAAATCCTGAGGAACTCTATGTAAAAATTTCAGATCTTGGTTCGCAATATTTTCGGAGATATGATTTGTGGAAGTTAGGGATTTTGCAGCCTCCCGAATTGCATCTCAAAGAGGTGACCTTGGTAAAATCATCATAACTCTCTCTCTGAGCATTAAATTGGAATTATGTAAAAATTTATTGAAATTAACGGAATTTAATTTCCTGTGCGTCAAATTCAATGCCAAAGGCGGAAACAGTGACACGTGGAACGTCGTACAAATTTTCTCTACTATACTAGTCCATAATTAGGTCATTGTGGGAGATTGGGCATAACTTTGCCTTGAAAAATACACATCGGGTCTGACGTGTGCCCTTTGAAAGAAGAGCTAGAGGTATATTACAGGACCGAAGTTCAAATATTTTGGATCTAGAAAACATAGATACATCAGTTTCAATATCGAGATTCTCAAAAGAAAGAAAAAGGTGTGTATATTTTTTTTAAATTGCATAACTTTTGTTTGAAAAATCAGTTTGAAGTGATTCCAAGGGCATATTGAAGCATAGATATCAATATTGGGTTCTAAAACCCCCCATAAAAATAATTCAACACCCATTAAGACCTCAGAAGGCTCTATTATGACTCATGAAGAGGAATAAGTGCAACATCAATATATCAAAATTACAAGACCAAGTGCAACAAATTTTGCTCTCGCAAAGAGCAATAAAAAATGAAAAGGAAGCTAAGATGGATGGTTTGAAGAAAGGCATGGAAGATAATATGGATGGTTTGAAGAATGACATGGAAGCTAAGATGGATGGCGTGGAAGATAAGATGGATGTCGTGGAAGCAATGATGGATGTCGTGGAGGCCAAGATGGATGTCGTGGAAGCTAAGATGTATGACATGGAAGCTAATATCGATGGAATAGAAGAAAAACTTGAAGGTTTGAAGGAAGGTTTGACATGATTTCTACAAGTAAATCTTCCCAGTGGTGAAAATTTAGTAGAGGAAACTCATGATGAGAACAAAAGAAATGCTAATCATGATTTCATGGACTCTAAAGTTGGATCGAAAACCCACCATATTCCAAAGACTGATATGAGGAAGCTTTATGGTAAAGATTTGACAACTTGGATATTACAAATGGAGAAATACTTTGAGCTCCATAATGTACAACCCACACAAAAGGTACTCATTGCAACTTTATATTTAGAACAAAATCAACTTTTATGGTATCGATGGCTTTTTTCTCGTAAAAAACTTGTCACTTGGTTAATTTCTACGGAGGAAATGATAAAACGTTATGAGGATACAAAGAGAAACACCTTCTTTATCCAATTGATAAATATCAAACAAAAGGGTTCAATAATGGAGCACATTGAGGACTTCCAAAAATTGAATATAAGGGTAAATAATATTCCAGAGGAACATAGGATTGATGTCTTCATAGGGACTCTAAGGGATAAAATCCAACATGAGGTTCGCCTTTGGGAACCTGATACATTGGAGAAGGCATTGAGGTTTGCAAGAAAAAATGAAAGAAAAATTATGGAGACAAGGAAGCCTACCATCACAACTATAAATATGGAAGTGTTTCTACTCCTATACTTCCACAACCTACAAGGTTGACACCACAACAATTGGTAGAAAAAAGGGAAAAAGGGATTTGCTATAGTTGTGATAGCAAATACACTAAAGGTCATAAGTGTGCTAAGAAGTAATTATTTTACATATATTGTGAAGAGGAGGAGGAAAATGAACAAGAAACTTCAAAAGAAGAGGATATACACCAGGAACCAACCATAGAGGAAGAAGAAATGAATTTGACCATATCCTATAATGCATTGGAAGGAATTACTACTCCTCAAAATCTCAAGATATAAGGACATATCAAGAAGAAAAAGGTAATAGTGCTCATTGATTCGAGTAGTACCCATAATTTTATTCATTGTAAGGTAGCCAAGGAATTGAATTGCTTCATATACCCAACACCAGAGTGTCAAGTGATGGTTGCAAATGGAGGAACTATAAATTTCTTTGTAAAGTTCCATAATATGAATCTAACCATGGGGGAATATGTAATGAATAGTCCAATGCTCTCCATTCCAATGGGTGGCACTAATGTTGCACTAGGAGTACAATGGTTACAATCTTTGGGGACGATAGATTTTATTTTTCAAGAACTTTTCTTGAATTTTTTTTCGGAAGGAAAGGAAGTTGAATTATGAGGTATCGTAGGGAAGCCAGGAAAGATAATCATCTCGAATGTCATGACAAAGATTCTGAAGAAATAACAACGAGGCGTAATTTCACAATTATTCTCACTAGAAGTTCCAACATCAAAATCATCTATCTCTAGATCTCAAAAAATTCTTGGACAATCATTCCAAGGTATTTGAAACTCCCAAATGACTCCCACCTATTCGTGATCATGATCATGGTATTAATTTAATTCCAATAAGTGTTCCTCCAAAAATCAGGCCTTACATATATCCTTATGTCCAAAAGAGTGAAATTGAGTGTATGATTGCAGAAATGCTAGAGGCTAGTATAATTCAACCTAGTCAAAGCTCTTTCTCTGCTCTAGTAGTATTGGTGCATAAGAAGGATGGATCATGATGCATGTGTCTGGATTATAGGGAGCTCAATAAGCTCACTATTAGAGATAAATTTCCCATTTCTGTGATTGATGAATTATTGGTTGAATTACACGGAGAAATTTATTTCACCAAGTTGGATCTTTGTTCACGATATCATCAAATTAGAATGAAAACTAAAGACATTCTGAAAAAAAAAACATTTCAAACTCATGAGGGTCATTATGAATTTTTGGTCATGCCTTTTGGCCTTACCAATGCACCATCTACATTTCAAGGGTCGATGAACTCCATTTTGAAACCCTTCCTTAGAAAATTTGTGTTAGTATTTTTTGATGATATACTAATCTACAGCAGGTCTTGGAAGGATCATGTTGAACATGTTGACAGGGTGCTCAAACTATTAGAGGAGAAACAATTATATGAAAAAACCACAAAATGTTTCTTTGGAGTACAAGAGGTGGAATATCTGGGTCATACTATATCTTAGGAGGGTATTAAGGTAGACCCCAACAAAATTAAAGCCATTAAGGAATGGAAAGTCCCCACAACCATAAAGCAGTTGCTATGATTTCTCGGGTTAACAGGGTATTATCAAATGCTTTTTAATAATTATGGGAAAATAGCAGCACCTCTAACAACATTATTGAAGAAAGATGCATTTTCATGGACTCCTGAAGAAACTAAGGCCTTTGAACATCTTAAAGAGACAATGTGCCAAGCATCGGTCATAGCTACCCCAGACTTCACAAAAACCTTTATTATGGAATGTGATGTGTTAGGAATGTTGTTTTAATGCAAGAAGGAAGACCCAGTGCTTTTGAAAGTCATCCAATCAAAGGAAAGTATTTATAGAAAGCTATTTATGAGAAGGAAATGTTGGCAATACTACATGCACTAAAGAAATGGTGACCTTACCTAATGGGAAGACACTTTAAGGTAAAAAATGATCATGATAGTATTAAATACTTTTTGGAACAAAGACTATCTTCAAAAGAGCGGAAAAAATGGGTCACAAAGATGTTGGCTTATGACTTTGAAATCATCTACAAAAAAGGGAAACTAAATTTTGTTGCAGCTGAACTCTCAAGAAAGGATGAGGATGTGGAAGCATTGCTTTGTGCCATTTCTATTATTTAATGATATTGGGTAACTGAAGCAAGGGAGGAATGGAAGAATGATGAAGAAGTATGGACACTCATTCAAAATTTGCAACAATATCCTAGTACATATGATACATTTAGTTTGAATAATGATTCCTTATGGTACAAAGATCACTTATATCTTTGTAAGAATTCCCAACTAAAAAAAAATATTCTTTTGGAATTGCACACCTCTCCCTTAGGAGGACACTCAGGATGTTTAAAAACTTACTACAAGGTAAAGTGATTGGAATCTGGATTAGGGTAAAAAAATTTCCAAAAAATCAAAGTGCTTAAAATCACACCAAACTAGAATGACCAGTTCGGTCCCATTGCTAGGAATCCAGTGCAATTCATTTCACTCAAAACGAAGTTCGTATGAGGAAGTTAAAGCCTTCTCATCATCGTGTCAAACATGTGAATTTTAAAAAAAAAGTCAACCAAGGTCAAAGGCTAAAAAATTGGGTTTTCCTCCATTTTGCCCAATGAAATTTTGACAAGTGTCACTGCACGATTTCTTAGAGACTTTTTAAGGTGAAATTTTTTTAATGGTTGTCTCCTAAGGTCAAATTTGATTTTTTTTTTTAAGGTTGGGGACAGTCCAACTAGAGTTTGACACGTGGTGCAGCCATGGGCCGCCACGTGCCCCCTCTGGTGGCCATAGTGGAAGGATGAATTAAATTTTATATGTAAAATTATGAATTGAATTATCATGTTTCAATGGTTGGCTCGACCCTACGACCTCCCCCGCACCAACACGCCTGCTTACCAGTACATCACTGCTTCGTTTCTTAACTGTAATGTTCGCAAGTTATACTTGAATTTTGAAGGTTCAGCCAGTGGGGGTTTGGAGGGGGCCAGCCCCATAGACCATCCCCCTCCCCACATGACCATGCGATGTAACCAAAAGGCAGAGCAGAGTTTCATAAACGCGGGTTTAAGGTTTAATAAGGGTTTATTTAACCCTAACCCAAGCTTAAATGAGATTATTTCATAATTAATCTGAGTTATGTTAAATTGTGCTAATAGCGCTAATCCACACTTATCCCCAGTTGAACCAGGTTTATATTTAATTAAATTGCAGTTTAGTTTGGCGGTTAATTCGACAGAACCACCAATTTCGGTGCCACTACCAGTTTTAGTGGCCATAACTAGAGATGTTCCAGTTTTAGTGGAGATTCCTAAGGAAAATTTGAAGGAAGCAAAACTTTTGCTAATTTCAACCAATTTTGGCTCAAGAAGAGACATTATTAAATGATTTTGATGCTCTGAAACTGATGGAATAGGTTGCAGAGGCATTGGAGCACTTCTGAAAGTGTTTTTTCCACTTTGAATATTAAAGCATTAGGGGAATTTTGAGGTCTATAATGGGCCTCCTAAGAAAATAATAAAATAATAGCTAAACCAATAAAATAATATTTATGAATTTACAATTCACTTTTTACACCAAAATCCATGTAACCATGGTTAAATTCAATTGAAAATTTGTACTAATAAAATTAATAATTTTTTTTATTGATATGACTATAAATAGAAATGAGTTTTTCAAAAAAAAGTCATTATCATTGAACAACTAATGCATTTGTCCTTTGTACTTAAATAACTTATAAATATAAATTCATAAATTCTTAGTTGTACAACACACCATTAATTAAAATATATACTATTTAAATTATAAAATTAAATTATATAATAACATGTAATTAATATACTACATAAAAATCAAATAATATAATAAAATAAATGTAATATATTATTTTATGTATTAATTGTATATTACATATTGAATTGATTTGATTTATAACATAAGAAGAAATAATATATAATGTAAAAATGAATATTTTATATGAAAAGTGTGTAAAGACATGAAGATTGTAAAAGGATATGCATCATTTCTTTCAAAAAATATGAAATGAAAATAATAATATTTTATTCAAAAAGTGTGAAATGACATTTATTATGAGTACTTTACTTTGTGACTTCAAAAGTACTTAGAATACTATCATGGTTAACCATGAGTATTTATCCACCATTGAGAATGTGACAAGTAAGTACATTTAACTCAACCAATGCCACCTCAACCATAGGGAATGATGTCATCCCCTAAAATGTGATTGGTTCTCATAAAGTGAATTCTGATTGTACATTTTCCTTAGGAGGCTTATTTTTTACTTCAAAATTCCCCTAATGAAGCCTAGAGCCACCAGGAGAGGAGGTCATGTCTAGATCAGCTGAAACCATTTTTAGAGATTGAATATTCTATTTTGAAGTTTTTGAATATTCTAACGTGAATGGAGCTAGTTGCAAAGCCATTGGAGCACTGTAGGTGCATGTAATCAAACAATTTACCATTAATCCCAAGAGGGCCTAGCTAGTTGAAGCAGGTCCATGGAGATGTAGCCCAAGAGGGGTGAACTCCATTATCAGCTATTGTGTAATGTGTATGCTATGTGTTATTTCTTTGCATTTTATTTGTTGTACATGAGTTTTTAGAAGCTAATTAACTCATAAATTGCTCATAAAATCAATTAAAACTTGTCACATAAACCCATTCACAATTGGATAACTTGAAACAATCCTAAACACATTTTTATTTAACTGATGAGGGAGCTATCACATCAAAATTGGTTTTCCAATATTCAGATCAAGTTGGTATCAGAGCAAATTTTAGCTCATTCTAGCCAATGTTATCTAGAAGAATTAGCTATTGGTTTTTAAATTTGTGCAAGGAAAATTTAACTGTGTGCAAGTTTATGTGTGAAGGAGAAGGTAAATATTGAGAGATCAGTTCTCAAATCACAACAAAGAGGCTTTGTATGCATTGCATGTGTGATGAAAACTTCATTAAGTGATGTTTCTATTCAATATTCCTTAGCAAAACTCTTTGATAAAGAGATGTTGCAAAAGCTCTAGATCATGAATGTTATGGTGAAAGATATGTATGAAGATGAGAGGGAGAGAATTACACTTCAAGAGCAGTTGATTGTCATGAAGGAGGAGAAGAAATAGCCTCTTTAAAAGAGGCATGAGATGGAGACTAAGCTCCATATTGAAAATGAAACCATTCAAAGGATGCATGAGATGGAGACTCAACTCCATGATGCCAAGGAAACCTTAGCCAAGCATGTGCCTGAAAAAGATGTAAGAAATTCAAGTTTATCTTCTAATTCTTCTCAAGATGAATGTGTAGGTTCTTTTGAAAGACACACTAGAGGAATAGGGTTAAAATTATTGATAACAATGGGCTATTAAGGTAAAGGGTTAGCCAAGCATGCACAAGGCATAGTTGAGCCAATTGTTGTTGAGGAACGACTTAGGTATTTGGGTCTTGGTTATGGAAAACATGATGGAGAATTCTCCAAAGCCAAGGAGGCACATGAAGGTGTTCCAAGAAGGAATTTAATTTCATTTTATTACCTCAAGCTTGTGAAGTTTGTGTTAATGAGGAATGCAAAAGTTTTACACCCACTTTTCAAGAAGATGCTCATAAGCATGCAGCTAATGAGAATGACAAACAAGAGGATGTTTAAAGCTCTAAAGTCATTAAAGCCATTTTTTTTATTCCTAAGAGAGACACTACCTCATCAAATTCACCTCCTCAAGAAGGAGACAAAGGTAAATGTGCAAGGTATAAATCTACCTTTAATTAAGTTGCTTTTGATTATGATAAACATGGAAAATTCTCACATAAGATTTGGGAAAAGTTTGCATGTTCCTTTTTTGGTTTGAATAACCATAATGTTTCAAGATGTTGGAAGAAGATAGCCATGTACAAGAACTTTCTAAACAAAGAAGGCAGAAATCCAAAGGTCCATTGGACAAATAAAAGCATGTTGAAAAGAATATGCAATTGTTTTTCACTCATTTCCAAAGCAAGGTCATCTTGTAGACAAGTGTTGGAATTTGTATTGAATAAGTCATCCACGACATTTGAAGAAAATAGAGAGATATCATGACAAGAATGGAAAGGAGGATTCCATAATTGATGTGGATCAAGATGATTTACATGATGATGTACAGCTGAAAGAAGTGCCATTGAAATGGTTTGGTAAGAGATGGTTAGATTTCTTATCTAATGAAGGCCTTGCATGTCTTTTGATGAATGATGAAAAACTTGCCTATTTGATGCATTTCTTTTCCAATTGAATGCATGTTTCATTTTTATGCGAGGAAGGTGTTTGAAAGTGGAGTACGTTGACTCACTTTGTTTATCATGTATGTTTTTCAACTTGAAGAATGTTGATCATTTGCGCATGCATGAGAGTCGAATTGTGTTTGGTCGATGAGTTTTGACACCAAGATGTAAGAGTACATAGTGATGTTCACATGAAGTGAAATATTTTGCTTTGAAGGAGCAAAAGGATATGTCGTCAAGTTATGTTTCTTTCATAATGTGTTTTTCATATTGATGGTTGTGTTTGTGACAAGATGTCATTGGATTTTGGGAAGGTCCACTCTTGAGCGAGAGGCTCATGGTTAGCCTTCATTCTCAAATCATGGCATGAGCAGCATGTCGATACTGGAGGATGATGGAAAGAGGGACAAGATGTCAAATAATTTGTATCCAAAAAGTTTTCAACCATTGTAGACCATTTGATGTGTTGACGCTAAGAAGTGAAAGAGATGGAAAATGCATTCTTCCAGATGTGGAATTTGGAACCGTGGAGGTAAATGAATGGTCATTTATTTTCTTATTATTACTGATGTTGGAACTCATTGTTGTAGTTCACTCAGATGGGCTTAACTTGGAAAAGTGGTTTTCAAGGAGAATTTTGCATTGAATGCATGTTTGTGCAAAGGAGGAACATGATTCTCAGTGGGAAGGCTATCAGTTAGTTTTCCAAGAAAAGAGGGATCACTTTGGTAGAGAAAAGTGTTTTATCAGTGAGAAAGAATCCAACAAGTGTTGGATGGAGTTAGCAGAAAAAGGAGAACATTGGTTTAAGAGCCAAGACATTTGCAAGGCAAGGCAGGTCAGTGAACCCAAGCACCGAGGAATCGATTTGGTACAGAAAAGTGTTTTATCAGTTAGCAAGCAACCAACAAATAAAGAGAAGAGAAGCCTAATCTTGCAACAAGATCCAGGGAAGATAAGTTTGATCTTGCTTTAGTGTTTGCAATTTAGGTGGTCATAAAGAAAGAGAATCAAGGGATTCAGAGCTCTCTATAAAACAAGAAGATGATGAGTACAGACAGGAAATGGTTAAGACCATAGAAAGCTTTCTGGCTAATGAATTAGTGAATGGACAGTCGATAAGACATAGGATCATATATTTCACCTTACCTTCGAATTTGAAAGTGTTTTAAGAGTTCGATCTGTAAATAGTTATATTTCTATAATATACATGCAAATTTATTATAGAAATTCGAGAGGGAAGAGTCGATCATTTTACATTTTCCACCAGGTGTTTTTCCTCTTGTTTTACTAGCCCGTCAGCATCCCATAGGTTCAGGAATGCATTTCCTCTACAAAATGGAAACTTGAATAAGCTTCCTTTAATTAAGTGTTGAACATTAACCTAGTAACTACCTATCAAGAAATGGGCATTTCCATACACCTTTTATCGGAGCGTGTGACCACTCTTCCTGACTAAGCATGATGGCCTTTAGCATTAAGATGATACATTAGTGTTGAGATCAATCTACATATCAAGGATGTATAGATAGTATGTAGTGTAAGCATGTTATAGTTGTGTGAATTTCCATATATTGATGGTCTAATTATTAATTTCCTCATTTGCATATGGTTCGAGCATGGTTAGATTTGCTTTGACAAGTTTACATATGGTGGAGATAATTGTCTTCATTGTATTACTCATTTCTT
The DNA here is from genome assembly GCA_034641835.2 of Pinus albicaulis. Taxonomy (NCBI): domain Eukaryota; kingdom Viridiplantae; phylum Streptophyta; class Pinopsida; order Pinales; family Pinaceae; genus Pinus; species Pinus albicaulis. The sequence continues at coordinate 108,480,245 of CM076575.1, forward strand.
GGTCATATATACATATGGTCATTTCTTGATGCATGTAGACTTCATGCTCTTTGAGCTTATCAACCATAGTGTTATGTATAATTATGATCTACGGATAAATCAAATTCCCTAAATGTGGTGCTATGCATTTAGAACAACGGATTAAAAACTTTGAAGACACTTTCTCTAAGAGTAAATAGACACACATAAATTGTTGGGTGTGGAGCCTGATTATCTTGTTTATTTTTTATCATAGCATTGGACCCCTGTACCCATAATTAAACACTGCCTGGGGGGTCCACGGTGGACTTGAAGCTAAAATCAGATGTAAAATTTCCTTGTAAAAGTATATTAATTTCTAGTCAATCTGGGCCATTCATTAGGTGGATAATGTGATAGTAGAAGTTATGTTTAGTTTAGGGTTTTTTGCTCTAGAAGGAAACCCCTCACTTGTATTAGGGTATTGTATTGTAGATGTGTATTGTATGTGTATTCTCAGAGCGAGAAACAGATAGGGAGACTGTGAGAGAGAACAAAGGATATTACAACAGATCTGTTGTAGGTTGTGTCTCTTCATTTTGCTGGATAATAGAAAGAAAGTACTGGTTGTTCGGGGTGGATGTAGCCCAAACTAGGTGAACCACGTATATCTGTGTCTCTCTAGTTTTATGTGTTTTGTGCGCTTGTTTTTTCTGCATATTTTATGTGTTCTATTGCTCTATAATATATACTTTTTCTAACATAAATATAGAAGGAGCTACTTGTGATCCAAGCACTTGCTATTCTCCTTCTATTTCTTTTGTTGTAGCTTCCAATCCAACTTAGATTGCCATACTAGTTCCTGCAAGTATAAACACTAAATAGCAAAGAGATTGCAATATAAAAATTCATTTTTATCTTAATCAGTTAGATCGATTGAACATGAAACATATATATCAGTTAAGAGTCCATCACATGATAAATAAAAACATAAATAGATACATATATGATAAAATGAACAACAATATTTATTAAAGAGTAGAAGGGGGAGGTTAAACCCAATGATTGATTTGATGTCACCAGCTCTAGCATCATTCCATCCTCATCATAATCAACATCTCACCAGCAGCGTATCACTTCTATCACTCTCTCAATTGAGAATCCAACAACAGTTCTTTACCAAAATTCTTCCTTCCTTAGCACTAGGATTTGTGCTGAATTTATAGGGAAACTGAAGGTAGTTTCTCAATAAATGAATTTATAATAATAGGAAAAACATTTTCCCAAGCTCAGATGTGTTATATGGACACTTGGATTTGAAGTTTGACAATATGGACTCTTCTAGAAGGCACTGGCCATGTGGAGATTCCAAAACAATGAGAATTTCACTTCCATTTGACCAACACACTCTTCAATGTCGGGAAGTGCATTGTATTTCACCCTTGAATGGAGGGAGCTACATATGCAACATAGTTAGTCCCTTGAGGCAGCGTTGGTGATCTCATAAGTGATATAACATATACTTCAAAACTTGGAAATATTGCAATATAATCAATGAATGATTTGTTCTTCTCTTAGGGCATGTAGAAACTGAAATGATAAGGGATGATAGACCCTATTTCATTGGTCCTATGGATGATGTCTAGTTTTACCAGGTCATGAGGAATGATGCCCAAATTGACCTATAACAGTTTCCCCCTAAAGCATGAAGTTAGAATGATAAAAATATTTTTTTGAATGAGATGCGTTGCGACATGATGGGCTGGAACTGAAGTGGAGTGGCGACCTACATCAATCTTACAATACATTACATCGTGATATTTTCATCTTGATCACGAATTTTTGAGGGAGGCATTCCCATGCTCAACACATAAACTATCTAATAACATGTACATAGTGCAGAAAGTCATCTACATTGGAATGTTTCCCAATACAGACATGCATACGGATATAGGCCCATGTTCGGATGATGATCTGTATGTAAGGTCACCGTACAGATTATGTGTACTACAATTCCGGGATTTCAGCTTGGATGACTAGAACTAGATTTGGGGTCTTCTTATCTTGTTCACTCGATCGTTCAGGTACAAATCTAGCCATGCAAATATATGATTTGTAGTCGAACATGGTAAGATATTGTCTGATTACCATCCAATGATGTGAGTTGTTAACAAACGTGAGAGAACCACCATTGATTTTAATGGCTCTCAAGGTACTGTGGTACATTTCGTAAGGCATGAATGGATGATTTGATGTTGAACGCCAAAAAAAATCTTTTGGTCAAAAGTCTGGAAGCGAGGATCTTGTCGATGCTGTAACAAGCCTCATGGTACTGGAAGATGATGTTTCTAAGTAAAATTCCTCAATGATGATTTGATGTCGACAGGAAGCCACTTTATTGTGAAACAGGAGTTATTGATTTCAGAGACAAAATGTGACTTGATATGGTGATGTTCAGGGATGAATGTCATGAGAATGAAGGTTTATGAGTATTGAAAAAGGATGAGTATTCACTGGATGACTTATCTTGAACATATCGATGACATTGAGATGGGTTGGCAGCATTGACCCAAAACCGAAGTGAAGGTATGATGAACCATAGGTATGAATGAATTGTCAAGAAGATTATCCAACCCAAACAGTCACGATAATGAAGTGAAGTTTCATGTTCAAGAGTGACCTGCTACTGTAAAAGTTTTGTTCACTTTCCTAAATTTTCCCCAGTCATTTGTCGACCAGTACCTCTTTATTTTTTAACAAGCTTGAGGAGGGTAACATATGCTTGATCTATAATTCAACCCTTTAGGCGAATAATGTGTCGCTATTTAATAATTTAATGAGTCTAGCGATGAATGAAACTCGATTCTTGCCATGATCAGCAAGCCCGTCGTCATTTTATGTTTTAACGAGCCTAATGACAGTGATAATCTAGTCCTTTTTCATATTTAGAGAGTCTAAAAAAGAGGACAAAAGAAAAATATATATGTCCTTTTTCGTAAAGTTGTCGCTCAGATCCGAAAAAGTGTAAAATAATATCTAAGAGAACCTCCTAGCCATGTCGACTAAGGTTTTCCTTTTTTGTAAATAATTTATCTCAGTCAAGAAAAGGGTTAAACTTATACTGAGTAGATATCAATTCATTTGCTTTTAGGAGCTCGAAAAAACAAGTGCTTAGCAATATTTTCACATTATCGGAGTTTGAAAAGAGCTAAAAGAAGACTCGAGGGGTTTCTTTTTCGATGTTATCGAAACTTTAAAAAGAGATAAAAGTGCACTTCAAGTCCTTTTTAGTTTTTATCAAATATTGAAAAATAAGGATAAAAGTATGCTTTGTGGTCAAATCATTCTTGAAATAATTGTGCACAACTAATATGCTTATCAGTTGCAAACTTGTTCAGAACAACATCAAATGGATTAAAAATACCTGTTTCATGATAAAAATTGAATAAAACCATAGTCACAACAATACATATGATTTGAAAATAATCATATGATGAATTAAAAGAGTTTTACTATTGATTTTTACCATTTGAAAGTTACCATTTTCATTTTGAAGCTCTGAACCTGTTTTTTCCCCCGAACTTCAGCTGTTGATTGTGATCAATTCTGCAGACAGATTTCATTGCTGTTTGATCCAGGTTGGTGCCATAAACTCCCTCTTTTTTTTAGTATTCATTTCATTTCATTTAATCGCGATTTTTTAGGGATTTGGGCCACTTAGGGTAAATTATTTTTCAAAATAGGGCAACGCACCCTTGGGCATCAAAAAATGCATTGGAATGCACTCAAAATGAAGCTTAGGTGCGTATGCAATGCACTGTCTATTGACCAAGACTACGTTGGGCGCAATTCACATTATTTATTCTTGCATTGTACCCAAATTTTGCCTGAATTTTTTGCATGAAAAGGAATCTCATGAGTCTTATGGTCATGTTTCCGGGATTCATCGAACTAGAATGACAATTACTTAGAGAGAAAGAGAGCATGAATAACAAAACATGATTTCCCTTAATGATCTGAGTACCATAAGAGCCCCTAGGGATTGTGGGTTATTAAAGTACTTTCGTTTATCAGGTATGAGGCAAAAAATGGAACTTTTTGAGTTCCTTGTTCATGCATGGGATCTGGAAATTGAGGCATTTCACATTAGGAACAAAGTGGTTCCAATTTTAGTGGAGGAAATTTATTTTATGACAGGCTTGTCAAGGAGAGGCCTACCCATTTCTCTCTCAGGGTCTGCTCTCGTAGGATATACTGTGAGAGACTATATTTTGCAGTATTTCTACCCAGGGGAAGAGCCTAGCAAGGATGGGAAAATAAACATCTGTGACGTTCATTATTTTCCATCGAGAACCATCTTATTCATGATCGCAAAGCTTGCTGGCACCGCTACACTACATGTAAGGAATAGATCTTATATGCAGTATGTGCTAGAGTGCATGGAACCAACAGTTTTCAACTAGGTTGAAGTTGTACTCTCTCAAATGAAAGAAAAATTGAGCAAGTCAAAGGGAGGAAGGAAGAAAAACTTCAACTATGGTTCGATCCTCATTTCTTTTTCCTTAGAGCGGATTCCATTGATGCAGCCTTAGCATGCGACGCTGGGTGTATCTAATAGATATCCGAGGATGCAGAGATGGGTAGAACTGATGGCTAGACATGCAAGCCAATCGTCCATCATGTTCTCGACTGCATTCTTCGCCTGTTTTAAGTGATAGATTATCGCCATTGATGAGTATTTCATATGCAGGTGTCGATTTCCGAGGAGATCCATACTTAGATTTACCAGAAGGTGCTTAGTGGGGTGCAATCGGTAAGAATGTTTTGACCATGTTTTTTTATTTTTCTAAGGTTTATACATGTTTTTTGTATTTTTTATGTTTTCCCAAGACTAAACTAAAGTTTTAATGTAATGCAGATGTGGGTCGAGTTCAACCAGTGGAAGAGCCAGATCATGGAGTGGGTGAGCCAGCAGAGAGGGCTGTCGGGAGAGTAGTCTTTTAGGATTTAGACATGGCTAAGATTCTTGTTGAGCTTCGACAGCACATAGAGGGGTTGAACTTTGGGATTCTGGATTTCCGGATAGAAGAGTTACCCATGCGACTGTAGCACCATAATATTGGTGTTCCTAACTGTTGGATGTGATTAGTGCGTAGGATAGCTAGATTGATAACATGCTACGATGAGCATCACTAGTTTACTTTTGACATGTTGCATACATTTTGAGGTCAGATGACCAATGTGTCTTGGGCACAAATTTTGTAAAAACCTATAACTATCTATCTATTTGATTTCAGTGTTTTCATATGTTTATTGCACAATCCTATTCAATTATGTGAATGTATCTTTACACTGTGTGTTGCAAATGTATGTTTATAACATAATTCGCTAGAGAATCAGTTAATGTGTTCAAGTTTCTAGAAATGTGTTGATATTGAATAAAATCTAAGTTTCTTTCTAAAATTCGAACTCTTAGGAACATACGATGTAGTGTTGAATTTATAATAGTATAAACACTAGTAAGTTGTAATACCACAAGTTGTGAGTCTAACCTTATGATGATGCAGTTAATACCAAATGAAAAGGCATCAAAGAGAAGTTTGATCAACGCGCTATACTCAACAATATTGTTTGTAGGTCGACCGATACAAATCCCTTGAAAACTCACTAACTCATTATTCGAAGCGAAAGTGGCCCATGCTGTAGAGGATAGATTCTGCGTACTACGACTAGCATCATTAGCATACCCAACAGATGGTTCCAAAGATTCAAACATTTGCGATGAAATGTAAAGCGGATTACTAACGTCAAGAAAAATCTAAAAAATAAACTAAGATAGTGAATGAAAATCAACAGCATATATATACAATATAATACAAAAATTACTACGCTCATGATTAAGAATAGTAATGTTTCAAATACAACCCATTTCGGGGTTGCACCAATGGAATTCCATTGTAATCTACCAACTCGCAGGCACCCTTAACAAGAATTCTTTTGAAAATATAATTTCCATGCCATAATGGCTTAAATTTCCCTGTACCTATTACATCATCTTCCTAATCATAAAGAAGGACCAAGTCGCCCGCTAATAAAATGCGAGGTTGGACATGCTTATCATATTGCACCTTTATACGTCTCTTATGCGCTTTTTTGGCCAATTTGGCTTCACGATTGGTTTCATCAAGATGGATGAGGTTAAAAAGACACACTTCTTCATCTGAGGTGTCAGGTAATAATTCGATTGCGAGTTTTAACGATGGTATTTCACATTGGATTGTAAAGATAGCTTCCAGACCATATACCAACTGAAAAGGGGTAAATCCGGTTGCGTTTCTCGCCGAGATTTGGTATGCCCACAAGGCCGAGTACAGGATTAAATGCCAATTTCTTTTATGAACTCCTATCATTCGTTGAAGCATCCATTTAAGAATCTCATTAATAGCCTCAACTTGTCCATTTTATTGTGGATAATAAGGAGTAGAACTATCAAGAGATAGTCCTAACTTGGCAGTCAATTTAGTCATCATGTGATTAAGAAAATTCTTACCATGATTTGTGACTATAGCCTGTGGGATCCCAAACTGTACAATGACACGATTAAAAAAAAACAATGCAGTTGTTTGTCCTGTGTTGTTGAATGTAGGCATCGCTTCGGCCCACTTGGTAAAGTAGTCTACTGCGAAAATAATATAACCATGACCCCCCAGACGAACGAGGGTTATAGGTCATGAATTCAATGCCCCATTTTGAAAATGGTCCTATAGAGACAACGAGATGCATTGGCACTGCCAATTTGATTATTTTACGATCAAATATCTGGCACGCATGACAACTTCTGATCGCGAGGATGCAGTCGCAAAATATGGTAGGCCAAAAGTAATCAGCGCGGAGTATCTTCTACGCGGTAGCATATCCAGACAAATGCCCACCACAAGCCCCAGCATGACAATCATTTAAAACCTTTGTGGCCTCCTCATGAGTGGGGCACCTTCTTAAAATTTTATCAACACCGCGACGATAAAGTGTATTGCCGACGATCAGATAATATTTGGCTTCATATCGAATACGTCGCTAGTCAGAGGAAGAGGTATCAGGCTGAAAAGTTCAGGTCTAGAGATAAATGATGAAATCCCCATACAAGGGATCAGATGATCCAATCAGAAATAGAGACTCATCAAGAATCAATGGTTCCGACATAGTAGAATTACTATAAGAGGGAATGTCACAGAGAAGCTCAGCCAAAACTAAAGAATTATTTGACTTGGATTTGATGAATTCCAAATAAAATTCATACAAAATGAAAATCCATTTTGAATACTCCCCCCCTAGCAATTGACGTGATAAAATATAAGTCATGGGGTTGAAATGCGAAATGAAAATGGTCTTCCAAAACAGGATATAGTGGCGAAATCTTTGGACAACTTGAACAACCGCCAAGGCAATATTTTCTACGTATGAATACTTCACTTTTGTATCATTGAGATTACGACTCAAATAATGGATCGAATGTTTTATCCCATTTTCTACTTGGACCAATACCATAGAAATGGTTGTATCAGCTGCGACGATATATAAGAAATAATCACTCTGATAATTGGGGGGATACATTAATGATGCCTGGACAAGAGTATCCTTGACATCATCAAAATAAGCTTCCGCAACTTGGCCACAATGGAAGGGACTCTTCTTTTTCAAGAGCCGAGTAAATACTTTAGCCATTTTGGCGTAGTTGGGTACAAACCTCCTTAGGAATTTATCCTTTCCTTGAAGTTTCTGTAACTGAAGCGAATTTGATGGTGCAGGCAAATCAAGAATGGCCTGAACCTTCAATGGGTCTATTCAAATTCCTTGTTTGAGATGAAGAATCCTAGCAAATGACCAGAACCAACACAGAACACACATTTATGTGGATTGAGACGCATTTTTTAGTGTTAGCAGCATAAAAATATAGCTCTCAAATGCATCGGGTGATCAGTATAATTTCGTGAATGTGTGGCTAAATCATCTAGATAGGGTTGAACAACATTCTTGATTTCATTGAAAGCATAATCCATTTCTCTCTAAAAAGTTTCCTCAACGTTCTTTAAACCAAACGGGAGTTTCCGATAAGCGAATGTACCCCAAGGATAGATGAATGTTGTCTTATATTGGTCCTCTAGGCGGATATTAATTTTATTGTAGCCAGAAAATCCATCCATGAAGGAAAATATTTCACATCCAGCACAATCATCAATAATCTAGTCGATAAAGGGAGTAGGGTAGTTTCCTTTTGGACAAGCAAGACTGACATCCCAATAATCGACGCAAACTCTGATGGTTCCTTGTTTTTTCATAACAAGAACGATGTTGGAAACCCACTCAGTTAGCAGAACAGGGTAAATGAAACCAACACGCAAAAAAAATTCAACTTTTTTTTTAATGGCAATGACCTTCAACGATACTAGTATCTATGCCTATAATTTCCTCATAAGACCAAGAAAATACATCACGAAATTCATGAAAGAGAGAGCGATATGTTTCTAGTTCTGGTGGAGAAAAAGACATGTCTACATGAATGTTTTCTGCAACGTCGGGTTTGTTCAAAATATCGATAGAAATGGTTTCTTCAATATTTGATAATTTTTACTCGGAATCAATTGCATTAATAGGAAAATAATTTGAAAAGATTGTTTTTATCGATGGGTGATATAGTTCACTAAGATAATCTGGAAGATGGGAACGATGATGATAATATTCCCATGGTTCTCCTTCTGACATCATGGTTTCCAAAATATTCTCATTTGTCAAGAAAGTTGAGGAAAAATGATTAGATGGAGTACCATAGTCTAATGAATTATCAACCCAAAATACCAATGACGATGATTTTAGATTCACTGCCCAAGCCAGATAGCTTCATTGCTATGGCAGCTCAATTGGGTTGGGTGACAGAAACTCATCCAATGTAACAACTTCAGAATCACCCATTCTCTTCCTTAAGCCAGATGGAGTGGAAGAGATCATGTAGCAGGTCTCTATGTTTGCAATTTCTGCCGACGTCGCAGGCGGTGGTAATGCAAAGGTTCCTATGAGATTGGAATCCTTTAAGAGTCCTACACCAATGTTCTGAAGTGCAAGTTGGGGTGCATGAACTAACATAACACTTCCAGTTACTTGGGAACTATAGGAAAACGAGGATAGTTGATTGATGACTGTGATAACACCTTTATGTGGAAAGTCAATCATTCTAAAATATATAAAGACGATCGCAGTCATAGCATATACCCATGGCCTTTCGAGTAAAATATTGTAGTCAATGGGTCCGTCAATGACCTCAATTTTAACATTCACTATTTTTCCCCCTAGTTCAACATGCAGGTTATTGATAATACTGCAAGGCTTATATGCACTTCAGTCAAAAGCTTTCAACCTCATAGGTAGTAGAGATAGGCGCGGCGAGCCAAGTGACTTCCAATAGTTTAGAAACATAATGCACGTAGATGCTCCCTCATCAATAATAGTACAATGAACAAGGTGATTGAGAACAATTACTTGTATGGATAATGCTAATTCTGCTGGTAATTATGGCACATAGCCCGTATGACTAAAGACTACGAGATTGGAATATGTCGGATCAATTCCACCAATTTCCGACAGCAAAGGCAATTTGTGGAGTCACCAATTTGTTATGCAGAATTATGATCTATAGATAAATCAAATTCTCTAAATGTGGTGTTATCAATTTAGAACAACATATTAAAGAATTTGCAGACACTTTATCTAAGAGTAAATAGACACAGAAAGATAGAAGAACCTACTTGTGATCCAAGCGCTTCCTATTCTCCTTCTATCACTTTTGTTGTAGCTTCTAATCCAACTTAGATCTCCAGACTAGTTCCTGCAAGTATAAACACTAAACAACAAAGAGATTGCAATATAAATATTCTTATTTATCTTAATCAATTAAATCCATTGAACATGAAACATATATATCATTTAAGAGTCCATCACATGAGAAATAGAAACATAAACATATACGTATATGGGAAAATGAACAATAATATTTATTAAAGAGTGGAAGGGGGAGGTTACAAGCAATGATCGATTTGATGTCACCAACTCCAGCATCATCCCAGACTCATCACAATCAACATCTCACTAGTAGCATATCACTTATATCACTCTCTCAATTGAGAATCCAACAACATTTCTTTACCAAAATTCTTCCTTCCTTAGCACTAGGATCTGTGCTCAATTTATGGGGAAACTAAAGGTAGTTTCTCAATCAATGACTTTCTAATAATAGGCAAGACTTGTTCCCAAGATCATAGGTGTTAGATGGACACTTGGATTTGAATTTTGACACATATGGACTCTTCTAGAAGGCATTGGCCATGTGGAGATTCTAGAACAATGATAATTTCGCTCCCATTTGACTAACACACTCTTGAATGTCGGGAAGTGAATTGCAATGCACCCTTGAATGGAGGGAGTTGCATATACAATGCAGTTATTCCCTTAATAGGCAGCGTTGGTGAGATCATAAGTGATTTAACATATACTTCAAACCTTGGAAATATTGCAATAGAAGCCATGAATGATTTGTTCTTGTCTTAGGGCATGTAGTAACTAAAACAATAGGGGATGATAGACCCTATTTCATTGGTCTTGGGGATGATGTATATTTTGACCAGGTCATGGGGAATGATGCCCGAATTGACCTATTACACATAGTAAAATCCTTTAATAAATTTTCTGGACATTAGTATAACAAGGATAACATTGACTCATTTCCAGAGTCAACGTTATCCTTAACACCCTTAGCTCATTTCTAGTTTTCTTAGCTATTGATTGAGTTTGAACTCATCCTTACTATTTTTTTGGTCAAACCAGTGTTAGTTCTATTTGAGGATGAGATTGGAGGAGTCTCTTTATCCTCTTACCCCACCATAAAATCATTAGAAGTGAAGGATTTGATGCACAATTATGATGGTGCACAAATTTGAAAAGCTAGTGTTCAACGGTTTGTGTGGTCTTACATAAGCATCCAGAACTTGGTTCCAGAGCCAACTATATGATCACATATATGATGCACTCTATAGTGGGAGAATGCTATATAATATTTCATTCTCTCCTATTAGGAAACCCAATGGAAGTGAAAAAGCCCCCTATTCCAACTCCATCTCCTAGTCTGATTCCCAGATAGTGGATGAGGCTTTGTTGCTTGGTGTGCGTTCATGGTCATGTAAAATCTATAATATCACTTAAATGGCTTTATGTTCAACAGAAATTACATTTTTTCTTTACATTGGGTTAGAGGATACAACAAAATTTCTCTATATGGGTTAACGGAAGGAAAATGGAGTTCAATATAATGGTCAGTGGTCACTATTTTAGTAAAACTCAAGGGATATTGGAAACTTATTACCAACATAGATATTTGTTATTTCTCACAGAATGACAATTAAGGGACCGAATGGAATCTTACAACAAAGAAACACATGTGCGTCTTTCTATAAAACCTCTCATATCTCCTCCCAAAGGGAAATCAAATGGAATATTAATTGAGGGTTGTCTCCATTAGACAGCTTCTAATTTTACTTGATGGTTGTATCCATTTCCCTATATGACCACCAATATCTTTGTGAAGAAAATATCTGTATAGGCATTATCTCTACTTGGAAAAAGTAGGTTTATTCTAATTGAAGCTTTCAAATGTGGGTCGTTCTTACTATTTCAGAATGAAGCTTTCAAATGTTTGTCCTTAATATGTGATATTCACTGGTGTAAGTTGAAATGATACCATTTTTTATGCCATTTAACTGCTTTCCTACCTTATTTCAATGCAAATTTTGAAATAGCTTTCGTGGTTGAAAGCTAGTAGACCGATGCATGCATAGGAAGCACAAGGCATGCATCTAAAGCATGTTTTGAATTTGACATTTATAGTGGTAGAACATTTTTCCTTTCCATTGATTTGTAAATTTCTTCTTTACAAAGGGCTTACTTATCATATTTTGAGCTTATGTACGTTTCTCTTAGATAAAGCTTGTCATATTTTCAGACATGAAGGTAGATAGAGACAGGAATTGCAGATCATGCAATTATCATTTATAAATATTGATTTTTGGAGCATATTTGCAATCAACGGTTGTCATTAATAAAATAAATGATAATTTGAAGCAAAATACACACGGATTGGATAGGGACGTTTGATCAGTGATCACACAAATCTGAATACAAAAATTTTCATGATACTTTTATGCAATCAACGCTGTCATGGTTGAAATTTTCTCTATTCGGACTGGTGCTTTCTAGACTTGGAGTGGTGTCCCTAGATGATGTGTTTTGTTATCAACTGAATGTTCCTGCCTACAAACCTTGATTTGACTAGAACACATTAAAATCTCACTTTTGATCTACCAATGAACAATCAAAGGTGAGTTAAATCTCAAGAAAATTTGGAATGGTTGGATCATATTTATAAGTATAATAGCAAAAATGAAATTAAATATCATGTAAGAAATGAATGTGCACCTTTAGTGAAGTAAATTCAAAACAAGTGCACTCTAAACTACCATCACACTGCATACAAATTTATTCAATGGCATCCAATACATTCAACATGTTTAGATCAAACACAATTGAACAAAATCATAGATTACCCATGAAGTTGGTTGCACCATAATGCCTCCTAGGTAATAGGCTACCTTGAGTACCTTTACTTGCTATGGTGGTAGTGATTTGAGAACTAGAGAATGGAAAAGTGAGGAGCTGTCTGCTCCTACCAAAGTCTAGAAAATGAATTTGTCTAGCTTTTTCACTGTTGCTCCAAATAAGCATATATAGAAGAAACCCCTTGCTTGTTCAAGTGAGGAAAGAAGGTTAGAAAAGGCCCAAAATTGGGCATGCTTTGCAAAAAGTTGTTATTTTTTGCTATCTATCTCTCTCCTATAGCTGCCTTTGAGCTTTTTGGGATTGTCCCAATCTCTCATTATAGTTTCCAATTGGTGTTGCCAATAAAAGGGTAGGTTGCTTGCCCTTATGTTACAGTCCAGCGTATAATTTTCTTTAATGAAAAAATCTCCCCAAAGTAAGGAAAAAAACAAGAAGATTTTAAGGACAATAGAAGGCTATTTCCAACTCTATACATATTATTTTCAATGAAATTTTCTTACTGTTTCTATAAAGTAAAGAATCATCAACTCACCAGTTTTTAGTCGATTAGCCTTTCCCTTGCTTTATATACCAAATAAAGGAATTTGACTCAATATTTCACTATATTCAGTTAGGAACAACAATATTTCATTCTTATTAAATTCATATCCATTCCTCTAGACTGATACCATAAATACATGAAACATGTGCAAATCTTAAAAAATTTCCTTTTTTTTTTTTTCTGTTGATCAACAACAATATCATTTTTCATTCAAATATGGTTGAGATAGATCTCAAAATATATTGAACAGTGGTTTCCTTAACTTCTGTTTTAGAGGCGAGGATAGGCTGAAAATGTTAGAGATGATGGCACATTCCTTACTGGTTATATTCCTGTAGATGGCTTCCAAGTGAATTGTTTAGGTTTTGATATTAACATTCAACATTATTTAATGTTTTTATTTCCAAAAGGTTTTTCAGACTTGACAATCTAGTTTGTTTACAATGGGTTTTCAAGCCTATTCGCATAAACATGGCCTCACAATTTAATTAAGCTTTGTACAATACAACTATTATGATATCTTCTAGATTCATGAAAACTTTGAGCAGATATAAAGTGGGTTATTTAATGGTTGAAAATTGAATGTATTAATTACAACAATAATTAAAGCAATGAATTATGCCCTATTCTCTTCAATATCAAAGTTATTGTCAACAATTCCAGCCTGAACGTATCTCAAATGAACAATACAAACAATTGTTGTAAATTACCAAACCATGAAGACAACGACAACTGAAAACAAAATCTACTAGAAGACTATTTTGGAGAACTAAAATTTAACTATATAGATAAAATATGAAGTTCAAGTATATATTCTTAGCTTCAGATAAGTTGGTACAACCTTCCAACCTCTCCATATTTTTTATGACAATATTTGTTTTGCAATAAATTCCCTGATCATGTTCACACTTGTTTTGAGCATTATTTTAAGTCCCTTGTTTTTATTTGCTTTCATCATGAGTTCCTATAATATTTCTTTTGAGGACTAGAGGAACTAGCTTGTTCTCCATCACATAAGAGGATTCCAAAAATAGTAACAAAACTACAAGAAGTTTGCACTCAACAAATGAGCACAAGAAAAATACTAAGATTCACTTTATATAAATCATATATCTGTATATTGTATTCATTTTTTATTTCAAAACCTAGAATTGGGTTTAGTGCACATGAAAAAATAAGGAATATTAAGAATTTTTTTATATTCAAACCAAATAAATGAAAGAACCCTATCCAAGTTACCATGAACTTTATTGACCCATCACTTTGGAAAGGACATGCATACACTCTCTGGAATGTACATACCTATTGTTTTTGCATACCTCACCAATTCCCACTAAATTTGAAGCACTTCCATAGATGATCATTCATGGTAGAATATGATTCTTCTCCACTTGTTGCATATTTACCTAGCAAGGTGCCATATGTTAGTGCAATGAAATTTTCTAGAACATCAAGGTATATGTGCACACACAATGAAATAGAGTTTTAAATGTACCTGGCATGGATGGTAAGGTTGAATGGTATTACATCTCCCTTTGGTCTTGGGTTATCGCCATGGTTGTGGATTTTTGCATTTATACAAAAATAAGCATACCACATGTTAAAGAAAGATGATGACTAAATACTTAAATCTAAAACCATGACTCTATTCAACACATGAAACTAACCTAGAACCATAGACATGGGATTATTTGATTGAGGACGTCCTCGCTTATTGAGGTATCGAAACTCAAATATTTCATATTGTGATGGATCAACATTTAAATCAATTTCCAAACCATTGTTTTTTCTGCTGCATTTTCTTTTCTTTGTAGGGCTAAAGAAACTCTTCTTCCTCTTCAAAGATTAATCAAGAGAACCCAACCCAAGTGTGAATTCAAAATCCATGATATGAAAATTATTGGCTTCATCCAAATATTTTTTAAGCATACTAGTCAACTGGTTTTTCTTTGCCAAAGTAGTAGGAGAGTTATCTAAAATGAGATGTACAATGTTAAACATATCTTCCCTTTCCAAATTATGTGTCTCGGCATCTGCATCAACAATATTTGTGGCCATAAGAGTAGCATCGACATCTACGTCATGGTTTTGGGGCTCTATATTGATCTCAAGTGGGTCACTGAATATGTTATCCTATGCATGTTGATGAAGCAATGGATTTGAATTATCCAATTGGAAATACAACCAATTAACCTTTATGGCATGTTTGCAAATGTTTTCGTGAATTGACCATGGACATTCAAACGTTATAAAATCGGTGTGATACCAGGTGACAATGTATTTTTTACCTCGATCTGTCTAACTTCTAGCCCAGTAAGCACGGGTTATGCTCTCATGAGGACAACAATCAGTATCTAGAATTATTCTTGCTCGTTCCACTAATGATTCCACTAATTCTTCTTGCTTCTTTTAAGATTTCCTTGAGCCAATAACAAGGTTCAACGGTTGTTAGTAGCATATGCAACAACCAATCCATCCTCCGGCACGTTTTTTCCTACTATCAGAAAGAAATTTTGTTTTTAAGTAACAATGATATGACTCAACAACATTATTGGTCTTCTGATTTGCATCAGGAAACTCCCGACAACCTTTCACCCACATCCCTAATTGCAAATAGAACCATGTTAGTCTCAATATAACACCTTTATAGAAAAAAAAAACGCATATGATACAAAAATTTTGTTTACTTATTAATCTTATCTCCAGCAACCCAATTCTTGTGGAAATAGTCTAAGAACTTCTCTTCATTTGCAAATTTGATAAAAAATTGACTTATTGCATCTTCCACTTCATTGCTGAGAGTGTGTTTCATGATGTAACCTAACTCAATGAACATCTCATTGGATTTTATGGAACTAGTGGCCAACTGATTGACATTTTTTAACCAAGCCCCCCGTACATGCCAAACACATAAGATCACATCACACCCTGTGATCCTCCTGCCATATTCAATGCATTTAAGTGTGATATTTTTAGAAAAAATGCAAATTTAGCTATATCATGACAATGTTAAAGTTACCTCAAGGAAGTGATTTCAGCCAATGCATCATCAACCATGAAAGCATTTACTTTTCAATCAGGACGGGTTTTGAACCACTTGTGCATGAGCTGCTCCAACCATAGTGCAATATCATCTTATGTGTTTCGTGGTGCCACGGACCATGCAACTGGCAGCCCTCTTTATTGTTCATCGAATGCCACAAGTGTATACAACTAGTACTATCATATTGAATGTTACATAAATTCAAATACAATTTTTTAATACTATTGAATGTATACAACTTAAATAAGTATATTCAATCAATCATTGGCATCTGAATTACCCCATATTTATTTGTATTAAATGTTGAATCCATGGCTAGTAAGCTATTATGTGATAGGTTGACCATTGTCTCCAACATCCACTTTGTTTCAATCTCTATTTTAAAAGGGACCTCCACACCATTGGGCTTTTGGTAAAAGAAAAAATCTTCCTGATGCTTTTGATACCAAAGTTTTACACTCATTTCATCCTTTTGGTGAAGCTGATAATTCCCTTTCACCAACCTATTACATATATTTACATATCTTTCCTACATAATAATAAATCCCTATCTGGAGTTGCCGCATCCATGTCAACATGTCTCTTAATGTGAGTTACATAAACTATATTAACAGGCACTCCCAAAAAGAAACAACTCTCTACATATGAAACAACGTCCCTTGAGAGCTTTGGGCTATGCAAGGTCCTGGTATCACTGAAGCGTCATGTTGGCCATGAAAAGGCCAACCTTTCCCATCTTCATGTTCATACATATTGAAAGTTAATATTTCTCTATCAGGAATTTCATGCATAACCTTGACAATAAAATGGCTTTTGAAACCCCTTTTTTGCACAAAGGAGGTCCTTCGTTTAGTTGGAGGATTTCCTCTTTTGTCCTCTGGGCCAAATGAATAGTGATAACTGCACCAAAAATTTCAAGTGCTAGTACATAAAAACAAAGATAAATGTGGTTTCAAAGGATCTAAACAATGCATTTTTTAAATACTCACATTTCATATGACAATGCAACGGTAGCTATTTGTTTTGGTTCTTTGTTTGTTTTTTGTATGAACTTACATGGAGCAATGGGATTCTCTTACCTTCCTTTGATAAAATCAGAAACTCATTTTAATGAGATTAAGGAAACTCGATCAATACCATTGTTCTTTCGATTTATTTTCGTCCAAACCAAGTCTTTACTAGAAAATATGATTTTTTCTTTGAGGTCTTGAACCTCAAGATCCATGATATGTTTCCTTTTGCTTTGCTTTCCCATTTTGAACTGATATGGTCAAACAATATGCAAGGAAATCAGATAAATATCCTATATAGAAACATGTTAGCAGCAAAGCTACCATTCTAAATAAAAATTGAAGCTACAGGTACAGGAACTTTAGCAACCCCTCAACACTAATTAACAGCTTAGGCAAGCACAAGAGGATTTTTATGAGCATTTAAATGAGTGAACAAACCTGAGAATTAATAATAGGTTTGTACTGTTGAGATTTACTGTATATAATTTCTCAATGATATAAGTGGCATAATATAAATTGTTTCAAAATCATTAGGTAGTGATTATCGGATCATAAAATAAGTTTCTACTATGCATCCTAGTAGAAAATTCAACATAACTTGGTACCTGGAGATTGATGAGTATTTGCGAGCTAGTGGCTTTCAAAGGAGATAAGTGGTAAGGGTATTGTTATCCTTTCATATGTAGATGATATCATGATTACAAAATAATGGTACAAGTGTAATTAAATAGAATTTAGAGAAAGCTTGAGATGGGGGATTTAGAAAGATTAGAGATATGGAAGAAGAGAGAGAAATTGTATCCCGCATTTAGAATATGCAAGAGAGTTGCTTAAGAGATTAATAATGATAGATTTGAAGCCATCATCAACATCAATTTAAATATGTTCGAAGCTATTGTTGGAATGTTGCAGAGACAAATGGTAGGGAGTTTGTTATATTAAAGTTTCATAAGGCCAAAAATAAATTTTGTCGTAATTCTTATTTTTGGGTTCATGACTTCAGCAAGAATGGTGTAGTGGAAGATTGCAATATGGACTTGAAGTATATAAAATGAACATATTTTATTGTTCAACTTTTGTTTGTCAACAATGACTTGCTCAAGTTGATATGCTTCGCAAATGTTTTGTGAGGGAATTGAAATAGAATTTAAAATTTTTGAAATGTTATGCTAGTGATTCAAAGGCCTATATCGAAACCCATTTTGGTTTCGTTTTCTAGGGGTCCTATTATTGCTTAAAAATGTGTGGTTAATCCTTCATTTTTGGAGGCATTATTTTCTTCGCAGTGCAGTGCTAGGAGACATGTAGCCTTGGAAAATCAACTGCATTTGTAGGTTGCATGCATGATGTTCATAACATTTATTTGTTTTTTATTTCTTGAACATTATTTGGTTCATAATTCATGGCCAGATCAAGGAATTGGAGTACGAGTGGTGGCTTGGCAGAGATCCACTGGGCCATATATTTTCATGTTTGGATGATCCTTACATATTTGGAGTGTTTTCTTATGTGGGAGAGTTACTACATATTTTGATACCTACAACTTTACTCGATCCTAGGTACCATTGATGCATCGCATATTTTTCCTTGCAAGATATGGTTTGTGATAGCAGTGGTTCACCAAGGCCTTGTAGGTTTTGGATTGTGTTAGTAATTTGCCTATGTCTTCATAGACTGTAGCAGAATTTTTTTTCATATGGCACTATTCGGACCATATAACCTAAGACCAAGCCCTAAACTGACACATCTCTGTGGTTGAACAATTTTGAAGGCCGAACTTATTGTTCTATCTAAAGGCATTTTTTGTAGAAGTAGAAACCCTTTCTAATGTCATACGACCCTCACTTTGAGATAAGCCTGTTACTAGTATGAACCATGAATAAGACTTTTATTTTTGTGGATCTCTTGAGAAGCTATTGCATGAATATCCAGTCCTGCATAGGCATTATAAAACTACAATTCATGATACACAATGCTAAGCATTGTTGGACGATACCTGTAGGATTCTACAGGAAGTTTTGAACTCTATCGAAGATCATGTTCTTAAAATAAATTTGAGTTTAGTATGGTGACACTTCAGAACCTGATTCTGAGGCTAATCTTTAGATCCCTGCTCTTGATCTAGGTTTTCTGGGCACAAGACAGAGATGTATTTTTTTGGCATTTATATCCAGCTCCTGAAGTAGAGCATTAACAAAGAAATTTGTGCAAAGTAGCATTCGATATGGTTAAGCTACAGTAACCACCAACCCAACCAATTTCCGTCTTATTCTTCCTCTATGTCATGCTTAGATACATAGATCTACATGTTTATGATTTGATTTAGAAGTGTGGTTTATGTTGAATGGTGTTGTCATTGTTGTCAACACTGGTCTATGAAAACTCTTACTATTCATTTGAGGAAGCATTTATTGCAAGCTCCACTGGTCAAAGAACTCTAGAAGGATGAGAAGCTCCTGCATTGTGGTCATGAAACCCCACTTGTGATGATTTTTTGGGATAAAAAGTTTATTATAATTTCTAGCAAGAGCATCATCAATTGATAACCCTCTTCATGACAATTCCAATGGTAGGTGGCACGCCTCATAACTCATAGTTGAGGAGATATGCTCGATCAAAGTTAATGCCCCAAGCATATGGTCAAAGTCCCTAAATGAGATGATGTGGAAGTTTAATGATTGACTAAATATGTGGCAGGACAAGAAGGGTTATTATTAAAATTTTTGATTAAATTATTTTGGAGGTTAAATTTTCTTAAGGAAGCATCTTGTCGAAGGGACATAAATTAAAATTTAGTATTATGTCACCCTCCTAAAATAAATAATTTTATTGGCTCCAAAATATTTCATTATTTAAAATTTGAATTTGAAGTTTTCCCTCCAAGAGATCATGTCGGCCTCCCTATTGATGTCTCCTCAAATCATTATATAAATAAGTCATTTTCTCCTCATTAGTGAACAACAAAGGCAATCAATCTATGAGTTCATTTTGTGGCCTTGGATTGTCACATCGAGCAAATGAGGAGGCCAAGTCTTAAAGAGAATTTTGGGTCCAAATTGTTTTTCTCCTGTTATGGTTCTTCATTGGGATTCTTGAGCATATCTGAGGCATTTGACATCGTTTCTAAGGCTTATCAAGGTATTTTGTTTGAGTATTTTTATGGGTATATTTCCCATCCTCTGAGGCTAGATGCATAGTCATCTAAGGCCAATATCCCTTGATTTAAAACTATTGCAGGGATTAGTTGAATATTATATCTATGACCTCTTATGATATTTTATACTGATTTAAAACTATTGCAGGGATTAATTGAATATTATATCTATGACCTCTTATGATATTTTCTATTGTGACATAATTCGATCCTTCTTTAAGAAGTTATGCACTGATTCTATAGCTAGTTCTGGGTATCTTCCTTAACCATTAGTTACAAAAGTTTATAACTCTTTGTTGTGGAGGTAAATCTCCTCTGCGGACAGAGGCGATCCCTACTAGCCCAGACCGGGTCTAGCAACAATCGTTCATGCTATAGTGCAGGTTCCTAATTGCAAATAAACCAACTAGTGATGAAGGCTTACCTGGAATCCAACACTGTCGCTCGTAGAGAAAGTAGCGCTCCCGTTCCTTAGCTCCGGCAGATCACAATCCTCACAATCTCCGTGATCGGACACCTGCACATGCAAGAAACAACACAAATGCAAGCGTAAAATCTAGTATATGCAACTATATGTCATTCAGAGAAGACATAAATCATCATCATAATCAACAACAGGAGTGGAACCATAACCAAAAATCGCGTATCATTAATCAATCAAAGAAGAATACAACCATAGCCCTGACGCTGAATTCTCCTTCGAAGGGTCGCCAGCGGAACACGTCTCAACAAAGCCTATCGGGGATGGGACAAACCTCTCTCTTCGGATGTCTCAATAACAATCTCCTTGCTTGGATTTGGCCTTAAGGGAATGGATCAAGGATCTTGCAGCATTAGGCTCTTGGGAACTTGGAGACTAGCTTGCAAAGGGAATGAGCAAGATTTTATAGATGGAGGAAGGGGAGTTGGGATCCCTATAATCATGGGATTGGCCCTATCCTCAAGGAAGTTTCCATGAGAGGTGGAAAACCACTTCCTATACATGGAGATCCGGAGCCAAACCTCCCAACTCAAATTAGATACCATTTTATGGATTGGTTAGGACGAAACTTCCGCCATTTATTTTTAAAAAACACTCCTTAAAATGGCTAGCGTGAGTGTGACTCTGAGACAAAGCGCCAATTGGCGTGCCGTCTCTAAAGGATTTCCCCCATTGGTGCGGGTAATGAACTGGCTACCCGCGCCAATGCAAAAAGAGGTGTTTTTAGGGTTTTTCACAAGGAGTTGTCTTCAGGGCAATGAAATCTCATGTTCAGAGGGATGTCATGAAGGTGTTTTCAAGCCATGTCACTGCTCACAGGTCACAGAATAAGCCCTCCAATTGTGCGGGATGGGGAATTGCAGGGACGGTGACAAATTTCTATGTAACAGATGCCTCCTAAAGCATGAGGCCTGAGAGAGAGAGGGGGGTGAAATGCTTTACGAGAACGTGTCCAACTGAAAACACCGCCGTCAGAAAACCTGCATAGAGAAATACAAATGATATCTCAGATACATGATATATATGCGTGGTATGGGTGTAGCCATCCATAACAGAGTATACAACTATCCAGATCCAAGGCATGGACGCAGCCATCCAGTGAGGATCGAAAAATAGACTCAGGTATGGTCGTAGCCATCCAATCAGTGAGTCATGTAAATAATCATAATAATCCACAAAATCACAGCCTGGATTATAACAGACAGGAATCCAGGGTCTTGCGCTCTATCTCGACCTGAACAGAGTACACGTTCAGGCATGTGAATATGTGAGCTGAAGTCAAACATGCAAGAACATCGTCTAATTACCAGCCAATAATGAAAGCTTTTAACATACGCGAGAGGTACCACCATTAATGCCAATGGTCCTCAAGGTACTACAGGTACAATCTATGGCATGTGAACAATGAGCTGGCGTGGAACACCCATAGAATCACTCGATCGGAGGCCAATGATGAAAACCTCACATCGAATGTGAAGAACCTGCCATTGAGGCATGCAGGCTCCAAGGTACCAGAAGGGAGTCCCTAGATCAACTTCCTGGATGATGAGCTGAAGTCGACAGGAAGTGACCTTAATCGAAGGTGGGCCATAGTGTTTCCCACATCATCGACGCGAGACAGAGGAACATAATGTCTTGGTGAATCACGATCAGATGAGAATCAGAGGGAGGTTGAATCTTGTAGAGGTATACTTCTCTTGAACATATGGCGGAACGACAGTGAGTTTGGCAGTATTTGACATCAATAGTTCAAAGGTCACGACGACGAGGCAAAGAGCAGATGAGAGGTAAAAAGGGATCACCCAAACCCACGGAGGCAAGTGGAAAAAACGAGATGAGATATCCCCAACCCGACACGAATGCAGACAAGTGCCATGTTCAAGAGCGACATACTGCCGACACGACAATGATGTTGGTTCCATTTTCCCCACCATTTCTGGCGAGTACCTCTTTATTTTTGCCCAAGCTTGAAGTGGATACCATATGTTTGTTGTATAAGCCCATCCTAGTACATTTAACGAGCCCTAGGAAGGAGGAACTCGAATAGCATCATTACGACTGAATCCAATGTCATCAGGGTTTAACGAGTCTGACAAAGGAAGAACTCGGCGTCTTTTCATGTTTAGAGAGTTTCCAAAGACAACGGAAAAGTAAACTCCAATGGTCCCTTTTCGTAAATAGTTCCTCAGATCCGAAAAGGTAGAAAACAATATTTGAGAAAACCTCCTAGTCGCGATAGGCTAGGGTATTCCTTTTTCGTAAGTAATCTATCCCAGCCCGAAAAAGGGGTAAAGGTATACTGGGTAGATTTCATTTTGCATCCAATTTAACGAAATTGAAACGACAAGGGACTCGGCAATATTTTCATGTTTAGGGAGTCAGAAAAGAGTTGAAAGTTGACTCCTCCTGGAGGAACAAGTGGTATAAAGGGTAGCAACTAGTTCTGGTAATGGTGGAACTGCTCAAAACAAGTAAATGTTAAGAGGTTGGCTAACAAAGACCACTCATCGCAGTGGTTCCTTAGGAACGGGTAAAACAACCAAGTGAAGGCATATGATCGGCTAAGCAGATAGTGACGATGGAGTGAGAAAACCAAGGCTCATCTGGCAAAAACAGGCTGATAAAATGGCAATCACAAGAGGTAAAATGGGAAAGGTTTCATTTTTACGCAAGCTTGAAATCGAGAAAATCTGCTTGAAGTTGGTTTCATTTTTACACAAGCTTGAAACTAAGATAAACTATGCTTGAAACCAGTTTCATTTTTACACAAGCTTGAAACGGAAACAAACTATGCTTGAAAAAGTAAGCATGCCCCCAGCATGGTGACTCAATTCGAGGTACATGCCCCCCAAGCTTCAGTCCATATGAAACGTAGATGGAGTGAAGGTTCAAGTTATGAGATCACGAGAAAGACTCGACTGGGATTTTACGAGAACTTATCAAAGACTCGAATTGAACGGGAACGTGTTTCATTATTTTAACGAGGTTGACACATTAAAAGAACTATCCTCAGAAGACCTTGTTTCATTTTTTAAGGAGCTTGACACAAGAAAATGAACTCTGCTCTGACGACCTTGTTTCATTTTTTAAGGAGCTTGACACAAGAAAATGAACTCTGCTCCAACCACCTTCTTTCATTTTTTAAGGAGCTTGACATAAGAAAAGAACCATGCTTCGACAAACCCGGTTTCATTTTTTAAGGAGCTTGACACAGGAAAAGAACCATGCTCCGACCGACTTCATCATAATGAACAAGAAGTCATTGCTTCCAATATTTCCACTCTCGATGGAAGGAAAACATCTTGGAAATCAGGACCCAATGCCCCCAGCACCTGATGCATGACGGCATCATCACTGAGCACAGGCACGGGGTAGGTAGCCACATAGTTGACCTGCGTTGGGGTAGATACAACGGATGGATAAAAACCAGGAAGGGATGATGGCGGGCTAGTTGCCACATCAGGACCAAAGAACGAAAGCTGATCAATGGTCACGATCCATCCTTCATGTGGAAAACAGACCACACGAAAAAGAGAGGAGACAAGCGCTCCCATGGCATAGGTGTAATCGCGCCCCAAGAGCATATTGAAATCCAAGGGGCCTGGAACAACCATCACGTCCATATGGGCAGTTTTACCTCCCAAAGTAATAGGTAACCTTGGAAGAATCCCTAACGGTTGACTAGTTCTTCTGTTAAATGCCAACAGATTCTGCGTAACAGGCGCAAGCGGCAGTGAGCCAAAAGCTTGCCAAGTAGTTGAGGATAGAATAATAACAGATGCACCTTCGTCTATAATGGTTCTGGGTACAACCAGACCAAAGGCCTGTACTGTTATCTCGAAAGGCATATAAGAGGGAAGGCGGTATCCTGAAAATCGACTCCAATCAAAGGAAGCGACCAAACTACTTGGAGGGGCTACCATCGAACCGAGATGGTCTTCCCCTGGTGTTACGCAAGAAGAAGGAGCATCCTCCACGACCTCCATCTCGAGGGTGGGAGGGGAATCCTCCAGGACCTCCATCACGGGAGGTGGAGGAGCGACTTCTTGATGTATAGGGACAGGAGAATATTTCTCCAAATCTGAGGAATCTGAAGAAACAAGAAGAACCTGAGGGGCATGGGATCCACTCTCCACAGAAAATACCTGGTGCACCGTAGACGGGGCCAGCTCAACCGATCCCACGACCAATCGTTGGTCGGGAACGGATTCCTGAATTCAAATTTCTGGGGGAGTGGGATTGACCAAGGGTGACTCTTGACCAATCGTAGGATCAGCTGGTGGAGGACTCAAAGAAAGCTGTTTATAACTAGCCGGGAGGCGTGGTGTAGAAACAGTCGATTTGTCCAAAACTCGCTTGGCTTCATCCATATACGGACAAAGGTGAATGACATGATGCCCTTCACACAACTTACAGGGATTGGTAATCTTACCCTATTTCTTAGGATCCCTACCAACACCAGTTGTAGACGTGCCCCCAACTTGACTCCCAGAAGCCAGAGGCAACGACGGGTGATCGTTGGACCATACTTCGAGCACCTTGGGAATGCCAGGGCAGTCTCGAAGAAGATGGTCTCCCATGCACAACATGCAAGGGAACTTGAATTTTCGTGGGGGGTTGGAAGGCTTATCAAGAGGAGACGTTTCAGAAGCAGTAGCTGCAACTTTAGCCTCTCTCTTATCAGACTTCTTCTTCTTTTTCTTCTTCTTCTTCTTCTTAGCCACCTGGTTACTCAAATCCAGACTTTCACCAGGCGAAGTAGAAGAGGAGGACGCAGAAACAAGCGAAGAAGGGGAGAGGTCCACCTTGGAATCAACATGATTTTGTTTAGGCAGAGGAACTGATTGAATAGGAGCTGAGACATTCGGGACCACAGAGGTTGAGAACAACCAAATAGGCAATCCAACAGTTAACCCAGGAAGGGACAACGTTGCCATGTAAGGAGCGCCAACATTTCCAAAAGGAGGAAAAGGACTAGGATTCCCATCGGAGGGGATTCCTTGGTCAGTGGACTCTGGAAAAGTTGCCATCAACAACTCAAAACCGCACACGGGCTAAAAACCAAGGCACATAATCAAACGGCCAACAAGCAAATCCTAATAGGGCGTGTGATCGCAGGTGATTTATTTTACCGCATTGAAACTTAGAAACTTCACTGTTTCGTGTTTTAAGAGTCGCGAAACGGATGAAAGATGACTCTATCTCTTTCAGTTTTGAAGCAAGCGTGAAAGGACAAGCGCTTGGTGATGTTTTCAAATTTAAGGAGTCAGATAAGATCAAAATGACTGCTCAGGAATACTAGGCAAAGGGTGTACCAAATAACCGTGAATTGCAATATACACCTTGGTTTCCAAATGAAAGAGAAATCAACCAAGGACTTAACGTACGTGCAGACAATCTCCCTGAATGTTGTGTCCAGTGTATCACGGGTATAGGGGGGCAGACTCGGCTTCCTATGGATAAAGGATAGAAACCTAGTGGGGTATCCCTTTATATACGCGATGGTACGGGGAGCACAAGTCCGTACTAGTGCTTTCTAAAGCCAAGAGGCGAACGACAACTACTAGGTTTAACGACGCCGGAACACGTCTCTAGCCTAGACCTCTAAATATTTTGTTAATGTTTCAATGCTGCCATAGTGTAAATTGAATAGATTTTAATTTTTATCTTCAATTACGTTTCAGTTTTCAGGCCCTAGAGAGTGTCATATGACAATCTCCTATATGCAGCGATATGAGAAAAGAAATCTTTCAATTCGATGAATGCTATCTAGTTAAGGGAAGAGTTTCAAACAATGATGCAACAAACAACAACACTGTAAACGAAATCTTCCAAACTAGATGACTTTCACTATCCAAAAGTAATTCCAAACATTCAACGATGTGAATAATGCAATGTAATCTATGTAAAATTCTCTTTTTCGAAAACTATGCAATTGTAATCTATGCACAATTTCCTTTTCCTTTTCAAGTTATAAGAATGCACTCAATGCATTTTTTGATGAAATGAGAATCTACTTAATGCATGCTTTTAATAAAAGAGAATGCAATCAAAGAAATTTTTATCTTTCAATCATTAAACAATGTGATCTAAGTTCAATGATAAATCTCAAAAATACTTTTCAACGCAATGTGATCTAATGCATTTTAACAAAAAGGACACTTTGAGACGAAAAATAAATAAACGCAAATCTTCTTAATGAAGGATGAACGCAAAAGAGATGTAAAAAAACACTAAGAATGCAATCATTGTTTTAAACACATTGTAACAAAATCCCTTGAAAGGGGACAAGACATATGAGGTCAAACACAAAGAGGACTTCCAAAGCAAGAGACAAAAACAAGGCATTCATTCCCTTTTACATCAAGAAATCATGGAAATAAGATATTTCAAACAATGAGCAATGTAATCTATGCTCATACAGGGAAAATACCGGAAGGGAAAGACACACTAGTGAAGGATTTAGGGAAAACGTCTCAATTTTCATACACCCTGAAATTGGCCCAACTTTGTTATTAACAACTAGCACCAACTGGCATGAATTGCTCATTGAAAACTAGCACCAATCGCCAATTGGCGTGGGTTGCTAACTGAAAACAAGCGCCAATGCCTGAAAATGAAAAAAACAAAGAATTTCTCCCAACCAAGACCAGACTCACCACTTCAAGCAGAATCCAAAACAAACCCAGAAGCAAAGTACTGACCAAAAGAAGCTTCCAAACAAGGGTAAACCCTAGAACCTACAGAAGATGGCGCGACTATCTAGTTGTAATCCGCGCCAGACAGGGGATGGCACGAGTGATGAACTGGCAACCCGCACCAATCGGCGCGACTGTCAGGGTGGAAATCGCGCCAATCAAGTCAACTATGAAAAGGTGAAAATTTGGAAAAGCAGAGGTTAGATCTGATCCTCTGGGGCTGAACCAAAAGCCAAACACTCAAAGAGCCAGTCAAAAGAGCTAAACAAGCAAGTAGAATCGAGAAACAACCGAAAAGACAAGACAATACTCCAAGTGTTCAGTTTACAAACTAAACCGGAGATTGACTGAAGCAGCTTCTTGATCTACTTCGCTAATGCAGAGCAAAAGCGTTCCGAAGGCTATCTAGCTAACTTCAGGCTCCGTCTATAGCTTATAAAGCAAACAACAAGCCAACTCCCCAGCGGAGTCGCCAATTTGTTGTGGAGGTAAATCCCCTCTGCGGACAGAGGCGATCCCTACTAGCCCAGACTGGGTCTAGCGACAATCATTCATGGTATAGTGCAGATTCCTAATTGCAAATAAACCAACTAGCGATGAAGGCTTACCTGAAATCCAACGTTATCACTCGTAGAGAAAGTAGTGCTCTCGTTCCTTAGCTCCGGCAGATCACAATCCTCACGATCTCCGTGATCGGACACCTGCACACGCAAGAAACAAAACAAATGCAAGCGTAAAATCCAGTATATGCAACTATATGTCAGTCAGAGAAGACATAAATCATCATCATAATCAACAATAGGAGTGGAACCATATCCAATAGTCGTTTATCATTAATCAATCAAAGAATAATACAACCATCGCCCTGACGCTGAATTCTCCTTCGGAGGGTCGCCAGCGGAACACGTCTCAACAAAGCCTGTTGGGGATGGGACAAGCCTCTCTCTTCGGATGTCTCGATAACAATCTCCTTGCTTGGATTTGGCCTTAAGGGAATGGATCAAGGCTCTCGCAGCATTAGGCTCTTGGGAACTTGGAGACTAGCTTGCAAAGGGACCGAACAAGCTTTTATTCGGATGAAAAGGATTGCAATCTAAGGCATCATTTTTCTTAACTATTGAAGGTTGTTGTGTGGGAATATCTTGAATCTACTTCTCCATTCTTGTGATCTACTTCAAATAGATAAACAACACACTAGTCAAGGTATGGATTCTTAAAAGTATTGAGATTTTCTCTAGGGCTTGAAGAATTGTTTAAATTGCAAAAAAACATTTGAAATATTGATGCAAATTGTATAAATCAACTAAATTATGAGCTGGGAAACTCTGTGTGGGATTAAGTCTATTCTTTAGGCAACTATGAAGCCTCTATCAAACAACATAAGTCTTGGTTGGTTAAGGAAAATTCTCACAATTAATATGAAAATACCTTGATGATGCTACAAAAGGTTTCTTGACTTTTTCAAGACATTCTCCAAGAGATATTTTTCCAAGTGTCAAATTTTCTGCCTCGAACAATCCGCATAAAAAAATGGGAACGATTTGAACCTGAATACAGAGGTCGATATGAGGTGGAAGATTCATGTTTTGGTCGTTGGCTACACTAACCCATTGAATCATTTTGAAGATATGTTTTTGAAGGTAATTGTATTGCGGAGGACAACCGAAATCAAATATGATATGGTTACGTGGTAAATTGATTCTCGGAAAGAAATTTTAGCAGTAACAGATGAAAACTGGGCTAGAAGAAATTACACAGTGCAGTTTTGTAATTTAACTCCCAAAGCAACTGTGCAGAATGTTAAGCGGTTCTTCTCTTACTCTGGCGTAGTTAAGAAAGCAAAATTACAAAGGTGTGTGTTACTTATCGGGCAAGGGTGTTGTTGAGCGAGGTTTTGCAATTGAGTGCCACAGTAGTCTTTGGTTTTGCAAGGGGAACAAGAGAGCAATGAGTAGAACAAGATCAAGAGGGCGCAAAGAATTGAATTTGCTGAATTGGAATCATTCCTGGACGCATACTCACATTAACTATGTGTGACAGAGATCAAGTCACATCTCGGGTGGGGTATATAAGTTTCCAGATTCTGTGGAATTCGATTTCTGACAGTAGAGTATGTGTCAGAGGTTGGAGGAATTGTGAGCCAGAGCTGGAAGTTTTTCCAACCAGTGACGGAAATCGGGCGATTCCTCCGCCCAGTTAGACTACTCCTTTACATATAGCAAAAGTGCTCTGCCACACTACAGACCAAGTTTGATTTCTGGATGGTGCACTACATTCGAATCGCATTTTTTTTCTGTTGTGGTTTTGGGGTTTGTTGGTGGAAGGTTCATGTATGTTGCTTTTGAAAATAATACAGACTGGTCATAATAATTTATTTCTGAAACTGAATGACAAACAAAACAGTGCAAGCAATATTTCAGCTTAGCCTTACTACAAAATTTATTAAAAGTATCATTATTACATTTATGCATTTTATTCATACATTCAAGACTGTGAACGTCTCATTCCATGTGGGGCAGTTCGGACATGCAAGCGTGATAGGTTCACAAATATTCAAAATATTTTTTTTAGTGGTTTACCTACGATCTCATAAATGTATAATAATCAATGGGTGGTTGAGGCATTCATTTTTTAATTTTATGGGGCTGTTGATGATTAATTTCACCAAGAATAAAATTGCTTTAATGTTTGTATCGGTTCTCCCATAGAAAATGCATATCCAAACATCATAAATCAAGAAGTCCCCGCCTAGAAAGGACGATTGAATAGGAGCTAATTTCACAGAGCAAACACGATCACTCTCAACCTAATTCACTCATTCGTGGAAAAGCGTGCCCAATTGGAAAAGCTTTCGAACAGTCTAGACTCTGCAAGATGTGAAAATACAATATTATATTATTTTTCTTCCACTTATTTTCAAGCTCTTATTCAATTATTTCTGCCAAATAACCAAGACACTTTAAAATAATTTTAAAAAATATAAATGACTTAGGTATTGTCATTTTAACTTTCTGCCAATTTCCTCCACTTGCATATTCAAGATTGAATGGGTCCAAAGCCTCCGATAGTTTTCTTAGTTGCTTCACTTTCATTTTAATTTGTAATTGTTTCACATTTATTTTGGTCATTGCTGCAGGGAAAAAAATATAATTAAAAGGTAAATATGAAATTCAGTTTCGTAAGTTTAGTTGGTTTAGATATTATTAGGTTAGATTACATATTTTTATATCTAACCAATACTGAAAAATATTAATTACAATTGATATAAACTAGCAATGTTCGAGGCTTGCATCTAGTTGCTTCTTGACATAGTTTGTTAAATGAAGTTGGCCTTTTTGAATTTACCTCCTTTTATACCTATGACTCTATGATCATTAATGTTGCAATCAAACATTCATAAAAGTTGATAATCAAATTCAAATAAGGTTAACATGATTAGAAATCTCAAATTATTTTTGAAATGCTTATGTTTCTTTTCTTTTCTTTTGGAATTTGGCTTCTGTGATTCATAATTTGTAAAAAAATGTTTTCGGTAATAATCACATATGATTATGAAGTGTCGAAGCGTTTCGAACCAACTCGCCATAGGTTTAAAAAGATGGAAAAAAGTTCCAACTAGCCGTTAAGGTATAAAGCTAGTTTGACTCAGAGAGAGAAAATGAACTAATTTTTAAAATTATTTTATTGTTATATTTAATATAGTCTAATTAGTTACTAATTTTATTTTATTTTATTATTATTTTTTATTTTATTTTTTTTATTTACTATAGGGCTCAAGAATTTATTTATTTATTATTATAAAATACCATTACGAAAATTACATATATATCTATATATGAAATTTGAGAGTGCAAGCTTCTGTGATCCATAACATATTAGATTATAAATCTTTCGGGAAATCACATGAGAATTTTAGGACCGACGCGTTTCGAACTACCAACTGTAGTTCCAAACGCGTAGGTCCTAAAATTCTCATGTGATTTCCCGAAAGATTTATAATCTAATATACTATATATGAAATGTAAAAATAAAATAAATAAAAAGTGTAAAAAATAAAAAATAAAAAAATAAGGTCAAAGGGGATTGAAAAATAAAAAAATAATAATAAATAAATAAAAATAAATAAATAAATAAGAGGTGAAAGGGGATTAATAATATTAAATATTAAATAGTAAAAACAAATTTCTTTCTTATTTCAAATTATAACTATATAAAGAGTTTCACTTATATTAATATTTTTTATTTTTTAAGGAAAAAAAGGAAGGGTTCTAAGGTTAAACAAAGATTAAAAAAAGGGAGGGACACAGAGACTAAAGAAAAGGATGAAGGGTCAGGATCCAACATCTACTAACACTCCATCCATTATCTCTAGTTAAAAATGTTTATGCATTTTTTTTTTTTTTTTTTGAAATTTGGCTTCTGTGATCCATAATTTATAAAAAAATGCTTTTGGTAATAGTCACATATGATTATGAAGTGTCGAAGCGTTTCAAACCAACCCGTGTGGTTCATCTTCAGACCAACCCGTGTGGTTCATCTTCAAGACAAGATGAGAAGTGTGGTTCATCTTCAAGACAAGATGAGAAATCAAATCAGGCGATAGGTTTAAAAACATGGACAGAGGATCCAACTAGTCGTTAAGGCATAAAGCTAGTTTGACTCAAAGAAGGAAAATGAACTAACTTTTTAAAGTATTTTATTGTTATATTTAATATAGTCTATTTAGTTGCTAATTATATTATATTTTATTATTATTTATTTATTTATTTATTATTATAAAATAAGATTATGAAAATTACATATATATCTATATATGAAATGTGAAAATAAAATAAATCAAAAATGTAAAAAATAAAAAATAAAATAAAAGTAAAATAAAAAATAAAAAAATGTGGTCAAAGGTGATTGAAAATTAAATAAATAATAATAATTAAATTAAATTAAATTTTAAAAAAAATTTAAAACCATAAATACAAAAAATAAGGGGTCAAAGGAGATTAATAATATTAAATAGTAAATAGTAAAAACAAATTTCTTTCTTATTTCAAATTATAAGTATATAAAGAGTTTCATTTATATTAATATTTTTTATTTTTTAAGGACTAAGAATATATATATATATATATATATATATATATATATATATATATATATATATATATATATATATTAATTTAGGTGATAAAAAAAAGAGAGGAAGGGTTCTAAGGTTAAACAAAGATTGAAAAAGGGGAGGGGCACAGAGGCTAAAGAAAGACTAAGGATGAAGGGTCGGGATCTAACATCTACTAACACTCCATCCAGCATCTCTATTTAGGTTAATGGGTCTCTTTTTAATTTCTAACGCTTCCCTCAACTTACGGTGATGAAAATGGTAAATATTAGCAATTACCTTAGCTTCTTTGATGAAAATGTGATGCTTCGTCTTTTCCGCGTGCTCTGCTAAGGCAGAGGAGTGTGACCTACCATGCTTAAGATCTGCCACATGCTCCTAAATCCTATGATTAATGGAACAACTAGTTTCACCAATGTATGGAGCTCCACAGGAACAAGAAATTAGGTAAACACCTTTACCTTCCCTGGGGCTCACCGGGTCTTTAACCGATTTTAGAGAACTTCGAATAGTACGAAGGGGCTTGAAATTCGAAGAAACATTATGTTTCTTGAGGATCCTAGCGATATTATCAGTAGTCCCTTGAATAAATGGGATCCAAAGTCCCAATAACCACTCACTAGAATATTTTCTATTTATAGGAAATTTTTCATCCTTTTGAAAATATCTAAGGCCCTCCAACTTGTTATAGTCGTTCTTATAAAAAACGCTCAGGAGGTGGAATTTTTCTTCTTCTAGATGTTGCTCATCTAAGACTCTTAAATCTATGGTAGCTAAGGTGTTGAGAACACCTAGCTTTTGAGTAGGGAAATGATGAGAACTAGCATGAAGATATTGCTCAGTGTGTGTTTTCTTTCTAAAGAGCTGAGGAGAAAAAGAACCATCATCATTTCTTGAGATAGGAACATCGAGGAAGGGCAGGCTACCATCAACTTCACATTCCATAGTGAAATTTATGGAGTTTGATTGGTTGTTCAGATGGTTAAAGAAATTTTAAAAATTCTCCTGGCCATGAGGCCATACAACACAAGTGTCATCTATGAACCTTTTCCAAATTTTGGGTTGGAAAAGAGCTGAGGAGAGGGCCTTAGATTCAAAGTCCTCCATGAAAATATTAGCCAAAACAAGGGATAGGGAGGAACCCATGGCCACACCACAGGTTTTCTCATAGAATTCACCTTCGAAATTGAAGAAGGTCAAGGTGAGACAAATCTCAACTAGATGGGCAGTATTAGGATCGGTGATTCTATTAATGACACCCATAGCCTCATTAATAGGGGTACAAGTGTATAATGAAACAACATCAAAACTTACAAATTTTTCATCAGGTTCCAATCAAATTCCTTTCAACTCACTAATAAAAGAGGACGAGTCTTTGACAAAGGAATCGGTTCGGCCAACAAGGGGTTTAAGCTTACTGTCTAAAAATTTAGCGAGAAGGTAAGTCAAACCCCCAATGGTACTCACATCCCACCTCCTGAGAGTTTTCAATAAGAATGGCTATAGCAAGTTGGAGGGCCTTAGAGCTTTTCAAAAGGGGGAAAAAGATTGTAGAAATAGAAAATATTCTAGTGAGTGGTTATCGAGATTTCGGCTCCCATTTATTCAAGGAACTACTAATAAGATTGCTAGGATCCTCAAGAAACATAATGTTTATTTGAATTTAAAGCCCCTTCGTACTATTTGGAGTTCTCTAAAATTGGTTAAAGACCCGGTGAGCCCTAGGGAAGGTAAATGTGTTTACCTAATTCCTTGTTCCATTGGAGCTCCATACAGTGGTGAAACTGGTTGTTCCATTAATCAGAGGATTTAGGAGCATGTGGCGAATCTTAAGCATGGTAGGTCACGCTCCTCTGCCTTAGCAGAGCATGTAGAAAAGACAAAGCATCACATTTGCATCGAAGAAGCTAAGGTAATTTCTAATATTGACCATTTTCATCACCGTAAGTCGAGGGAAGCATTAGAAATTGAAAAGAGGCTCATTAACCTAAATAGAGATGATGGATGGAGTGTTAGTAGATGTTGGATCCCGACCCTTCATCCTTAGTCTTTGTTTAGCCTTTGTGCCCCTCCCCTTTTTTAGTCTTTGTTTAACCTTAGAGCCCCTCCTTTTTTTCTTTTTTTTTTATCACTTGATTTTATTTTTTTGGTAAATTAGGCTAATCTATATTAATTAGAAAATAGAGACAGCACATATGCTACAAGCAGGGTTGGTAAGTTTCTCTTAACCAATCCTAGACTTTGTTGTGCAGTAACGGGGCTACCTCTGTGGAGGAAACCAGCCCGGAAAATACGTGAGACAGGAAATTACAAAATGCATAGAAGTGTTGGTGTAACTAGAAATTACAAAATATACAGAAGCATAAGTATAACTTGAAATTCAGCGGTGATAGCAAGCATGACAAAAAACAAGGAAGAACTGAGTAGCTTCATAGTCCTTAGTCTTCGGCTTCATCATCATTGTCTGACTCTTCCTCCACTATGGGCAGGCATACGCCTACGCAGCCGCTTCCTCTGTATCAGTGGGTGGACACATAGGCTTGGGGATCGATCCGCAGAGGATGGGAGTCACCGGGTACTCTGCATCAGGGACGCACATCCAAGTACCTTCAGAATCCATAATCCAAACATTTGTATCATCACCCTCATCCTCTTGAACTGCAAGAAGCTCGGTCTTGCGAGGTGGGAGGTGCGCTTGATGCGCAATGGTGGAATTCCGTGGACCACATCTGCCTCTATGCGAAACCTACATGGGGGCCTCCTCCTCCTGATCAGGTTTGGGGCTCAGTCTAGCGTAGCTGCCTAAGGAGGAGCCTTCAACAGATTCCAGGTGATTATCCGTCCCACGGTGGTATCGACCGGGGAGCACCCCTCCCTTCCCTCCACAGATGGTTCTTTGGCGCATTATAGGTGCCATGTTTAGCTGAAGCAAAGGTGTGACGGAGTTGGCAGAGTGCTCAGCAGGGGGGGGATCGAAGTAGGGGAGAAGCACAAGAGGACAGGGGGGAATTTTTAGGGGGAAAGCGTGTCAAGGGGCGTGAGGTAATGGGTGTGTGCAAGCTTATGAGACTGGTAGGACAAAAGGAGCTGGGGTAAGATGTGTAGGCTGGGTGAATTGCAACCCGGGGGTTTCTGCGCAACACAGCTCTAGGGAGAGGGTTGCGTAGCAGACTGAGTACGTAGGAGGGCAGGCACAGAATCAACAAATAACACTGTAGGAGTTGGCTCTGTGTCTCTTTGTGCTTAGGAGTCTTCCTTTTAAAAGGTTTGTGACACATGAAAAGGGGTAGAACATGAGTGTGCCTCGATCGCAGCTGCGTGCCGTAACTGTTTTCATGAGTGGGCTCGAGTGAAGAGTTAGGGCGTATCAGCGTATCATTCCAGGTAAGAATTTAGGATGATTGATGCAGAGAGGTACCTGTTGGGCTGTATTAATCACTATTGAATGACTAAAATAGTACAAATAAATTATCAATCCAGAGACGTCTTTTATTTCAATGACAATTGCACTGTTTGTGCCGATACACCCAACCAGAAGAAATTCAAAATAAAAGAAATCGTTTGTTAAGTAAATGCTAGAAGTAAATCACTCATGTAGAAATAAAATGATCTACAAGACTATAATCACACTTCAATTAATCTGTTCTAGCATGCCACACAACAATTATCCAGTTGGTGTCTCTAATCTCATGTGTAACAACATACAAAATACCGAAATTGAAGCGGATATATTCACAGCAGCAACAAAACCTCTATTGATACATAAACCAAAATAAAAACACATGTACACAACTACCTTAATCATTGCAATCCCTGCTAAGAAGGAGGGCCCTTCCTCCCTAGCACGGTTCAGGTAGAGAAAGAACTTAACATAAACTAAATCGAATAATGCATGTA
Organism: Pinus albicaulis; assembly: GCA_034641835.2. Classification (NCBI taxonomy): domain Eukaryota; kingdom Viridiplantae; phylum Streptophyta; class Pinopsida; order Pinales; family Pinaceae; genus Pinus; species Pinus albicaulis. Next base: position 108,516,800 of record CM076575.1, read on the forward strand.
ACGACAATAATAGGATAATCTATATTAATATAAGCAAAATTATAGAGCCAAAATAATTTTGTTCTTCGCTAACCTTTTGACCTCTAGGGTCAAGAACTATATAGTGGTTACATCTCAAAACATCAAGGGATAAATCAGTCATTGATTCTCATGCTGATCGAAATAGAATACATATGGTTATAACCACTTCTTAATAAAATTCTGACTGGAAAATTATAGATTACAATCAAAACCGCCCATAGGCTATTATCCAAAAATACAATGCTTACTAATTTCTACAGCTATCATGATGAACCATAGCTATAGCGTAAAAGCTAAAGGGTAGGTCAGCAAAAGGAGTTGACGAGATCCAGTCAGCGGTACAACTATATCAGCAGTTCACCAGTGGGTCTGTAATAGCAAAGTGTAACAACAGTTTTCCAGCGGGTCTGTAACAAGAAAATGTAACAGCATCATGGTGTAAAAATCTCGTTGTAAGAGCACACCCTTAACTGCTCCTGTGTACCTCATGCTTGGGATCTTTTTTGCTACAAATGACATCTGGAAAGACAACACAGAGACCATAGATCTTCTCCAAACATTCACCCTCAATTAGTCATAAAAAAGTTACGATATATCATAATAATTGATGAAATGGCAGAGTAATGAAAATAAGGTGAAATAGCACAAGCTAAGATAGAAAGGTAGGAAAAAGAGGCAAATATAGTCCCATTGGTTATATTCATGAGGAAAAATAGGGAAAAAAATGTAGGAAAAGTGTGCATAACTCGCACCCAACATCTCCCCCCAACTGAAACACTTGCATTTCCTCATGCAAACTCATCTCTCGTGGGAATATATTCGGTGAAAGTCAATGAGATCATAAGCGCCAGCTGTATCTTCATTTGCAAACTTGTACCCCTGATTGGCCATCAGTTTTCGTATCCAGGACTCTGATTCATACTTGGTCAATTCATAATTACTCTGATAATCCTCAATTGGAAACCATATCAAAGGAAACTTGAATCTCATTCCGAGCCAAAAAACACCAAGGGATTGTACTATCTGTGCATACGTTGCTACATGTGTAACAGCCACCACGAAATTCTGGAATAAAAATGGGTCCCCCTTCAGTAGCTCAGCACTGCTGGCTTCCGTGTGTTTCAAGCACCCAGTCAAGGCTTGGCTCTTCATCATTGATAACTGATTGAGGCAAAAGTTCACAATCCTTCTTCTGTAAGTGGCAGTCGGTTCCTTTATCCTAGGAGTACTCAAAATTGTCCTGAATTCTCGCCTTAAATCGGTGGCCCTTCCTGGTTCTGCCCAGACCCATAATGCCATCTTCTCCTCATTATCATCCATAGATTTGATGGCCAAATTCCACTCAATCTGATTCTTCATGAAGGACACAAAACATTGAAATTGAAGATACCCCATATATGAGAATACTGTCACAACCATTTGCATACTCACATGCTCAAAAATGATATTTTGTAAGAATAACTCACACAGCAGGCTTTGCTCATCAAAATCGGAGGCACGGAAAACATCTAAAAATGTGTGAGTGGAAGAACATAAATAGGATCTCTCCTCCATAACATTTTTCATCTGGAATAGGAAGTAACGTTCCCATAGAAAAATAGGATATGATGGGGAAGGTCACCTACACCACAACAAATTGAGGGCGATATCGTGAAGTTTTTGCTTGTCTATGGTAAGATCCCGAACCTACTGCTGTAACAGACGCAGTTGTTCCTCCTGTTTCTTCAGGGCTTCCTTCTTCTTATAATTCTCCCATCCTTTCTTCAACTCTTCTTTCATCCATCTTTCATGTATGGCATCTATCTCCCTCCAGTGTTCTTTTAGCGAAATCATCCCCTCCCGAAGGGAGATTTCTTCCTGTTTCCACTTCTATAATTCGGAAATTGACAAGATTTTCTCATAAGTCCATCCCAAGATGGGACGCGGTGTTCTTCTACATTCAATATCAACATAAATAATGGATTTAACAGCCTCTGCCGAATGAGGTTGTTCCACCTCTACTGCTGGTTCTTGTGTAATATCAGCTTCCTCGATGGGTTCTTATGTGTTAGCCCTTTTTTTCCACCTAGAGCAGCCTCTATGTCCATTGTTGTTTCTTCTACAATAAGAGTGGCCTCCACATGTTCTTGTGTGTCGAATTCTAGGTCAATTATTATAGGAGGCTCTGCTTTAACTGTCGGTTCTTGTGTAACAAAAGTATCCTTAGTAGGTTCTTGTGTAACAACCTCCTGCAGTTTTGTTTCTGTTCCATTGGGTTGATGTTTTCCCCACAGACCTTATATCCCGTCGCTGTTAGTTCTTGAAAACATGTCATGCTTACAGACACCAAGATTTCCTTCCCCTCAGATAATCTTCGCTTCAATTCTTCATTTTCCTTTCTTAGATTTTCAAGTTCTAATAATAGGACATGAGTTTCGTCCTTACCTAATGAGGAGGGTTGCCTTTCTTCTTCTGATACTTCTACTTCTGTCTTCTTTACGGATGTAGGAAAATTTTTTGTGGGTATGCTAACTTTCACCCTTTTTTTTGGCCATATATCCCCAATTGGTTCATCAGTAGGTTCCTTCCCAATTTTGACTTTGGTAGGCCGAGTTTGGGTTTCGGCTTCTGCCTCACTTCCTCCTGAAGTCGTGGTATGTTTCCCCCAGCTTTTCCTCAGCCTATTTCGCTTAAATTCTTCCCAAGTCTTTCCTTGTTGGCCTAGGGCATCTGGCACGATCAATTTGATGAGTCGTGATTGGTCACGCATGCTTCCGGGTGTACTACTATATTTACTGCTACCGCCATATGTTTGATGTTCCCTAATAAGTAGAATGGAAGATTAATATTTTTCTAGTTTCGAAGGTGATTAAGTAGAGTAAAGTGATAGTTAAACACTATCGTAGATCTTCCCTCACAAGTGATATATTTGATTAAACCCAAGGTGAAGTCTGCCCATGGCTGAGGGGGTAACAACCTGTCAATTCCTCTCCCTTTATTCTCCAATTTTTCTTCTTCTTCTAGGAAGTCTTCTTTCAAGGAGGGGTCATTGATTTTTCTGTTAAACCAACTCTGTCCCTCTACTAGAAATGAAGTTACTCAGGAAATTACCTCTTCAGTCACCTCAACTTGCAAGCCCCTAACTCGGGTCTAATTGTTGTTCAAATTCTGAGGGAATTCGATTGCCACCAGCTCATCCAAGCCTTCTAGCTTCTAGAAATACTCAATCCATCCGACATCTCTGAATATATGGTAGGCTTCTAGGTAATTCTGCAAGGCGTCCATAGAATCTGGCTCGTGCCTGACCGCTACTCCACCCATCCTACTATTGTTTCTGAATTCGTTTCTTACTACTGAACCCACTACAATATCAGTACACTTATCACTTCTTCTCTGTGTTTCTGCTTATCCCAATTGACGAGTTTGCAATGAGGATACAAGGTTTCAGTCGAGGAGGTTGATGGGAGGTGACATATTTTACGGATTACCAAATTATACCTCACACTACTCTTCATAAATGTCCCGTTATGGAAAGTAATAGGTTCTAGTACACATGCTCTTTCCAACTGGATTTAGTCATCATTGGCATTTGCGCTATTAATTGGGTGCATGCATATTTGATAGAGGTTTATGACTACGAATTTTTTCAATGATTTCAAGACATATCCCCTCCCTCACCTTAATGGTGACGACTGCCCACGATCGTCACGGGAATATCATTACTTTTTCCAATAATCACCAAATCATAAATGATGATGTTACCTTTTGAATGACATACCTGAGGTGACGTGGAGAAAGATTTCAAATTGGCGGCATACTGCTTGCAACGCTCGTGTTGTCATGTTTAGTGGGTACGATTATTTTTTTTATGGGATGAAAACATAAGAAACAGTCCTCATGGCTGTCGGCCGTTACATGTGTAACAACCAAGACAACCCTTAGATTATTCTTAAAAAAAAAATAGTAATTAGGAGAAATTGGTATAGAAAGGAAAATCAAATGAATACCATCATCCTATAAAATGGATCGGGAAGGGAAGATGATGTTCAAGGGAGAAAGATATGGGTGTAACAGCTGCCACAGGAGTGGTTTTCAGCTGTTAAAAACTATCTGACTACCCCCCGGAAAGAGGTTTTCACAGTTGGATTTATTATTTTCGTTTTATTTTATTTTTTATTTTGTTATATATATATATATATATATATATATATTAAACAGGTGTAATAGCTGCCACAAGGGTGGTTTTTAGCTGCTACAGTTATTGGAATTTTAATTTTTAAGCTGCATAGGAGAATGTTCCCCTACTGTTGTAACATGAAGATCGGAGTCCGTGACAATGTTAACAAATGATTCCTTCAAAGTGGGTAGATGATATAACCTTAGACGGTGCCCATTAACCAATAACGGTGTCTTAGCACTATCGATGGTGACCAAATCATTAGGGGAATTTTGAGGTCTAAAATGGGCCTCCTAAGAAAAATGTATAGCCAAAATAAACTTTATAAGAACCAATAAGATTCAATATGATGATGTCAACAATGGGGGATGATTCACCATTTTTTAAGTAAAAGGGTAAAAATAATAAAAATAATAAAATAATAAAACTACCTTTTCAACTCATATTTTCAACTTATCTCCCAAAGTTTTAACTCAAATTTCGAGTGGGATTACTCGTTGGATGCAAAATTTAATTCTTCATCCAAGGATTACATATGTTGCATACTTTTGATGGACCCTTCTATGCAAAAAATGAGAAATACATGAAAAAACGTGATTGCAATCACGTTTTTCATGTATTTCTCATTTTTTGTGCAGCAGGATCCATAGAAAGTATGCAACATGGGTACTCCCCGGATGAGGAATTAAAGTTTGCATCCAACGAGTACTCCCGCTCAAAATTTGAGTAAAAATGCTGGGAGATAAGTTGAAAATACGATTTGAAAAAGTAGTTTTTTCTTTTTTCCCTCTAAAATTTGATGATGTCATCAAATCTTAATTTATTATTTCCACTATTATTTTATAATTTCCTTAGGAGGCCCATTTTAGACCTCAAAATTCCCCTAATGTGTACAATCCCATTATTGAATACCGTGTCCACTTCGTAAGGACCTAGCCATCTGGTGCAGAGCTTGCCTTTGAAATCCTTGAACCTTGAATCATACAAAAGAGCCCAATCTCCTTTCTGGAAATTTTTCTTCTTAATAAACCCATCATACCATCTAGCTCTTTGTTGCTGAATGATATCTATCTGTTGAATAGCAGCCAACCATTTCTCTTCCAACTCATTAAGTTGGTTCAGTCTTTGTGTTTGTGCCATACTCAAGTCCAGATCGACCTGCAATGTTGTTCTTAATGTCTTTATTTCCAACTCTATGGGGAATAGTGGATTCTTACCATACACCAATTCATATGGTGAAAATCTTGTAGTATTCCTCCTTGTTGTCCTATAATCCCATAGTACCTATGGAAGTTTCTCGACCCAGTTTATTCAGTGGCTGACTACTGGCTTTGTTAAGATTCCCTCAATGACTTTATTGGTGCTTTCCACTTGATCATTTTCTTGTGGGTGATACGGTGAAGTGATTATGTGATGAATTCCATACTTTTAAACCAACTTCTTGATCAAATGAGATGTGAGCTGAGGCCCCCCATCTATCACTATCTCTCTGGGTATCCTGAAGCGAACAAAAATATATTCAAACAGGAAGTCTGAAATAATGTGCTCTGATGCTCTGATTAGTGCCTTTTCTTCAACCCACTTTGCGACATCATCGGTGTAGACCGATATGTATGATTTTTCCGCGATGAAGGATTAATTGGCCCCACAAAGTCTAGGGCCCATTTCTCAAATGGTTCTATCACTATTTGAGGCTATAACGACATCTCATCTGATTTCAGAGGCTGGCCCATCCTTTGGCAGCTATCACATCCTTTCACAAACTTCTTGGCATCCTGGAATATCTTTGGCCAGTAGTATCATGTTGAGAATGCTTTATATCATGTCCTTTTGTCGACAAAGTTCCCTCCACAGGGTCCCTCATGACAAGCCTTTAAGATGTAAAATACCTCATCTTCTCTAACACATCACCTAATCTTAAAATCTAGCCTAGTGTGATAGAGATTACCTTCTATCCAGGAGTAATTAGCACTCTGTTGTATCATATTCCTTCTTTACTTGGAAGACAAGGTGTGGGAATTTTCCTGCAACAAGGTAGTTGGCTATATCTGCATATGATGGTGAGTGAGTAGAGATGGAAAAAATATATTCATCTAGAAAATAATCCTCAGTGGCAGTGCAGTCATCACTTACAGTTAATCTAGAAAGAAAATCATCAACTACATTATGTTTTCTAGGTTTATCTAGAATAGTAATATCAAATTCTTGTAATAGTAATAACCATCTTGTAACTCTACATTAGTAATAGGTTTTTTCATCAAAAATCGAATTGCAGCATGGTCAGTGTGTAAAAATACTTGATACACAGGGATATAGTGCTGAAATTTGTTGATAGCATGCACTACTGCTAGGAATTCCTTCTCAGTAACAGTGTAGTTGGGTTCTATTGGATTTAAGTTCTTATTGATGTAATAAATGGCGTAAGGTTTCTTCTCCTCCATCTGCCCCAGAACAACACTCACATCTATGTCAAATGCTTCTGTAGCAATATGAAATGGAAATTCCCAGTTTGGTCCTCGTAAAACAGGTGCTGTTGTTACACAATTTTTTAACCTTAAGAAAGCTTGCTCACACTTCCTTGTCCACACATATTCCACACAAATTCCACATCTTTCATGAGTAATGAAAATAGAGGAGATGCAATATTTGAAAATTTCTCTATAAATCTCCTATAGTATCCTACATGTCCCAAAAAACTACATACCTCTTTTGGAGTCTTAGGGGTCTGGATTATTGAGATTACCTCAATTTTTATAGGATCTACCTTGATTCCATCTGTCGAAATGAAATGTCCCAGCACAATTCCCTCGGTCATCATCATGTGGCATTTCTCCATGCTCAAAGCAACATTAGTTTGTTCACAACGTTCCAACACTTTTTCCAAGTTAGCTAATGCTGTCTCAAAGGCATCCCCGTAGGGTTTAAAATCATCCATAAATATTTCAAGGCAGTCATTCAAAAGATCAGAAAAAAATACCCAACATTTCCCTCTGAAAGGTTGTTGGTGCATTACAGAGCCCAAAGGGAAGGACACTGTATGCAAAAGTACCCCTTGGGCAAGTGAAGGTTGTCTTGTCTTGGTCTTCCGTGGTAATTTGTATTTGATTATAGCCACTAAACCCATCTATGAATGAAAATAATTTTTTTCTAGAGAGAGTATCCAAGACCTGATCAATGAATGGTAAAGGAAAATGGACCTTTCGAGTGGCCTTGTTAATCTCTCTATAGTCAACATAGAATCTCCATTTGTCGTTATTTTTTGGAACTATGACAAGAAGAGACACCCACTAGCTGTCAGAAATGGGATAGATGAAATTATCATTAAGGAGTTTTTTCAATTCTTCTTTCACTATCTCCTTAAGTGCGGGGTTCATTCGGCTTTGCGGTTGTCTAACTGGTTTGCAGTCCTATTTAAGGTAAATGCGGTGAGTGCATAGGCCAGGATGGATTCCTTTCATATCTATATAGTCCCATGCAAATGCCTTTTTGAATTTCTGTAACAGTTGTATCAGCAAACTGTTTTTTTCAGCAGTTAGGTTAGGATTGATGTTTAAACATTTCCCAGGTTTGATTTCAATGGGATTGTTGATAGTATGCGGAGTGGTTTTCAAATGTTCAATAATTGCATCATCTACCTCATCTTGTTACCCCAGATCTCTAATGGAGGCAACAAAGAGTGAATTACAAAGAAAACCATTAATGATATCGTCATTTTTTTCATCCTTAAAGTATTCTGCTTTTCCAAGTGTGAGAAGAGGTAGGGAACGATCAGATTCATGTGAAAATTCATCCCACCAAGGACTACTCAAATCCGTATGAGGTTTTTTTGGGGGATAAATATTCAGGTTCTGAGTGGCCTGTCCCTCTGAGATCACCATAGATCCAGACCTACATCTGATACATGCATCTGCAGTGGCTAGCCACGATCTTCCCAAGATTAAAGGTCGACCCCCCAGGTTGGATTTGGTTTGTAAAATGACAAAATCATATGGATAATTCCAAGAAGCCACAGTAATAACCACATCTTCTATCATTCCCTTAGGCTTGACACGGGACCTATCTGCTAATTCAAGCATTGTGGGTGTAGGTCTAAGTCCATGAAGTCCTAGGGAGATGAAGAGGTCTTCAGTCATGACATTGATGACTGCCCCTAGATCAATCAAATTATTTCTTATAGGCTGATTGTCAATATGGAAAATCACTGTAGGGTTCCTTGGGTCATTATATTTAGTCAACAAAGGCTGATCAATCATGAGATCAAACAATTTCCCCATGACATGGATAGTAGCAGGGTTTCTATCTTTCCTTCCAGGCCTTTTGACGCATAGATCCCTCACTATTTTAGGATAGATAGGTACTTCCTTAAGAACTTGTAACAACGGAATTCACGCATACAAATTTTGTAATTCCTTGAGGAATTCAAATTCAGGTTGTGAAACCAGCCCAGTTTCAGTTAATTGTTGAGGGTATGGAGGATTCTAAATGCTAACAACTGAGTCAGTTATCACAGATGCACCAACCTTGCTTGGATTGGCTATTGTAGGAAAAATAGATCTTCCTAAGCTGGCTGCTACATATGTAATAGTAGGTGATGTATCGGTTGTTACATGTGTAACAACTGCCTCAGAATCGCCCATATCCTTTCTAGGTGATTCACATTCTTTGGTAATAATGGGAGTATGCTCATATCTGATTACTTTCCCCGATAGAAGCTAAACCTCATTAAGTCCAACAGGGGTAATAAGATAAGTTTGGAGGGTAACCGGAGCATCCATGCTCTGGGATGCCTTATTATTTGGATTGGGGTTAGGTTGCATAGGTAATTGGGGTCGAAAAAAAGGTGTAGGATTTTGAATAGAAGGCAGTTGTTACTGCTACTGATGTATTGGTATTGGAGGGGGTACTGGACCTTGGCCATTACTTCTCTAGTTCTGACCCCAAGGATTGGGTTGTGATGGAGGATATTGCATTGGTGGAGGAGACAGCCACTAGTTCCATGGTGAAGGAAATTGTGTTGAGGAAGGAGTGGGATACAGCCATGGATATTGCTGACTATTATAAATATTATTCCAAGGATAAAAAGAGGAAAAATATGAAGGCATACCTGTAGGTCGTGGCTGCCTTGGTCTCTTTGATCCGATGAAATAAGAAGATTGGACGTCCTCATTTTATTCTTGAAGTATCACCTTCAGTATGGGCAATTCAGGACACTGATTCTTAGACTGCGCCAACTCACTGATGTTTCACAAACTGACATTATTCAATCCACATTCTCTTTCCAAATGTTTCTTTTTTCATCGGGGATAGAATATTGATAAGGCTGCTTCAACTTCTTCTTGTGCTTTGATAACTTTTACCATAGTGATCTGGGTGGAGAGAGTGCTAAGGAGGTGGGTTTTAAAATCCTCAAATAAATTCCCGCTCTCTACTCTGGTTACTCCTCCACTCGTGGAATTCTGTATCCGAACTGAAGGATCCTGAACTGAAACTTTCCCTTTGACCAATCCTATTGAGCTACGTAGGAAAAGCTTCATTATTTTTTCAAGCGGTTCTTGCGATACATCTCCTTTTCCCAATAGGTTCAGATGCTCCAGACAATCATCTCTTGTACCTATTAAGAATATTTTCTTTAGAATTTCTGGGTCTAAGTTACTGAACTTAGACCTTTGTAAATTGTAATGAAATTGCTCCATATAGTCTTCCAAGCTTTCCTCCTACTTCTGTCAAATTCTAAAATCACATCCTTCAAATCCCTAGTTCGACAGTAATCCTGATACTTAAAGAGGAATACCTCCCTCATGTCATTCCAGGTCTGAATCGTGCCAACACCCAGTCTCATGAACCATCTTAATGCTGCTCCTTTTAGAGTAGTAGGGAATAGTTTCAGCTTATGGGCATATGAAGTGTATTCATAACCTCTACACAGCACATCGAATTCGAAAAAAAGTTATCAAGGTCTTCAACAACCATTCTTTGAAAGGATGGTAGGGATGATAAATGAATATTATTCATAGGAGCCTCATCCCGTGTTACTACTATTGGGAATTCAAAATTAACAGAGCTAGCTGTCTTGGCATTCTCGTCCCCCATGGTTTATTCTTCTTGATAGGATGAACTGACCTACGAGTGTACTAGAGATTGACAAATAAAAGGATCAGGTTGATCTAGGACCAGCTGTTTAACAGCACTACCAGCGTCCAAATGATGATCAATTAAATGTTGTTCCTCGGGTCCCTGATGCTCCCCACTGGTCTCTCCGTGTCCTTCAATTCTCAAATCCTGATCAATGATTTTCCACTATTGTTTTGAATCTGGAGTCTTGACATTAGGAGTGGATATGTTGTTCGAAGGGTGGTGAGGTCCAGACACGGAAGACACTGATGGCCCAGGATTTGATATGGTAGCTGCTTTCTGTGGTCTTGTCTTCCTATTGTCTCTATATGATGTAGGTTGTTCCTTTTATTCCCTTGAGATCAGATCTCCAAAGAATGTCTTTCTTCCTAGATCTGCACTCTTCTTTTCCTTCTTACGACCCATATTTCCTGTATTCAATAGAGAGGGGGGTGTTTTTAGATGTTGATGTCATCCTACTGATGCACATGGGCCCTATGTGTATCAATTCATCCTAAAATTGCTTCAGTTTCTACAACAGTGAGCCCACTCAAGTTTGTTAGAGCGATGCGTAGTTTCTTACCTCTCGTCTTACTGCCCAGCGACTGTATAGCTGAAGACACCATAAAATAACACCCAAAAATTCAAACTTCTAAGTGTCCCAGCAAGACATTGGTGTGCCCACTCAAGTTAGTTAGAGCGATGCGCAGGTTCTTACCTCTCGTCTTACCACCTGGCAATTGTGTCACTGGAGACACTCTAAAAAAAAACAAAATGCTCAAAAATTCACTTCCCTAAGTGTCCCAACAAGACATTGGTGAGCCCACTAAAGTTTGTTAGAGCATTGCGCAGGTTCTACCTCTCGTCTTACTACTCGACAATTGTGTCGCTGGAGAAACTCTAAAAACACACGAAAATTGCACCTTTAACAAACAACTCTGATAGATCGTCACTTCCATCCCTGACAATGACACCAAAGTGTTGGGCTGTATTAATCACTGTTGAATGACTAAATAGTACATATAAATTATCAATCCAGGGACGTCTTTTATTTCAATGACAGTTGAACTATTTATGCCGATACACCCAACCAAAAGCAATTCCAAATAAAATAAATCGTTGCTAAAGTAAATGCTGGAAGTAAATCACTCATGTAGAAATAAAATTATCTACAAGACTGTAATCACACTTCAATTAATATGTTCTAGCGCACCACACAATAATGATCTTATTGGTGTCTATAATCTCATATGTGTAACAACATAGAAAATAATGAAATTGAAGTGGATATATTCGCAGCTAAAACAGCAACAACAACACCTCTACTAATACATAAACCAAAATACAAACACATATACACAACTACCTTAATCACTGCAATCCCTACTAAGAAGAAGGTCCCTTCCTCCCTAGCACGGCGCATGTAGAGAAAGAACTTAACAAAAACTAAATCGAATAACGCATGTAACAGCAATAAGAGGATAATTTGTATTAATATGAGCAAAATTACAAAGCCAAAATAATTTTGTTCTCCACTAACCTTTCGACCTCTAGGGCCGAGAACTATATAGTGGTTACATCTTAGAAAATCAAGGGATAGATCAGTCATGGGAATGTTATGATTCTCATGCTGATCGAAATAGAATACATATGGTTATAGCCACTTCTTAATAAAATTTTGACTGGAAAATTATAGGTTACAATCAAAACCGCCCATAGGTTGTTATCCAAAATACAATGCTTAATAACTTCTATAGCTATCACGATAAACCAAATATATAGCGTAACAGCTAAATGATAGGTCAGAAACAGGAGTTGATGAGATCCAGTCAGCGGTACAATTGTATCAGTAGTTCGCCAGTGAGTCTGTAAAAGAAAAGTGTAACAGCAGTTTTCCAGCGGGTCTGTAACAACAAAGTGTAACAGCATCATGGTTTAAAAAGCTCGATGTAACAACACAACCTTAACTGCTCCCGTGTACCTCGTGCTCGAGATCTTTGGTGCTACAAATGACATCTGGAAAGACAACAGAAAGACCATAGATCTTCTCCAAACATTCACCCTCAATTAGTCATAAAAAAGGTACGATATATCATAATAATTGATGAAATGGCAGAGTAATGAAAATAAGGTGAAACAACACAAGTTAAGATAGAAAGGTAGGAAAAGGAGGCAAAGATAGTCCCATTGGTTATAGTCATGAGGAAAACTAGGGAAAACAAATGTAGGAAAAGTGTGCAAAACTGGCACCCAACAGTACCCTAGAGGGGGTGACGTTGTCCAAGCATGCCTTCCTCATACCTTATCTTGTTCATCTCGTGCGGATGATTACGGGCTTGAGGATCCACATCAGGTGAGGACCCGCACTGCAGATCTTCATCCTCATGGGGATGGGAGAGGTGTCATTCGTACTCCTACTATCACCCGCATTCAGGGTTGATCACTTGAATTAATATATATATATATATATATATATATTCTTAGTCCCTAAAAAATAAAAAATATTAATATAAATGAAACTCTTTATATAATTATAATTTGAAATAAGAATGAAATTTGTTTTTACTATTTAATATTTAATATTATTAATCCCCTTTGAACCCTTCTTTTTTGTATTTATTTATTTATTTTATTTTATTTTTATTTTTATTTATTTATTTTTCAATTCCCTTTGACCTTTTTCTGTTTTTTTACATTTCATTTATAGATATATATGTAATTTTCGTAATCCTATTTTATAATAATAAATAAATAAATTCTTGAGCCCTATAGTAAATAAAAATACAAAATACAAAAAAAGTAATAAAAATGAAAATAAATTAATAAATATTAATAAATTATAATATAATTAGCAACTAACTATACTATAATAAATATAACAATAAAATACTTTAAAAAATTAGTTCATTTTCCCTCTTTGAGTCAAACTAGTTGTTATACCTTAACGGCTAGTTGGATCCTCTATCCATGTTTTTAAAACTATCGCCTGATCTGGTTTCTCATATTGTCCTAAAGATGAACAACACTGGTTGGTTTGAAATGCATCAACAGTCCATAATCATGTTTGATTATTACCGAAAGTAGTATTTTACAAATGTTTATGTAATTTGAAATTTTCAATAATGTTTTAAAACCATAAGCATTTTTCATTGTTTTTTAAGGATGCTTAGAATAATGCTTACATTAGTATATAGGTAGGATTGGGTTGTTGGTTGTTGGAGTTTTGTTGAGAGATTATTTCAACAATATTATACTTATTTGGAATCTGTTGGATCTCATGAGCACTATTTATGTGGCTTGTATTTTGGTTTTGTGTGTAGAATATACAAATTATTTTGAGTCAATATGTACACCATCTATGCTCCTTCAATTTCTTTTTAGGTATCAAAGTAGGTATGGGCCTAACTAAGCATGCCAAAAAGAAATAGAGAAAGAAGTAGGTGCACACCATAGGTTATTGAGCTACTGTTGAAAAATGCAGTTGTTGGTGGATAAAATTCATAAGGCCATAATGCTCCATACTCGCATGATACAACAAAGTTTTAAGCACTCCACAAAACAAAGCCAAAGAGGAAATTGATGGATTCACTTAACCTCACTAATCTTCGTTTTTTTCCAAGGAAATACCTAAGGGATATATTGAGTTTGTCCTTTCAAAAACAACATATGCCTACCATGAAATATTATATAAGTATTTTCTGCCATTTTTGCAGGCCCTTATCAATTTGAATTCAATTCACCAATAACCTTAGGCTCATTCTAATTAGGAGGATTTTTGCATGGTTCTTATTGAATCTCTATAATAGTTATTTTTTTATTAGTAGGAAAGCTTTTCCAGTAGTAGTGGCTTATGAAATCACTTCATGGAACTAAGCTACAAGTATCACTTACATGAGGTGGGTAATAATAGCTTTCTATACTAATTTCCTTGCGATGGTTGCTTGCCTCATTCATTGACATGAAGTTTTGCTTGTGATCATCTCCCAATCCCAATCCTTTACAAATTTCTTTCATAACAATGGGCAGAGCTACACCTTGCTCACTTTTTCCTAGAGAACACAAAAGGAGATAGATGAGAATAAGTCGAAGCTATAAAGGACTACAGAAACGATGAAGTAGACAAGTGTAATATGTGCAGGGTACCTAATTGCATTTTTAAAAATAATTACTGATATATATATATACATATATACATACATATATATATATATATATATATATATATATATATATATATATATATATATATATATAAATTAATGTATGATTTATTAATTGAAATTAGAAAAAAATGAATAATAAACATAATAAATAAAAAGATTCAATGGAAAAGCATATGGGGAATGCAAGCCACCCATGTTTTCTAATCACACTCAAATTGGCCTTCACAATTTCAAATACCAGCCAAAATTCATGCCACGAGGAGAAATGAATAGTTTTCAAATGGGAGCTTACTCGGAGTGCAAGCAATTTCCTTACAACCAATAATTTTTAATTGAATAGGATAAACAAATTTTTTTGTTCAAATGTACAAATTATAGGAAAGCTTGGATTTGAAGATGTTTGCTCTTAACCCCACAACTATTTCCCCTGAGGTATGCATTGAATATGCTTATGCTCTTACCCCATAGCCATTTCCACCGAAGTATGTATTATGTATGTATAATGATTATCCATAATTATTGTTTATGCTTAAGAATATTTGAGTGTTGTCCTGCATTATTCAATTGTATTTGTTTCAATTGAATTAGGACCTTGGGTTGTTTTGGTGCACAATCTAGCTGCGATCCTAAGAGGGGATTCTAAGGGGAAACTACTAGACTAAATGACAACAGTCGGACAAAGACCCATTATCACCTTCGTCGGTGTCACCTACTCTTTCCGTACTTTCATTGATGGGAGGAGTTGTGGTATATAGGAATCACTTGAGAAAGTAAAGGATAAATGATCTATCTGAAGTGACCCACTAAGCCCATTCAAGAAGAGGCTCAATTAAGGCTTGAAGGAGTAAAAGTCTCTCCAAGAACTACATAAGAATGCAATAAAAACCTAGCTCTTGGAATATGCATGAGGTTAGGTATGCCTAGAATCAAGATTCAAAATGAGATAGGACCTCTCAAGAACTTTGATATATGATTTTCCACTTGGAATAAGGTTTTCACTTCACTTAAGATACGTAGAAATGAGACACACAAGACATAGGATTTATTAATAATCATGGGAGATCTCCTCTAATGCATTTAGGTCAAGATAGGAGAAGGGAAGGGGTATTTAATGATTTTTTCCTCTGGTTAATTTGTTTATATGACCCTAAATAAGACCATATAATCCTAGGAAAAACCAACTAGGATTCCCTTTCAAAGGAATACCTATGGCATAATATTTTAGGAGATTTAACTGTGAGAATTAAATCAAACTTTAAGATTCCATAGAGGAGGCACCAATTCATCTCTCTATCCAAACAGATTTGAAAATTTCCACCTCTAAGGAATTTCACATGCTGCCCTATATATGTCTCCTAGGAAAAGGATATCACATTTTGGAGAGAGTAAAATCAAAAGGAAGGGAAGGTTGATCACCAATATTTCTTGGACCAGTGCCTATTTTGTGGGCCATGGATTCAACGATGATGTAAAATTTTCCAAATTCAACTTCAAGGAGGATAAAAGGGGATGCCCTATCAACCACTCGTTGACATTTACCCACCCAATATATATGGATTTTCATGGAAGGAAAACAAATTTCAATCCACTAGGAACATTCATCTACTTGGTATAAAATGATTAAAACATGTAATTTACAATCTAACAATATTTACAATGATATTCAATAAATTAGGGCACAAAAGATCTAGCTAGTTGCAATAATTCCACACATTACACATTTTTTTAAGGAAAATATTCAATAAATAGTAGCTACAAGATAATAAGAGATATACCCAATCATAGATCAATAAACATATCCAAGATAAATTTAAAATTTAGTTCCCAAATATATTGGAATGCGTCAAAAGATATCCAAGTAGCATCCTAAATAAAAGAGTGAAATGCGTAAAAGAGAGACATTTCAAGTAATGATGATGATCTCTCACCAGTGACAATCATATCTATTTATATTATCCTCTAATAATTCAATTTAGCCTAGTTATCCCCTAAAAATTATAAAATAATGAGTAAAATATATATATTGGTGAAAATCCCACCAAGTAGCTAATAAAGTGATGAAGAAGCCATCCATATGTGAGACGAAATGATGAAATAATGATGTATAAGGGTTGATGGAGGGCATTTTAGAGTCCTTAAGGTGCCATGATGAGAGTGAGGGCTCCATGAATGATGGAAATGGGTTCACCCCTTAATCTCTATGTAAATCATCATGTGGTGCTCCAAATCAGCTCTCGGGAATAAATAGTGGTCTCATGGGTATCCTAATGTAAAATTAGCCTATAAAATACTCCAAGTGAGGGCTATAAAGATGGTGCCTTCCCTCCCATGTCTCAAGAGCGATACAAACCTCCTTTGGGCCTTGGATAAACTACTTAACCTTGTAATCATTGAGAAGTCGGTTGGGGGCAATGTTGGTCCAAGTGCATCATCTTGCTAATGATATGGGGCATCAAACAAGTTGTTGAATGTATTGAGGCTTCTCATGGCATTAGATAATGCTTTGTCACATGATGGAAACCCATGGCTATCAACGCCCCCCTTACAGGTATCAATTTGATCCTTTGGTGGGATTGGGCCCCAATTAAGTTTCCTAACCCATGATGAAACCACCTTCCAATCCTTTATAATATCCAATGTGTCTCCTCACAGCAAGGTACAATAAATCATTAGTGCATCTAAGTGGACCAATATTGTTCATCAAGGGCACAAATGAGACTTAATAATGAGTTTTCCTTCTAGATTTGGGGCTTTTATCATGTAATAGTGTTACCACCCTAGGCAAGAGTGGCTAGTAAAGAACCCTATTATGTGTTCCTGGCCCCTAAAGGGAAATACATGTCCAAGGTACATCCTTCAAGTGATAGGGTTCATGTAAATAATCACGAGGTAGATAGGGACACAGGGGTCTCAAGGCTAAATACCATGGGCTCAAGGGTAGTAATGTTGAGGGATGTCCACATATTTGAATGTATAGATGTAGGATGGAGAAATTGTGGTACATGAGTTACCACGACCTTTGTTTTTCCACCCTTATTCATTCACCTTTTTAATTTCTTTGATTTTTCTTTTATTATACTACTCAGGGCTCTAGGGGATGATATCATGTTGTGTATGATATAAGCAATGAACACCCCATTAAGGTGGGGCACTTCATCACCCACTAGGTGTTGGGACATGCATGGGTTCCTCAATTATGCAAGGGTTCTCATAGGTGCCCTAGGAACAAGGCCTGTAATGTGGAACCATAGGGGGGAGATGATGAAACATGGCATGTAATGTGAGGAGGGGAGTGAAAAATATGAAACAGGAAAATGCGATTGCGCTATGAAAATCAAGGTTTCCCAAGTAGTTCCCATCCTAAAGCTATAAGTTAATAGAGGAGATCCCATGGGACTAGAGTTGAGGATTAAACCCCAATTTATGGTGAGGGAATGAGACTATTGTTTAAACCATTCCTCCTTCCAAGTCACTCAATAATATTCCATACCTAAGTGCGCCCAATGAAAAATAAGAATAAACGCCTAATTACATAATGAAATACAAACCTTTAGGATTGGATAGCCCACCTTCAAACATACGCTCTTGAGAGATGGGTGAGGGGATATATGACAGACTCAGGGAGTAGAGATCAACTAGCACAACATCAACTACAATGGTGGCTACTAGGGGCTTCTTGTTTTTGGGTGAAGACAAATCTAAGAGACAAATTTCTCCTATGGGGTCACCCACTAGTGGTGGGTAACATGTTGTTAGTCTACTCATGGGTTATTTTTTTCCATTCATTTCAACAATAGCCACCTGTTTTATGTATGGCATTATTCATTCCTACCATCTCCTCTAGTGAGGAAATAGAGGATCTTATTGATCCTTTTTTAAAGTACAAAAGTGGTTTGTAGACTTTAGGCAAACCTATCATGAAATATTGAAAATTTTTATGTTTTTAAAAACAAATATTTACATAGTGGTAGCAATAGAAATGTAGATTTATATGAAGTTAGCAATTGCTTCAAATGTGAAAAAATTAAATGCCTAACAATTGTGTAGGTTGTATCTACAATTATTACTACTGAACATGAACAAATTGTGGACAAGAATTCAAAATGTAGGCTTGCATTCAAGAGCTCAAATAGAAACATGAAATCCATAAATGCTCTTCAACATACACAATTTATGGATCTGTAATTTGATGAGTGTTGAATTAAATGTTTGTTTAATGAAATTTAAAATGAATGTCTTATGAAAATTTAATAGGAAAAGGGTTCATGCATATCTATTGTTGCAATATCCATGAGTTTTCACATTTGTGGTACAATACTAAAGCAAAAAGAAAGGTTAAAATCAATGTAGAAAGAGAGCCCCATGTTAGATACAATAGCTATCACCGTATGTATGAGGGTAGATGTCCCTAAAATATGTCAAGAATATATTCTAGGCAGGCTATCAATAGGATAAAAAAATTGTAATCTACTTGCATAGAATAGTGAGCCTCTATTTTTCCAGTAGAGAAGGTAACAAACATCAAGGTAGGAGCAAAGTCATCCCATGGTAAAGAAGCTAGCAAATTCAAAGCTAAGTTGTGACTATGGATGAGATGAAATATTTGTCTGTGGCCATAATAATAGCAATGATATCTTGTATAGATAGATATATTGTTCCTCCTATTGTTGAAATACCTATCAGGATTTAGGACAATCGTTGTAGGTGGAAAAAGTAGTGGCAATTGTACATGTAGAGAAGCGGTGGAATTTGGAGTTTGAGAATTGTAAATGTATTATGAAACTTAACAATCAATTTCACCCCAAAAAATATTTTTTTCAGAGAAAAAAAACCATAATTCTATTAATGAAAATAGAAATTACATGCTATAGATGCATGGTGTAAATATTCAATCCTAGGTGAAGAAATTTATTCAGCTATAAAATACAAGTCACATAGGCCCCGTGAAAAAACCCCATGAAAATGTACCACATGAAGTGCTAATTAGGTAGCCATAACACAAAATTTTGTCAAAAATACCAGCAAAAAAGCCATAAATCCTAGCATAAACCAATTTGGCGAAAGTGTTGACACTAACGACTAGGCACATGCCACCCATTTAGCCCAAAAATTCAAACAAGAATGAAGTAACTCACATTGCGGAAAGAGGAAAAAACCTTATGCAAGATAAGAAAAAAGAAAAAGGAAATTAGGGAGTAGGCCACTCTGAAAGCTCCAAAGAGTGTCCTATATATAGGCCATAGAAAAGAAGAAGAAAATGAGCCACAATGCTCAACAAGAAACCTTATGGCACCATGCAGAAATCTATGAATACTCCCTCGAGAGAAAAAAAGTATGGCAATGAGTGTGTTGAAAGCGGCGCAAAAGAAAGTTGTGATAATGGTGACACTAGCAAAAAGGCACTACAAATAAGTTGAAGATCACCCACTGCAAGAAAAACCCACCAAAAAAATCTCAGTACACGAGGAAGCAACTAACTTGACAGTAAGAGGCATGAGAAAGGGTGATGAGATTTCAGCTCCTCAATTCAACCCAATGTAGACGTGGTAAATAATGCAACGAAATCCATGAGTCAGCAATAGAACCTGGAAAAGATGAGAGCCACAATGGAAGAGATAGAGAAAAATGAAACATGGTTGGAAAAACTAGGGTTAGGTGCCCTACCCATTGACACCATAAACATTAAATGTTGTTGTCCTAATGTCAACTCCAAACTAATATTATTAAAAGTTTCAATGAAATTCAAAACTTATTATCCTAAGTTATACATCTTTGCCCGCAATAAGACTTCAAAACATAACGTTTGGATAATTTTTTTTGATAAAATTATTTTGTTATAACATTTGATGCAATGTTTAGTGAACCTAGTCCCTCCCAATAAGTGTTTTAAATATTATATTAATTATAAAATATAAATTTTATAAATAATTTATAAGTCCAAATTTATGATATGTTTGTAAACATATTTTTAATCATTAAATTGATTAAACTACTTATGAATTATGTATAAAATTTTTCGGTGAAAATCACATTCAAGAAGAATTTGTCGACGCGTTTTGAACCAGGCAGTGTGGTTCATCATCAAAACAAGATGAGAGTTCTAATCTAATACCTAGTTTAAATAGATAAGGGAGCTCCAAACGACTAGTTTGACTAGAATAAGCAATTTAATATAAAACAAATTAACAATTGAATTATTGTTATTAATATTTATTTATTTATTTATTTTTATTTTATTTTATTTATTTGTTATTAAATATTTCAGTATAATACTTTATATTATTAATTAATAATAATTTAATTGTGGTAATTATTTAAAAATAAAAAATAAAATTAAGAGTCTCCAAATTTAAAATAAAAATAATTTTAAAATAAGTAGAAATCTTATAAAGTTTTGAAGACCATATATATACATATGCTTGAATTTTAAAATAAGTTTTTAATATTTTTTTAATAGTCAGACATTATTAATAAAATTTTATTTTTAATTTGTTTTATTGATTTTATAATTTGAAATTCTTATTAGTTTTAAATTTATAAATTTTATAAATAAAATAATGTCAAACTTAAAATTACTCTAAATTAACTTAAAACTATTATTATATTATTGAAATCAAGTTAAATTTTCAAATATTCACATTTATATTTATTATTTCAAATTTCAAATTTTATTTAAAATAATTAATTATATAATATAAATTTTGACAAATTTATATATAATCATTCAAAAAGGAATCAATTGAAATTAATTTTAAAATATTAACTTTATATTTTCGCAATATATTTTTAAAAGGTTCTAAAAATATTTACGAAGGAATCAACAAGAAAATGCCTAACACT
Source organism: Pinus albicaulis (assembly GCA_034641835.2). Lineage (NCBI taxonomy): Eukaryota > Viridiplantae > Streptophyta > Pinopsida > Pinales > Pinaceae > Pinus > Pinus albicaulis. Next base: position 108,538,091 of record CM076575.1, read on the forward strand.
CTATAATACTAAAATTAAGTTGCACAAAGATATTACTTATATAAATATTACTTAATAAATTAATTAAAATAAGTTAAATATATACTCTTCAATTTTTAATAATATATTATTTTTTTATATTTATTAATATATTGTTATATATTGTTGTTATTCTCCATAGTATTATTTTTGAAATTTATGTTTATTATTTAATAAATTATTTAAAAAATTAAACAGATATTTCTAATTTTTAGAATTTTGGCTTCTGTGATTCATTGTACATATTTAAAGTTCTTTTGATAAAAAATCATATTACAAAAAACGTATTAATATATTTATTTTATTCTAATATTTATTGATATATTATTATTTTATTATTAAAAACATAAATAACATAATTTGTTAATAAACAAATTAATTAAGTTGAATTCAAATGGTAGAGGTATATTGTATAAAAAAATATTTCGGTTATAATCACATCTAAGAATATTAAAATATTTTGTGGATGTGTTTCAAACTAGCGAGTATGGTTCATCACAGGACAAGATGAGAAATCTGATCATTTAACCAGTTTTATAAAACGGTTAGTTTGACTCAAATATTTAAATTATTAAATTTATTAACATATATTACTATTATTATTAATTTATTAATTTATTAATATGATTTATTAATTTATTTATTTTTTACTTTTTTTTTGACTAAATAAAAGAGAATAAGATATTTAATTAACAATACATGAATTAATTAGTAGTGATATATAATAATATATATTATTATAATTATACTAATGTGATTAATCTTAAAAACATTTATCTAATTTATATATCACAAAAGTTTTAGATCTAACATATAATTACACTAATTAATATTTATTTTTATTTTAAAAATAATAATAATAAGATAAACCCTAACTACTAGATATTTCAATCCATTAAATATAAAATAAATAAATAAATAATAATAATAAACAAATAAAATAAAATAAAATTGGTTATAATTTAGTTTTTAGTTTTGGCTGGTTCAAATCTAAAAAAGCGTTTTACTTAGTAAAAAATAATATAATTAAATCAATTCAATGTTTTTTAAGAAATATAATTATAATTTTTTCAAAAGATACACTCTTATAAATATAACCACCCCACTTTTATAAAAATTAGGTTATGATATTTTAACATCTCATTTATAAGCTTAATTTATTTTTTTATTTTTTTAATTATAAAAATTAGGTTATGATATTTTACTATTTTAATATATAAGTTAATTTTAACTTATTAATTTAAAAAAAAAATATTTATTAAATTTGTAAATGAAAATCACATTCCAATAATTCAAGTTAAAGAAAGAATTTTTAAAAGTAGGAAAAAAAAAACTAAAAAGAAATGTAAAGGGGTAAATTTAAAAATAAAAACTCTAACCAAATGGATAGAAATAAATAGGAATTTGGAATTTTTTTTTTTTTTTTTTGGAATAATTTAAATTAGATAATATCATGTTTTTATTTGAAATTTGGGGTATGATGAGTCTAAAGTTCCTCTTATATATATGTATTCATCTTATGATTAATATGGAATAAGAAAACCTATGCTAGAGGGACTCAAGGAATAATCTCTCCTTTACCATTTTATTTCACAAACTAGATCCTTTCAATGAGTACATTTAGATAGAAATATTTGGAATTAGTGTTAAGAGTATTTATATTTTAATTTTTCATTTAATGTCTATAAATTTTATTTTTTATAAGAAAAACAATCTAGATATAAACTTCACCTATAATACCCTCGAAGAAGATATTCATAGTATGATGAATGGTGGTAATATCATCTTCTTAAGAGGCTTTAATGTTAGAAGTGCAACTAATGAGGCTAATATTTTAAGTAATGATTACAACCCTAATCCTCCATGGCTAGATAATAACTTTATTTTAGCTAGTAGATAGACAATAAAGTGTAAAGATATGACCCACAATTTATCTAGTGCCAATCTAGTTAAGCTTTGAAGCTCTCAAAACCTAATAATTTGCAATCCATTAATTAAATTACCAAACTATATATCCATTAAGATTCACTAATATATTATTATTATTATTATTATTATTGATAAATAAATAAAAATCGATTACATCATTTCATTGATAAATAAATAAAAAAATTGATTACATCATTTCAAATATACATTGTAAGGAGATTTCTTTCAAAATAATTTTGGTCTCAGTCCTATCGGACTTGTTGGCTAGAAGGTGATGGAAGCAAAACATGCACAACATCGAGATAAAGTTATGATGGCACATACAAATAATCCAAAGTGATAAAAAAAAAGACCTAAAATCAACATGCATCTCATTGTCATCTAGGGGAAACTACATTACCCAGGCCAAGAGTGTCTTGGTCATTATTTGGTGTTTGGTGAGGACGAATGACCTGATGAATGTGGGCATCGATGTGACCCAATATCACTTCCAGCCAATCTTGTATGTCTTGAATTCGTTTATTTCCATGTCGCAGAGATACCAACCTATCGAATATGTGCCACTTGTTGTGTTGGAGGTCATAGATAAATGAGATGACCTCATGTCAATCATCATGTCTATCTCTATCCAATTGTTCCACCATGAGGGTCACTTGTTTAATTTGAGCTTCCAACGTGTCAAATGGAGATGGAAGGTCAAGTCTTCCAGTAGGGATGGTTTAAATCCTCACCATTGCCTCCCAAGTCCACTCGATGGGCCACACCTTATCCCTCCAAGCCCACACCCCTCCGAACCTAGCCATGATGTCATTACATTACCCATCTTTAAACTGATCTACCGAATTCTATTGCACACACCCCACAACCTTGTTCACGCACCTTTGGGAGTACAGGTTTGCTAAGCTGCCAACAAAGATGAGCATCCTAAGAACACTCCTCCATATGAAACCCCACTAGAAACCCAGTGACCTACATTCCCAACAAGCCATAGAAGGCGCTACTTGAACAAAAATTTCCAAATAAAGACCTCCACACATGATTGGAATCCTAGAACGCTTAAAGTGCCCAAACCTCTGCCACACATAATCCCATTTTAAAAAATTACTAATAAATAAAAGGCTACAAGTAACCAAGAGGCATCCACCTCCTTTGACGTTATCTAGGATGTAAATCATAGCACTATTGTGAATTTATAACTTACAAAAAGGATTTTTCACAAAACCTTATATAATATGACTATCATCTTACCTTAGATCATTACAAGGATTTATTGTAATAATTCTCGGCACATTGAGACTCTATTAAAACTATACTACTGATTATTCATGAGGTATATACCATTGATTATTCACGAGGTATTGATGTACTTTATGTGACATATATTATAAATTCCAAATCTTAAATTACTTATGGAATTTGCTGAACAATTTAAATGACACATTACATTTAAACCGAATCCTGATGTGCTTACGGAATCTATTGTACCAGACGTCACACACACACACACACACACACATATAAACTAATGGGGTTAAGGAATTTTGTGGTTAATACCGGTCCTACAGACCCTCAGTACTCATTACCTTTGGAACTGGTGGTCTCACACCTTTACACAGAACCTTCTCGACTATTGGCATTGGCACCTAGAGGTGGCATTCCGAACACTTGGAACATTGTTAGCTGTTGATATTTTTGTCAGAGATCGAATGACCCTGGAGCTTTTCTCAGGCATTAGGGTAACGAACCCCAACCCTCCTCTGTCATTTGGATTTCCTTCTGTTGCATCCCTTCCTCATTCTGGCTCTGCAACACCTCTGTAACTAAGCCGCTCTGTAACACCTTAGTGTCATTCCTCCGGTGCGTATGGTGAGAATAAGGGGTCTAGTTTTTCCATTTTCAACCAGGTTCTCACTTTTTCCATAACACATATCCTCAGTACACATAGGATATCCTCAATGTTCACAATTTAATAGAACAAATGTCCTTAGTAGTTCTTGGAATTTCCTCCATCCATTTTACAATTAAGATACATGTTTATAGGAATATATAAAAAAGAAAAAGAATATGCCACTCTTTTCTTTTTGTCTAGACATATAACTATTTAACTCAGGAACTCATAACAACACTAAATTTCACTTACACATTTTCTTTAATCATGAGTTTAAGTTACTTATCTCAAATTAAATAAAAAATGATGGTAATCCACCCAACCATGAGAGAGGGAATGACATCCTCTTCTTCCCCCATGCTCCTCACCAGAGCATAATTTCGTAGTAGTTCTTCGGGAGAAAGACATCAAGACTCTTGTCCATCCTCTTCTCTAACTTAGGTTGCAGAGTTCCACTGGTTGTCAACTAGCTCTAGACCACTCTAACCTCACAGCCATCATGTTGTACATGTCTTTTATTTTTTCAGAGAACCCCTTCTCCTCAATGGGATTCTTCATTTATCCCCAAAGGAGAAGGTAACTATTAATACCTGCTTTCATTTCAACTACTCATGAATCTTGGAATTATTTACCCATCAGTTATGGAAAATCATAATGTAATTCTTTATTCGTAAAAGAAAATGTAACTCAGGTTCATAAATTGATTAAAATATTCGTTAATCTCTTTTCACTTAAAATTCAAATGTAATTTTTGTTAAAATATTTTTAAAATAAAAACAATAAAGAAATTAAGCTTGGTGTTACATCTTCCCCTGCTTAAGGCAAACACTGTACTCGATGTTTTACCTCATCACAGCAAACAATTCTGGATATGCTTCTCGTATAAAGCCTTCGTCTTCCCATGTATCCTCTTCCAGGCCAAAGTGCTTCCACTGCACTTTAACTTGGGAGATGGCTCACCTTCAAAGCATTATTTTTCTCTGATCGAGAATACGCTGAGGCTCTACCAGAAATTGGTCGTCTGGTTCAACCTACAACCAGCATAAATTTATAATTAATTTAACTAAGTATTCATCTTTTTTTTTCAGAAGACAAAGTATTAAATACAACTTACCTATATGTTCAGCCAATTTATTACATGCTTTGGGTCGTGTACATTTCATTTCAATAGTGATACATGAAACACGTTGTGCACCCATATGTGACTAGGCAATGCCAGCCGATAGGCCACCGGCCCTACTCTTTCCAAAACTTGGAAAGGTCCACAGAACCGGGGAGCCAATTTGGCATAGGTAGTCCATCTTAGAGTGATTTTATTGGGTGTAATTCTAACGTACACATGATCCCCCACTTTGAACTCCCGATAGTTTCTTTTTCGATCTACGTAAACTTTCTGCCTATCCTGGGAAGCTTTTAGATTATGTCAGATCTTCCTTAGTTCACGCTCCATCTCTTCCAACATCTTCAGCCCAAGAATTAGTTCAGTTTCTGGACTGCTCCAATTTATAGGTGTCTGACATTGTCTTCCATACAATGCCTCAAAGGGAATCATCTTGAGAGGTTCTTGGTACCCATTCTCATATGCAAACTCCACCAAATGTATGTAGTCCTCCCACTTAGTGGGCCGCTGCATTACGTACATTCGTAACATTTCTTCCAATATTTCATTCACCCGCTCGGCATGTCCATCTGTTTGCGGATGATAAGTGGTAATGAATTGGATCTATGTACCTAGATCTGTGAAAAGCGCCTTCGAGAAAGTTGAGGTGAAATTCACATCTTGGTCTGAGATGACAGTTTTCAAAATACCATGTAATCTGAACACCTCCCTCAAAGATATCAATGATTTGTACTGTTTTGTAGTTGGACTGGACCAGAATAAAGTGAGTTTCCTTGCCCATCCTATCAACCACCACCATAATGGAGTCATTGTGTCACTTTGTTCTTGGTAAGCCTGTAACAAAGTGGAGTGGAATGAATTCCCGTTTCCACTCCGGTACAGGAATAGGTTGTAGAAAATTTGTTGGGCGCTGATGCTCCACCTTGAATTGTTGACATTCCAAACACTTGGTCAAGTATTCAGCAATATTTTTACCCATTCTAGGAAAAATTTAGTCTTTTATGATTGTTGTCAGCATCTTCTGGTAACCAAAATGTCCGACATAAGGGCTTCGGTGATACTCATCCAAAATCAACACTTTCAAGCTCATATGATTAGGAATGTATATATTTTCTCAGAAAACCAATAGTTTTTCATTATAGATATTATATTATGATTTTTTTCTCTAATTTCCTGCTTCATGTTCTTGCTACCACAAAAAATGATATTCGGGATCTTTTTGCGTTACCTCCTTCACTTTCTCCTGGAACTTAAATTCCACTTGGTTAAAGTAGAGCTCATAAACACAATGCAATTTCCTACTCAAGGGATCAGTGGCATAATTTTCCTTACCTTTCACATGATGAATTTAAAAATCGAATTCACTCATAAATGTGTCCCACCTTGCTTGGGGAGAATTCAAGTCAGCTTGCTTAAAATAGCTAGTCAGGTTGTTGTGGCCTGTTTTCAGCAAAAAAAAATTCCGCAACAGGTAATGCCTCCATACTCTGAGCACGTGCACTACTGCGGTCAGCTCTAGAACATAAGAAAGATTTCACTTCTTATGATCTTTGAGCTTTCTAGATTCATATGTGATGACTTTCCCATCTTGTGACAACACTGCTCCCACCCCTTCCTTGCAAGCATCGGTGCAGACTTCAAATTCTTTGTTTGGGTCAGCTACTTTCAACACAGGAGAAGTAGTTAACAGTTTCTTTAACCGTTAAAAGTGGTTTGGCATTCATTTTTCCATTTTAAAATTCACCCTTTCTGTTGCAAGGAGGTAATGGGGAAAGCAATTTTAGAGAACCCTTCAATAAAACACCAGTAATAGATAGCCAAGCCCATTAATACATGTATGTCTACTACGTTTCTGGGTACCCTCCATTCCATAATCATTTTTATTTTCTCAGTATCTACTGATATCGCTTTAACAGAGATTACATGGTCCAAATATTGGATTTGTTCTTTGTAGAAATCATACTTGTTGAACTTGGCATAGAGCTAGTGGTCCCTCAACATTTTCAGCACGAAGCATAAATGTTCCTTACGCTCTTCCATGTTTTTAGAATAAATTACTATATCATCAATAAATTTCAAAACAAATTTGTCCAAAAATGGATGAAATATGCCATTCATCAAACTCATGAAAGTTTCTAGTGTGCTGGTTAATCCAAACGGTAAAACCACGAACTCATAATTCCCATATCGAGTGTGAAAGGTTGTTTTATATACATCCTCATCCTTAATCAGAATATGGTGATTTTAAGATCTTAAATCTATTTTTGAGAATAATGTTGCTCCCTTCACTATGTCAAAGAGATCGTCTATTCATGGTAGTGGATACTTGTTTTTAATTGTTAATTTGTTAAGTTGTCAGTAATCCATACACATATGCATCGTACCACATTTGTTTTTGGCGAACAATACCAATGTACCCCAAGGAGACACACTAGGATGAATGTACCCTTTGTCCAAGAATTCCTGCAAATGCATTTTTAACTCAGTTAGCTCAAGTACACTCATTCGGTATGGTCCTCGTGACACAGGCGCTGCCCCTAGCATGAGTTTGATTGTAAAATCGATATCCCGATTTGGAGGAAGTCTCGGTATATTTTCAGGGAACACATCCATAAAGTCCTAAACTACTAGTATATTCTCCAACATAGGTATCTTGTCCTTGAAGTTCGTGAATCCTACATGAATAGCATAAATTTTACACCCTTTTCTGATGCATTTACCCAGCTAGGATGCAATGATGGGGCACAATGATGCATTTTCTTTTAAGTTTTCAATGGTCTTGAACTATAATGTTAATTTTAGTGGGGTTTTGAATATTATTTCAAAGAATGATTCCACATTTACAGTCCGTTTTTTTTCAATTTACAATTGTATAAATGCTACATTTCCCTTCTCGTAACTTATTTTTTCATGTTTCTAGGACTCATTCAAATGTATGTACTTGGTCTGCTACACAGAAGTTATTTTGCATTGTTATTTTCTCCTATTCCAGTCTTATAAATTCTTAACTTGTTCTTTAGATACTATTGAGAGTATTGTTTTATCCGTAGCTTCATTTTCATTGTTCGCACCCAGGGTTTTAGTCTCACAACATCACAATTTAAGACACAGTACCAGAGGACAAAGGATCTCGACTGGGTCTTGTTCCGGCTAAGGTCTTAAACCTCTGCTACCCTGTCACAACTAGCACAGTAACTATGCATAGTAATTAACGATATCTAATACGAAATAATATAACAGTTTAACAGAACACATATCCTTAGTAGTTCTTGGAATTTCCTCAATCCATTTTACAATTTAGATACCTGTTTACAGGAATATATATATATATATATCTATATATATACCACACTTTTATTTTTGTCTAGACATATAACTATTTAACTTAGGAACTCATAACAACATTGAATTTCACTTATAAATTTGCTTCAATCATGAGGTTAAGTTACTTATGGGGCCGTCGGTTATTAATTTTATCAATAAAAATATTTTTTAATGTTTGTGAAGTTACGTGTCTCTAATGGTAAGTAAAAATTAATTATGATTTTTTTAAATTATATTAATTAAATATGAGCATAAATTTATAGATAAGAAAATATTGGTTTTTCGAGAAGATTCATATTCAAATTTGGACCTAAGAAAATAAAAATTGAGCCATTAGAATACTTACTAATTTTTTGGGAAAAAAACAAATAAATATTAAAACAAATTTTTAATAATTTAAAATTATCATATTGTTAATAAAGATTTTCAATTTATTTTATTGATTTTATAATTTGAAATTCGTTTTTTTAATTTATGATATATAAATATTATAAATAAAAAATGTCAAATTTAAAATTAACTTAAGTACACTTAAGAACATTATATTATTGAAATTAAATTAATTTTTTATACTTATATTTATTATTAAAAATAATTTAGCTCTATAGCCATAAATCTTGACAATTATATTAATATTTTAAAAATATATATAAATACATCACATTTCACTTTAAAAGTAATTAGAATTGATTTTAAACTATTAACTATAATATGTCAAGTTGTCAAAATATATTTTTGAAATTTTCACTTTTCAAAATGTTTACTATAAATTCAACTAGAAAATACCAACTTGCTATGATGTAGAAATTATCCAAAAGGATTCAATCTCATCTTATAATGTACTAAAACAAGACATTGAATCCTTCTACAATTTGCAGAAACAAAATATGATCACACAATCACATAACAAGTAAGAGAAATGAATATTCAATCGCACAACACAAGATGTATCTCGGGAAATAAACTTCTCAAAACCCCTTTATCTCTATATTTAATTTGGTCAAGATCATGAAACAATACACTGTTATTCCTCACACTGAGAAACCTCTGCACTCTCGTGACTGTCTCACTCTAATCCTGCTTGAATCAGACTTGTGATCTAAGAAAAATCGGTCAAGTATTTAACTTGTTTCTTGCCTCTGCCTCGCTTGCCTTGCTTACACATTCATGGGCTAATTGAGGTTGTATTAATTAGGAAAATACCAATTAATGATCGTGTAAGCCTTCAAGGCCTTCCCAGTGACCTCATACATGACCTGTACAATTTTCTAATAGTAAAAATGATATATCGCTTCCCTTGAACCTCAGTCCCAACTGGGTACTCCTTAGAACTGGCATGAAACACCTATTTATAGTGAATTATCAGTTAACTGATTTATCACTACTTGGGAGTTAAATCTAATTTAATTCATATGACCTCTCACTAGCTCATCTCTCAATTAGAACTAGTTAAACTGATTTTAACTCAATTAATTGAGTTAGATAATTACAACTCACGAATAATTATATATGGACCCCCTAAAAATAGAAAATCCCTTTGCATGCCTCCTCTTTGACCCTTAACTCAAATTTCCTAGGCTAAATAAGTATTCTTGACTCAGTTAACTAATACAAGTTGTCATGAGATGAAATTACAAATTTTGTTTCAATTTAATTAGGGGAAAATTAAATAAAAAGTCTCATATGGTACCATTTCTTAGTGTCATTTTCTGGATTTCATTTTGGGATGTCAATTTCATTGTTTCTTGTTGCAAATTTCAACACTCCCTCTCAACAAGAAAAGACTTCAATCTATCCCAATCTGGTTCCTTTGGAATTTTTTTCATGCAACACTTCTCTCTAGTGTTGTTCCTATTGCAACTCGTGAAACTGAATAGCCTCCCAAAAAAAATGAATCAGTATGATGCATCTGTCGTTAGAGTCTCTGACTGTTATTGATTACTTCACTGTTTACTGAAATATTTGCATTTTTTTTTCCTCTGCATATGTGCCCTCTATACTGCTACCATCTCGGATTTGCGCTCCAGTATCTTACTTCTGTCACTCTGATTTATGTTTTCCTGACATTTGAATGCATCAATCTAACTGATCCTTCCTTCTATTGTTGTTCTTTTGGCTCCTCGTAGTCAGGTTCTATCCAAGAGATAAGCCATCTCAATGGATATTGCCAAAATTTATTCTGTTGGGATTATGTCTCCACATCGCCCCACCTCTCACCTGGAGGTATGGCTGCATGTGCTCCTTCTACTCATCTGGCTCAAAATCCCCCCCTACTAGAGGTCTCTACTTGAGTGGATGCTTCAACTCGGTCTCCTCTTTGCTTCTCCAATTGTGGTTGCTCCACAACCTTCTGAGATTGCATGTTGAGAGGTAATTTGTGCTCTCTGTCAACCACCAAGTCACTTACCTCTGCTTTTCTCCTCAAATATTTTCATGCAACTTCAACCTCGAGAGCATACAGGTTCTTAACTCTTACACTAATTTGTTTCACCCATCCTGTGGCAATGTGTCTAAGGAACACTTTTCATTTTGTAAATATTACATCATAACCATGGTCTTACAATATTGCTACGGAGAAAAGATTCTTCCTTAGTCCTAGAACATACAAAAAATCTGTCAGCCTGAGAGGGGAGCTAGACTCTCTCTGAAAGGTAAATGTACATATTTCAATCACGTTACAACTCTCGTCATCTCAAAACTCTATGTTTTGTTGGAGGTCCTTCTCCTCCAATACACTGAAGAGATCTCTATTCCCCATCATGTGGAACGAGACACTACTATCTAGATACCACATGCATCCCATTACAGTGTTGGGCATGCATGCAATAAGAGTAAAATAAAGCTCGAACTGTGAAGCTAGTGCTTCACCCACTCCAACTGCGGGCTCCTTCTTGCTTGCCTTCTTTTGTGGAAAATTCGAGGCATAGTGCCTGTGCTTGTGACAGTGAAAAAACCTAATCTTGGACAAGTCTCCCTTGCCCTCTTTGCCTTGGGACTTCTTTCCTTTTCCTTTCTTTCCTTTTCCCACTAATACAAAATCTTCTTCTTTGTCTTTTTCGGAGGTCCCATCTTTGTTTCTCCGCCTTATCTCCTCTATTACCAAGTTGGACCAAAAATTCTCCTATTCTGGTAACTTCTCCCTCCCATTCACAAAGTCCCGATAACTATGCCATCTCTTAGGAAGGCCTAAAAGAGATAGGCTCACAAAATCATCCTGGGTTACTGTCACACCAACACTTCCAAGCTCATCTTGACATTCAGTGAACTTCGTCAAGTATGTTGGTATCATCTCGCCCTTCTCCATCTTGATATTTTTAAGCTTGTACTTCAGTGCCAACTTCCTGTGGTCGTTGTTATTCTGAAACAGATCTATTAGGGTCTTCCACATAGCATATGGAGTGGTATTCCCATGGATACTCAATACAATATGATCTCAAACTCCCTCTAACAATATCCTTTGCACCTTTTCTACCTTCTTCTCCCATGCATCAATACTTTGAGCATTTGTTGCTGCAGGGTTGGGCATATCAGTATCTACGAATTCCTTCAACCCATTGTCCTCCAATAGTGCATCCATCATATCCTTCCATGCTATGTAATTAAAATGTCCCTCAAGAGCATAGTCGAGTCTCAATTCATTAAAAGACATCTTGATCTATTATTGGATCCTGAAGAATAAATCTGCAAATTTGAAAATGTTCAAGAAAAAACTATATTCTTCTCTTCTATTGTGATTCTTGACACTCTGATACCATGTAGAAATTATCCAAAGAGATTCAATATGATCTTAAAATGTACTGAAACAAGATATTGAATCCTTCTACAATTTTCGGAAACAAAACATGATTGCACAATAACATAACAAGTAAGAGAAAAAAATAATCAATCGCACAACACAAGATGTATCTAGGGAAAGAAGCTTCTCAAAACCCCTCTATCTCTATATTTCATAGGGTCAAGATCATGAAACAATAAAATGATATTCCTCACACTGAGAAACCTTTGCACTCTCATCACTGTCTCACTCTCATCCTACTCGAATTTGGCTTGCGAACTAAGAAAAATCAGTCAAGTATTTAACCATTTGCTTGCCTATGCCTGGCCTGCCTTGCTTACACATTCTTGGGATAATTGAGCCCCTATTAGTTAGGAAAATTCCAATTAATGATTGTGCTATCCTTCAAGGCCTTCCCGATGACATCATGCATGACTCGTACAATTTTCTAGCAATACAATTGATAGATCTCTTCCCTTTAACCTCAGTCTCAACTTGGTCTTCCTTAGAATTGACATGCAACAAGTATTTGTAGTGAATTATCAGTGAATTGGTTGATCACTACTTTTGAATTAAATCTAATTTAATTCACTGGACCTCTCACTAGCCCATCTCTCAGTTTGAACTAGTTAAATTGATTTTAACTCAATTAATCGAGTTACTTAATTACAACTCACAAATAACTATATATGGACCCCTTAAAAATATAAAATCCCTTTGCATGTCTCCTCTTTCACCTCTAACACGAATTTCCTAAGCTAACTAAGTCTTCCTCACTCAGTTAACTAATAAAATTTGTCATGAGATGAAATTACAAATTTTCTTTCAATTTAACTAAGGGGAAATTAAATCAAAAGCATCATATAGTAAAATTTCTGGTGCCATTTTATGGATTTCATTTCTAGATGCCAATTTCATTGTTTCTAGTTGCAAATTTCAACATATAAAATTAAAATGAAATGCAATTTTGTTGGGTGTGGAGCCCAATTATCTTGTTTATTTTGTATTACAGCGTTGGACCCCTGTACCTTAATGGGGCGGCAATGCCGCCCATAATTAAAAGCTGCTTGGGGGGTCTAGGGGGGCGGCTGCGACTTTATGGAACCCCCCCCTGGCGGGGGGTTTTGGGGGAAGCACCCCTTAAGCTAAAAACAGATGTAAAATTGCCTTGTAAAAGTATAGTAATTTCTAGTCAATCTGGGCCATTTATTAGGCAGATGATCTGACGGTAGAAGTTATGTTTAGTTTAGGGTTTTTTTTTTTGCCCTAGAAGGCAACCCCTCGCTTTGTATGAGGGTATTGTATTGCGGCTGTGTATTGTATGTGTATTCTTAGAGCGAGAAATAGATAGGGAGACTGTGAGAGAGAACAAAGGATATTACAGCGAATCTGTTGTAGGTTATGTCTCTTCATTTTACTGGATAATAGAAAGGAAGGACTGGATGTTCAGGGTGGACGTAGCCCAAACTGGGTGAACCACGTATATCTGTGTCTCTCTAGTTTTATGTGCTTTTTGTGCTTGTATTTTCCACATATTTTATGTGTTTAACTTATCTATAATATATATAATTTTCTAGCAACTGGTATCAAAGCCGAAGTTCTATTTAGCTGATAAACTTGTAGGAAAGAAGGGTTCCTAGTTTGAGTGGGAGCAATGGAAGAAGAAGGTAAGTTTGGGGTCGAGAAATTTAACGGCCAAAACTTCCCGCTGTGGAAGATGCAAATGGAAGATTATCTATATCAGAAATATCTGTACCTACTGTTAGTGTCAGTATAGTCATACTGCCATCGGTGATCAAAATTTATCTTTTGCATTCGCATATTAGGAGTCCCATACCAATAAATTTCACCATTCTGCTAGGTCATGGATTCATTAATGGTAGTGATTTTTCATCAGTTTTCCCTCATGTGAAACTTGTTGATTCTCCTCTCTATGGTCTTTATTCATGGGTTACTTTCACTTTTTGAGACATGGTAGTAGGTCATGGGGTGGGTCTCATTAGGTTCTAGGATCTCATCATGGTAAAATTAATGAGTCAAGTGTCAATAAATATCAACAACGTCATGAGGAAGTCAATAAACTCAAAGTCACAACACCTGGAAGATCAAAGAGATATTTTATTCAGTTTGATGTAATTTTCACCTCAAAACCATGTTTTGAGGTGAAACAATGATACTTTGCCTTTATCAGCATTCATTATGTAATTTTATGCCATCATATGTAATAAGTCGCACTTAAGAAGCTGCCATCTCCACAAAATCATCACCTTGCCTTCGGAGAAGTTTTTCACAGCAATTTTAGCGTCAAATCATGTTTCAAGTAGATTCAATAGAAAGAGCCTGGAAAGAGCTTTCCAACAGTATACTGCACTCTCAAAACTGACTTCTGGATTGAAATTTATGCCTAAGTGAAGTAAAAAGTCCTTTATACCCCAACCCTGCCCCTTTTTCCCATCTTTCCCTTAAACTTTATGTTATTAAAGTTTAATATTTCTTTTTATAAACCCCTTTTTCCCCTTCCAATTACCCAATCGCAATACAAAATTCTGATGCGATTTAACCACTTCCCCTCCATGTCCCTTTGAGACTTTCTAATAACATTTTAAATTTTTGTTATTATAAAACCCCATTGAAAAACCACTTCCCCTCCATACTCCATTGAAAAATTTATAATAAACATTTTAAAAGTTTTTATTATAAAGCCCCCTTCCGATTACATAATCATAAATCCCATGTGCTTTAATGAACCACTTCCCCGCCACACCTTAGAACTTATAATAAAGTTAAAATATTTATTATAAATAAATCCCGTTGTTCCAAACTTTCCATCGCAATCGCGGCATTTGATATAAGCGTCCCGATTGGCCATCACAAAAACCTCGATGTGATTCACCTGATTGACTCCGCCCAATGTGCATCATGACCGTTGATTGGCCACCTAGTCTGATGGCTCATATGCTATCCGACCATTACAATCGACACTTTCATAAAGTCCCCTCCCCGATTGTATATCCCTGATGGAAAACCTCCAATCAATGCCCCCGACGTTGATCTGTTCGCCCAATCCAATGGTCTACAAGCCGTCGCATCCAATCCGTCGGCAATTTTCTTTAGCACCATATGTTTTGTCTTCACTCTCTCCCGATGCCAATTGATCCCGGTCCCACCATTTATCTTCTTCTCTTCCATAATTTAAAGGCCAATTTCCTTTGTAAAAATCGAATTTCATATTAATTTGTTTTATAAAGGACTTTCCCTTCATCGTTTTCGCATATGTTTTGCCTCCGCTTTCCCCGATCTCCCGATTCCGATGGTGACTCCCATGGGCCCCATTTTAAAAATCCCTCTGCTCTTTCAAATGAAAAAATCACTTTTTCCTTATAAACATGTAAAGTTTGTTTTAAATATTTTTAGAGGGGTTTCTTCACCTTTATGTCATATTACCCCATCGGACCTCTCCATTCTATCGCCCAATCGCATCGGAGTTTTTGCTGCATCCTAATACGCCTTCCCCTTTCCCCGATCCCTGATTGTGATCACTTTTATGTATTAAAATGCATCACAAAGTATATTTTCAATATTTTATCATATAATATATCTCCCCCACTCCTTTGATTCCTATTACAATGAAACTATCACAAACATGTGTTTTGAAATGTTTTATTATACGTTATATCCTGTGCCCCATCGATTCCAATTGCGATGTAGACCCACTTCCTCTCCCTTCCCTCCTATTCACTCAAAATGATTTCCACCCTTCACTAAAGCAACAGCAAAAGTAGGAAATATGTTTTTTGGATTGCCTATTTCTTTCATCCAAGTATAATAGCGAAATCTCCAAGTAGTCAAATGTAATGTTGTCCCTTATTTTCAAGGGCAGATTGTTGGTTTTCTCTTCCATATTCAAATTTCAGTTCTTGAGCTATCATAACAGTTCCCCTTTTCTGTGGATCTGTGTTCCCACATTTCAGTCTATTTAAGGTAATTGTAAATCATTTGTAAAGTAGTCTATAATTCAAAAGTAGGGGAATAGTGTGGAAAAGAAAGCTTTGCGCTCAATTTTACAGTTTGACAGGGAATTAATAAGAGATGCAACTCTGATTTGTGGGATCCATGTGGTATGAGTTTTAGAATTTGTTTCCCTCCTTTGTTTCATATGTAAATTATTATGTTTCACCTCTCATCCATAAACATTTCCTTTTGAATGCTTTCAAGATAGAAAGGTAGAATCCATTTTATATGCTCTGCCTTGGGAAATCATTCATACTCTGTGTTTTCTTCTATTTGAAAAGGATCCATCTTCTAATGCCCTTTTCAGCTCCTCACTAGTCTTTCCATCCCATCCTTATTTAAATTTAATTGCTAAAATTTCATGTCTACCTTGCCCCATGAAATACCCTGTATCCTGATTTAATTTCCAAGTTTCAAACTGTCCCATTTTGTCCCACACATCCCTGAAAATTCATTTCATTTATTAAAATTCTTTCCCATCATTATACCTAGCCTAATATCAGATCAGTATTGCATTTTATCGAACATCCTTTCACAGAGAGAGCCCTCTCCTGACCTTGTAGTGCTAGCTACAAGGCCGAGCGTGGTTTAGTTGTTACCCTATTTTTCCCTTTTTCTGCCTGGGGTACAGATCAGGTGCTAACATCTCTGGTGACCATACTGGGGATTAGCCGATTTGACTATCTGCGAGCTTATATTCTCGACGCTCATTAATTGTGTTTGTTCCTTTTGAAGAACAAATCGTATTCAGGCCGTGTGAATAGAAAGTATTGAGACCTGTGTCTTAAGCTTAAAACCTTGGTTATAGTGAAACGCAACAATTCCTTACAAATATCTATCATCAACATAAAAAGAGCTTTATTTTTTACCAGCAGGTTATTATCAGTGGGACCCAGCAGTGAGTCAACGCGTGGAGTTAAAGCGCCTAACCACAAGTGAAAACCACATTCAAAGCATGGTTTAATTACCACTGGCAGATTTCGGAAACCAAAACTGCCTATATCACGCCGCTTTTGCCCCAGAGCAAAACTCCTTCAAAAAAATGCGATTCGGTAAGATTAGGGCATGTCATCTCCCCAATACCGCCCATATCGTGCAAATTTTCTGGGTTAAACTTCTACCATGGAAAAAACGCGATATTCACGATGGTCGTCCGATCTGAAGAGCCTTTGATCTGATGGAAATCATGCACCTAGGAGCACGGGTGATAAATCAAGGTACGAACCAATGGTTTTATGTTATTATATGTTTATTTTATTCATAAAAAGGTGGAATACGGATGCATGGGCCCCTTCTGAATAAAATATATGTCGCGTTGATAGAACAAAAGAATTTCATGATGTAAGTTCAAAGGTTGGTGTTTTTAAGGGATCGTGCCATTGTTATATGATTTTGATATTACGACTAGATAAATTCGCTTGAATATTTTTTTGAGCGTATTCCCTTATATCATATATGTGCTTGAGAAGGTTTGAAATATCATTATAAAGTGAACATTGTTAAAGCGCTTCGGAAGGAAATATAACCACAGCCACTTATCCCACAGTCATAATATTTCTGGTATCAGTGCTTGAAACTGAATACCCCAGTATAATCTTCCCTGGTAAAGAATGACAGAGTATCATATTTGAATGTTGATGGTGAACAACAATCAGATGCATATGAAGGCTGAATTTTTCACCTGGAAAATCTAACTTAATGTAAAGACTCCAGTGGAGGACCGAATCTTTCTGCAGGAATGGTATTCAGGATATAATCTGCTTTCTTGTAAATTAATTCCTTTCTTTTCCTGAATTTTTCCTGAAATTTTTTCATAATTTGTTGCAGGATAAAGGTGACCAGAATCTTGGTTCTACCTATTCAAAGAGTATAAATACTGAGGTTTCTTTTGATCTTGGCCTCCATCCTTTTTCCAAATCTTATGATGACCTTCTTTGAATTGATGAGCCTAAAGAGACCAAGACTCATCCTCTAGCTCCTGTGTATACTCCTCGACCTTCTATAATCTCGGATAGATATAAACCTCTCATCTTACCTCCTATGCTCCATGCTTTCCCTGCAAATTATTACCTTTATTTTCCGAGGTTTGATGGTGAATGTGAAAACATAAATGCTGAGAAACATGTGCAAAATGTTGAGACTTTCCTAGACCTTTTTGAAGTTGATGAAGAGGATGTCAGTATTAGGCTTTTTTCTCTTTCTTTGCAAGGCAAAGTCAAGAGTTGGTTCAAAACCCTACCTGATGCGAGCATCTTGGATTTCCAGCAGTTCATCAAAGTCTTCCTCAACAGATGGGTGGTCAAACAAAACCCTTTCTTGATTTTGAAAGAGTATGCCCAGCTCAAAAGATAGTTAGGGGAGACAGTAAAAGATTTTTTTTCCAGGTTCAATCGAGTCTATTATTCGATACTTGCTAATATAAGACCTCCTCCTGGCTCAACTCTCTTACATTATCTGGGCGCTTTCGATCCAGAAATGGAGTTTCAGCTGAGAGAAAGGAAATTAGCAACACTTGAAGAGATACAGAACAGTGCAGCAGATGTAGAAGCCAATCTGTTGATCAGAAGAGCAAAGCTGAAGGAAGAAGAAAAGAAGAACATTGCAGAGCACCTGACAGAGGTAAAGCTTGACCTTTTTGTAAGCGCAGTGGAAAAAATGATGCGAAAAATCACTACAACGAAATAAAATGACGTTCAAGAACAAATGGCTTATCCAAAGGATTCTCTTTCTTATCCCAGTTTTCATTGATCTAACAATGACTATGTTATAGAACATCTCAGAGAAGAGAGATCCGTTGATATGACATGTATGCTTGATGATATGTTTTATGTTGATGATTTTCCAAGGTTTGATCAATACGATGATGATGATTATGTTTTCCAAACAAAAGCTAATCTTGCAGAGAAATCGAGAGTTGGTTTATGGGAGGAAGTTTAGTTTCAAAATAGTAATCATCTAATGCATATCATCCAAGATAGTGATGAAGGAAGTCTAGTAAGTGGGGGATCTCTGCCTCTTTGTTTCACTTCAATTCAGTTCATCAAAGATAATTTTCATGCAATTATAAATTGAAAATATCTCAGTTTTAATGTTGAGGTTGAGACAGATAGTGAAATTCCTGGGTAAGTCATCAATGTGAAATCTTCTCCTGAAATGATTGATGAAATTATTTGCGATATAAAACCCTCCCTAGCTCCAGATTTGTAGCCACCAAACGCAATTGAAGGTCAAATTACAGATAAAGGCTTGGAAGCTGAAACATATGATCTAATGATGCAAGATGATTCTGTACCCTTATGTTTTGAAGCATTTCAGTTCGTAAAGCCAAATTTTCATAATGTCTCTAAAGAAAAATATGAGCAGTCTGTAGAATGTCATGCAATCTCATTAAAATCGGTAGATACATCGCAGCAATATTTTCAAGTTTTTTATGACCCTATAGCTCATGTGTTGGATAATGTTTGCTGTAAAATTCCTTCTCCATTGGCTAACCATGTGTTAGAAAATAGTGTTGACAGTAACTTTATTCAAAAGCTGACTTCATTGTCTTGTTCAGCAGGCATTTCATTACCAAGCTCATATCAAGGTTTGCAGTCATATGAGGAGACTAATGAAGAAGACTTTTTTTTTGTTTGGGATCATCAACAGAGATTGGATATTCACGAATTTCAGGATCCTTTTGTCAACTTGCTGCAATCATCAGAGAAAGACAACGCAAATGTTAGGACAATTTTAATATCAAGGTATGAAGATTACCTGGAGCAGAGCAGTGATGTATTAATGGAAATCAATAGCTATTTTTATGAAGACCCTTTCACAACATTCTTGAGGTCATCCAGTCAACTCATGCTTTGCAAGTTTATCAAGATTCAACTTGATTCCAAGTTTTTATGGGAGTTTCCTTTCAGTTCTTCTCTCTACTTGCTTATTAGAAAGCACTTGGGGAGAATTCAAATAGCATCCAGGATGCTTACATGGTTGCATTGGTTGTTCCATTTCACTTGATCAGGTGGTGAATAGAACAATTAGAGTAGGTTTGATGAATAATCTCAATCACTAGCAGCTTTCCAGTTTGTCAATTGTGTTTTAGTCATGTCTTAATTCAGTTTGGTTTTATTTTAATTTTCAGTCTTAGTCTTGAGTCAGATTCAGTTTGCATTATGTCAGTTTTCAGCATTTTGACTCCATGCCCAATGGATAAGGCTAGTTGGTCTACGGTTTTCTTGGCACCTCCAAGGAGCTACCATCCCCATTAGAGCCAATGTTAGTGTCAGTATAGTCATACTACCATCAGTGATCAAAATTTCTCTTTTGAATTCGCATATTAGGAGTCCCATACCAATAAATTTCACCATTCCGCTAGGTCATCGATTCATTGATGGTAGTTACTTTTCATTAGTTTTCCCTCATGTGAAACTTGTTGATTCTCCTCTCTATGGTCTTTAGTCATGGGTTACTTTCACTTTGTGAGTTATGTATTAGGTCATGGGGTGGGTCTCATTAGGTTCTAGGATCTCATCATGGTCAAATTAATGAGTCAAGTGTCAATAAATATCAGCAAGGTCATGGGGAAGTCAATAAACTCAAATTCATAACACCTGGAAGATCAAAGAGATGTTTTATTCATTTTGATGTAATTTTCACCTCAAAACCATGTTTTGAGGTGAAAACATGATACTTTGCATTTATCAGCATTCATTATGTAATTTTATGCCATCATATATAATAAGTCGCACTTCAAAAGCTGCCATCTCCACAAAGTCATCACCTTGCCTTCGGAGAAGTTTTCTGCAACAATTTCAGCATCTAATCATGTTCCAAGTAGATTCAGCGGAAAGACCCCGGAAAGAGCTTTCCAATCATATACTGCATTCTCAAAACTGATTTCTAGATTGAAATTTATGCCTAAGTGAAGTAAAAAGTCCTCTATACCCCAACCCTTCCCCTTTTTCCCATATTTCCCTTAAAATTTATGTTATTAAAGTTTAATATTTCTTTTTATAAAACCCTTTTTCCCCTTCTGATTACCCAATCGCAATACAAAATTCCGATGTGATTTAACCACTTCCCCTCCATGTCCCTTTGAGACTTTATAATAACATTTTAAAGTTTTGTTATTATAAAACCCCGTTAAAAAACCACTTCCCCTCCATACTCCGTTGAAAACTTTATAATAAACATTTTAAAAGTTTTTATTATAAAGCCCCCTTCCGATTACATAATCATAAATCCCATGTGCTTTAATGAACCACTTCCCTGCCACACCTTAGAACTTATAATAAAGTTAAAATATTTATTATAAATAAATCTCATCATTCCAAACTTTCCATCGCAATTGTGGCATTTGATATGAGCGTCTTGATTGGCCATCACAAAGACCCTGTTGCGATTCACCCGATTGAATCCACTCGATGTGCATCATGACCGTTGATCGGCCCCCTAATTTGATGGCTCATATGCTATCCGACCATTACAATCGGCGCTTTCATAAAGTCCCCTCCTCGATTGTATATCCCCGATGGAAAATCTTCGATCAATGCCCCCGCTGTTGATCTGTTCGCCCAATCCAAAAGCCTGCAAGCCATTGCGTCGATCACATTGGTGATTTTCTTTAGCGCCATATGTTTTTTCTCCGCTCTCTCCCGATGCCAATTGACCCCGTCCCACCATTTATCTTCCGCCCTTCCATAATTTAAAGGCCAATTTCCTTTGTAAAAACCGAATTTCATATTAATTCGTTTTATAAAGGAATTTCCATTCATTGTTTATTCCCCATCAGCATCGGTGTTTTCACATATGTTTTGCCTCCGCTTTCCCCAATCTCCTGATTCCGATGGCGACTCCAACGGGCCCCACTTTAAAAATCCCTCCGCTCTTTCAAATGAAAAAATTATTTTTTCCTTATAAACGTGTAAAGTTTGTTTTAAATATGTTTAGAGGGGTTTCTTCACCTTTCTTTCATATTACCCCATTGGACCTCTCCATTCTATCGCCCAATCCCATCAGAGTTTTTGCTGCGTCCTAATACGCTTTCCCCTTTCCCTCATCCCCGAATGTGATAATTTTTATGTATTAAAACACATCACAAAGTACATTTTCAATGTTTTATCATATATTATATCTCCCCCATTCCTCCGATTCCAATTACAGTGAAACTATTGCAAACATGTGTTTTTAAATGTTTTAGTATACGTTATATCCTCTGCCCCATTGATTCCAATTGCGATGCGGACCCACTTCCTCTCCCTTCCCTCCTATTCACTAAAAATGATTTCCACCCTTCACTAAAGAATAAATTCATTCTATTTTATCTCAAAGGAATTTTATTAAAAAATTCAGTTTTATTAGAGTAATAAAGGAAAGCAAAGCAACAGTCAAAGGCTGAGAAAAGATTAAATAAAACAGAGATTGCTACAGCAGCAGAAAAAGTAGGAAATATTTTTTTTAGATTGCCTATTTCTTTCATCCAAGTATAACAATGAAATCTCCAAGTAGTCAAATGTAATGCTGTCCCTTATTTTCAGGTGCAGATTGTTGGTTTTCTCTTCCATGTTCAGATTTCAGTTCTTGAGCTGTCAGAACAGTTCCCTTTTTCTGTGGATCTATGTTCCCACATTTCAGTCTGTTTAATGTAATTGTAAATCATTTGTAAAGCAGTATGTAACTCAGAAGTAGGGGAATAGTGTGGAAAAGAAAGCTATGCGCTCAATTGTACAGTTTGATAGGGAATTAATAAGAGATGCAACTCTGATTTGTGGGATCCATGTGGTATGATTTTTAGCATTTTTTTCCCTCCTTTGTTTCATATGTAAATTTTTATGTTTCACCTCTCATCCATAAACATTTCCTTTTGAATGCTTTCAAGATAGAAAGGTAGAATCCATTTTATATGCTCTAACTTGGGAAATCATTCATACAATGTGTTTTCTTCTGTTTGAAAAGGATCCATCTTCTAATGCTCTTTTCAACTTCTCACCAGTCTTTCCATCCCATCCTTATTTAAATTTAATTGCTAAAATTTCATGCCTACCTTGCCCCATGAAATACCCTGTATCCTGATTTAATTTCCCAGTTTCAAACTATCCCATTTTGTCCCACACATCCCTGAAAATTCATTTCATTTATTAAAATTCTTTTCCATCATTATACCTAGCCTAATATCAGATCATTATTGAATTTTATCGAACATCCTTTCACGGAGAGAGCCCTCTCCTGACCTTTTAGGGCTAGCTACAAGGCCAAGCGTCGTTTATTTGTTACCTTTTGCCGTTTTTCAGCCTGGGGTCCAGATCAGGTGCTAACATCTCTGGCAACCATACTGGGGATTAGCCGATCTGGCTGTCTGCGAGTTTATATTCTTGGCGCTCATTAACTATGTTCATTCCGTTTGAAGAACAAATCGTATTCAGGCCATGTGAATAGCAAGTATTGAAACCTGTGTCTTAAGGTTAAAACCTTGGTTATAGTGAAACATGACAATTCCTTACAAATATCTGTCATCAACGTAAAAAGAGATTTATTCTTTACCGGCGGGTTATTATCAATGGGACCCAGAAGTGAGTCAATGTGTGGAGTTAAATCACCTAACCACAAGTGAAAACCACAGTCAAAGCGCAGTTTAATTACCACCGACGGATTTCGAAAACCAAAACTGCCTATATCGCGCCTCTTTTGCCCCGGAGCAAAAATACTTCAAAAAAACGTGATCCAGTAAGATTAGGGCATGTCATCTCCCCAATACCACCCATATCACGCATATTTTATGGGTTAAACTTCTGCCATGGAAAAAACATGATATTCACAATGGTCGTCCGATCTGAAGAGCCTTTGATCTGACGGCAATCGCACGCCTAGGAGCATGGGCGATAAATCAAGGTATGACCCAACGGTTTTATGTTATTATATGTTTATTTTATTCATAAAAAGATGAAATACAGATGTGTGGGCCCCTGCTAAATAAAATATATGTCGCGTTGATAGAACAAAAGCATTTCATGATGTAAGTTCAAAGGTTGGTGTTTTTAAGGGATCGCGCCGTTGTTATATCATTTTGATATTACGACTGGATAAAGTCGCTTAAATATTTTTTTGAGCGTATTAACTTATATCATATGTTTTCTTAAGAAGGTTTGAAATATCATTATAAAGTGAACATTTTTAAAGCACTTCGGAAGGAAATATAACCACAGCCACTTATCCCACAGTCATAATATTTCTGGTATCAGTGCTTAAAGAGCGATCACCCCAGTAATATCTTCCTTGGTAAAGAATGACAAAGTATCATATCTAAATGTTGATGGTGAAAAAAAATCAGATGCATATGAAGGCTAAATGTTTCACCTGGTGACTCCAAATTAATGTAAAGACTCCACTGGAGGACCGACTCTTTCTGCAGGAAAATGGAAGGATCTTACACAAAGTTCAGGTATTCAAAGTGGAATGTTATTCACGATCTAATTTTCTTTCTTGTAAACTACTTCCTTGCTTTTCTTGAAGTTGTCCTGAAAGTTTTTAAGAATTTGCTGCATGATAAAGGTGACCAGAATCTTGGTTCTACCTATTCAAAGAGTATAAATACTGAGGTTTCTTTTGATCTTGGCCTCCATCTTTTTTCCAAATCTTATGATGACCCTCTTCGAATTGATGAGCCTAAAGAGACCAAGACTCATCCTCTAGCTCCTGTATATACTCCTAGACCTTCTATAATCCCAGATAGATATAAACCTCTCATCTTACCTCCTATTCTCCATGCTTTCCCTGCAAATTATTACCTTTATTTTTCGAGGTTTGATGGTGAATGTGAAAACATCAATGCTGAGCAACATGTGAAAAATGTTGAGACTTTCCTAGAACTTTTTGAAGTTGATGAAGAGGATGTTAGTATTAGGCTTTTTACTCTTTCTTTGCAAGGAAAAGTCAAGAGTTGGTTCAAAACCCTGTCTGATGCGAGCATCTCGGATTCCAACAGTTCATCAAAGTCTTCCTCAACAGATGGGTGGTCAAACAAAACCCTTTCCTGATTTTAGAAGAGTATGCCCAGCACAAAAGATAGTTAGGGGAGACAGTACAACAGTTTTCTTCCAGGTTCAATCGAGTCTATTATTTGATACCTGCCGATATAAGACCTCCTCCTAGCTCAACTCTCTTACATTACCCGGGCGCTTTCGATCCAGAAATGGAGTTTCAGCTGAGAGAAAGGAACTTAGAAACACTTGAAGAGATATAGAATAGTGCAATAGATGTAGAAGCCAATTTGTTGATCAGAAGAGCAAAGCTGAAGGAAGAAGAAAATAAGAATGTTGCAGAGCACCTGACAAAGGTAAAGCTTGACCTTTTGGTAAGCGCAGTGTAAAAAATGATTAAAACAATCACTACAAGGAAAGAAAATGACGTTCAAGAATAAATGGCTTATCCAAAACATTCTCTTTCTTATCCCTTTTTTCGTCGATCTAACAATGACTGTGTTATAGAACATCTCGGAGAAGAGAGATCCGTTGATATGACATGTATGCTTGATGATATGTTTTATGTTGATGATTTTCCAAGGTTTTATCAATACAATGATGATGATTATGTTTTCCAAAAAAAATCTAATCTTGCAGAGCAATCGAGAGTTGGTTTATGGGAGGAAGTTTAGTTTCAAAATAGTAATCATCCGATGCATATCATCCAGGATAGTGATGAAGGAAGTCTAGTAAGTGGGGGATCTCTGCCTCTTTGTTTCGCTTCAATTCAGTTCATCAAAGATAATTTTCATTCAATTATAAATCAACAATCTCTTAGTTTTAATGTTAAGGTTGAGACGGATAGTGACATTCCTGGGCAAGTCGTCAATGAGAAATCTTCTCCTAAAATGATTGATGAAATCATTTGCGATATAAAACCCTCCCTAGCTCCAGATTTGCAACCACCAAATGCAATTGAAGGTCAGATTACAGATAAAGGCTTGGAAGCTGAAACATATGATCTAATGATGCAAGATTATTGTGTACCCTTATGTTTTGAAGCATTTCAGTTCTTAAAGCCAAATTTTCATAATGTCTCTAAAGAAAAAGATGAGCAGTCTGTAGGATGTCATGCAGTCTCATTAAAATCAATAGATACATCGTAGCAATCTTTACAATTTTTTTATGACCCTATATCTCATGTGTTGGATAAAGTTTGTTGTAAAAGTCCTTCTCCATTGGCTAACCATGTGTCAGAAAAGAGTGTTGACAGTAACTTTATTCAAAAGCCGACTTCATTGTCTTGTTCAGCATGCGTTTCATTACCAAGCTCATATGAAGGTTTGCAGTCATATGAGGAGACTAATGAAGAAGAATTTTTTTCTGTTTGGGATCATTAGTAGAGATTGGATATTCATGAATTTCAAGATCCTTTTGTCAACTTGTTGCAATCATCAGAGAAAGACAACGCAGATGTTAGGAAAATTTTAATATCAAGGTATGAAGATTACCTGGAGCAGAGCAGTGATGTATTAATGGAAATCAATAACTATTTTTATGAATACCCTTTCGCAGCATTCTTGAAGTCATCCAGTCAACTCATGCTTTTCAAATTTATCAAGATTCAACTTGATTCCAAGTTTCCATGGGAGATGCCTTTCAGTTCTTCTCTCTACTTTCTCATTAAAAATCAATTGGGGAGAGTTCAAATAGCAGCCAGGATGCTTACATGGTTGCATTGGTTGTTCCATTTCACTTGATCAGGCGGTGAATAGAACAATTAGAGTAGGTTTGATGAATAAGCTCAATCACGAGCATCTTTCCAAATTTTCAGTTTTGTT
This sequence comes from Pinus albicaulis, assembly GCA_034641835.2. NCBI lineage: Eukaryota > Viridiplantae > Streptophyta > Pinopsida > Pinales > Pinaceae > Pinus > Pinus albicaulis. Next base: position 108,564,942 of record CM076575.1, read on the forward strand.
TTAGTCATGTCTTAAGTCAGTTTGGTTTCATTTCAGTTTTCAATCTTATTCTTGAGTTAGATTCACTTTGCATTGTGTCAGTTTTCAGCGTTTTGACTCCATGCCCAATGGATAAGGCTACTTGATCTACGGTGATCTTAGCACCTCCAAGGAGCTACCATCCCCATCGAAGCCAATGTTAGTGTCAATATAGTCATACTGCCATCAGTGATCAAAATTGCTCTTTTGCATTTGCATATTAGGAGTCCCATACCAATAAATTTCACCATTCTCCTAGGTCATGGATTCATTTATGGTAGTGATTTTTCATCAGTTTTCCCTCATGTGAAACTTGTTGATTCTCCTCTCTATGGTCTTTAGTCATGGGTTACTTTCACTTTGTGAGTCATGTTAGTAGGTCATGGGGTGGGTCTCATTAGGTTCTAGGATCTCATCATGGTCAAATTAATGAGTCAAGTTTCAATAAATATCAGCAAGGTCATGAGGAAGTCAATAAACTCAAAGTCACAGCACCTGGAAGATCAAAGAGATGTTTTATTCAGTTTGAAGTATTTTTCACCTCAAAACCATGTTTTGAGGTGAAAACATGATACTTTTCCTTTATCAGCATTCATTATGTAATTTTATGGCATCATATGTAATAAGTCACACTTCAGAAGCTGCCATATCCACAAAGTCATCACCCTGCCTTCGGATAATATTTATGCAACAATTTCAGCATCAAATCATGTTCCAAGTAGATTCAGCAGAAAGAGCCTAGAAAGAGCTTTCCAACGGTATACTGCACTCTCAAAACTGACTTCTGGATTGAAATTTATGCCTAAGTGAAGTAAAAAGTCTTTTATACCCCAACCCTTCCCCCTTTTCCCATCTTTCCCTTAAACTTTATGTTATTAAAGTTTAATATTTCTTTTTATAAACCCCTTTTTCCCCTTCCGATTACCTAATCGCAATACAAAATTCCGATGCGATTTAACCACTTCCCCTCTATGTCCCTTTGAGACTTTATAATAACATTTTAAAGTTTTGTTATTATAAAACCCCATTAAAAAACCACTTTCCCTCCATACTCCATTTAAAAATTTATAATAAACATTTTAAAAAATTTTATTATAAAGCCCCCTTTCGATTACATAATCATAAATCCCATGTCCTTTAATGAACCACTTCCCCGCCACACCTTAGAACTTATAATAAAGTTAAAATCTTTATTATAAATAAATCCCGCCGTTCCAAACATTCCATTGCAATCGCAACATTGGATATGGGCATCCCGATTGGCCATGACAAAAACCCAATGCGATTCACCCAATTGACTCCGCCCGATGTGCATCATGACCATTGATTGGCCCCCCTAATCTGACAGCTCATATGCTATCTGACCATTACAATCGGCGCTTTCATAAAGTCCCCTCCCCGATTGTATATCCCTGATGGAAAACCTCTGATCAATGCCCCCGCCATCAATCTGTTCCCCCAATCCAACGGCCTGCAAGCCGTCGCGTCCATCGCATTTATGATTTTCTTTAGCGCCATATGTTTTGTCTCTGCTCTCCACCCTTCCATAATTTAAAGGCCAATTTCCTTTGTAAAAATCGAATTTCATATTAATTGATTTTATAAAGGACTTTCCCTTCATCGTTTATTCCTCATCGACATTGGCGTTTTCGCATATGTTTTGCCTCCGCTTTCCCTGATCTCCTGATTCTGATGGCGACTCCCACGGGCCCCACTTTAAAAATCCCTCCGCTCTTTCAAATGAAAAAATTACTTTTTCCTTCTAAACATGTAAAGTTTGTTTTAAATATGTTTAGAGGTGTTTCTTCACCTTTCTCTCATATTACCCCATCGTACCTCTCCATTCTATCGCCCAATCGCATCAAAGTTTTTGCTGCATCCTAATACACATTCCCCTTTCCCTGATCCCCGATTGTGATCACTTTTATGTATTAAAACGCATAGCAAAGTATATTTTCAATGTTTTATCATATATTATATCTCCCCCATTGCTCCGATTCTGATTACAATGAAAATATCGCAAACATGTGTTTTTAATTTTTTTATTATACATTATGTCCTCTGCCCCATCGATTTCGATCGCGATGCAGACCCACTTCCTCTCCCTTCCCTCCTATTCACTCAAAATGATTTCCACCCTTCAATAAAGAATAAATTCATTCTATTTTATCTCAAAGGCATTATATTAAAAAAAATCAGTTTTCTTAGAGTAATAAAGGAAAGCAAAGCGATAGTCAAAGGCCGAGAAAAGATTAAATAAAATAGAGATTGCTACAGCAGCAACAAAAGTAGGAAATTTGTTTTTCGAATTGCCTATTTCTTTCATCCAAGTATAATAGTGAAATCTCCAAGAAGTCAAATGTAATGTTGTCCCTTATTTTCAGGGGCAGATTGTTGGTTTTCTCTTTCATATTCAGATTTTAGTTCTTGAGCTGTCGGAACAGTGCCCTTTTTCTGTGGATCTATGTTCCCACATTTCAGTCTATTTAATGTAATTGTAAATCATTTGTAAAGCAGTCTGTAACTCAAAAGTAAGGGAATAGTGTGGAAAAGAAAGCTCTGCACTCAATTGTATATTTTGACAGGGAATTAATAAGAGATGCAACTCTGATTTGTGGAATCCATGTTGTATGAGTTTTAGCATTTGTTTCCCTCCTTTGTTTCATATGTAAATTTTTATGTTTCACGTCTCATCCATAAACATTTCCTTTTGAATGCTTTCAAGATAGAAAGGTAGAATCCATTTTATATGCTCTAACTTGGGAAATCATTCATACTCTGTGTTTATTCTGTTTGAAAAGGATCCATCTTCTAATGCCCTTTTTAGCTCCTCACCAGTCTTTCCATCCCATCCTTATTTAAATTTAATTGCTAAAATTTCCTGCCTACCTTGCCCCATGAAATACCCTGTATCCTGATTTAATTTCCCAGTTTCAAACTGTCCCATTTTGTCCCACACATCCCTAAAAATTCATTTCATTTATTAAAATTATTTCCCATCATTATACCTAGCCTAATATCAGATCATTATTGTATTTTATCGAACATCCTTTCACGGAGAGAGCCCTCTCCTGACCTTGTAGGGATAGCTACAAGGATGAGCGTGGTTTAGTTGTTACCCTGTTTTGCCCTTTTTCAGCTTGGGGTCCAGATCAGGTGCTAACACCTACCATTGAGCGGAAAAATAAAGAAGTCGACGGCTATGACAGACGTAGAATGGGAGATTCTCGATATAAAGGAACTCGAAACAGTACGGTTGTGCCTCGTGGCATCGGTAGCCTTCAATATTTCGAAGGAAACAACAACAGAGGGTTTGATTAAGGCGTTGGCGAAATTATATGAAAAACTCTTGGCCTCAAACAAAGTATTTCTTATGAAACGTTTATTTAATATGAATATTTCAGAAGGTGGATCTTTTGCAGACCATTTAAATGATTTTAATAAAGTTACCAGTCAGTTAAGTTCTGTAGGGGTAAACTTTGATGATGAAGTTAGAGCTCTTTTATTTCTGTGCTCATTTCCAGAAATTTGGAATGGTTTAGTTATGGCCATTAGTAACTATGTCTCTAGATCTAGTACTTTAAAGTTTGATGATGTTGTCGGTGCCATCCTTAGAGAGGAAATGCGATGGAAAAGCTCGAGTGAGACATTAGGTAATGTTTTGAGTGCAGAGTCTAGGGGAAGAAGAATGGAAAGAAGCAAGAGCTCAGGATATCACAGTAAATCAAGGAAAGGCATATCCAAGTCTAGATCAGGGATAGTGTGCTGGAAATGTGGAAAGAAAGGTCCACACCTGAAGAAAAATTGTAGATCTTGGAAGGGAAAAGAAGGAGACGCATAGCAAGAAAAAAATCATGAAGAAAATGTGACAGGTGATGTGTTACAAGATGCTTTGATTCTTTCTTTCGAAAATGTTACTGATTCCTGGATAGTGGATTCAGGGGCCTCTTTCCATGCCACACCTAATAAGAAATATTTTCATGACTATATTCAAGGAGATTTTGGACAAGTTCGTTTGGGCGATGATAAACCCTATAAAATTGTTGGAATGGGTAAATTTATTGTAAAACAACATAATGGAAACCAATGTATATTAAATGAGGTAAGGCATGTTCCATATCTGAAGCCAAATTTGATTTCAATAGGGAAATTAGGCGGTGAAGGTTGTGTGACAACTTTCACAGATAAAACTTGGAAGGTCACCAATTGAGCCCTGGTAATAACAAAAGGTGAAAATGTTGGTACATTATATTTATGCAATGGTATTTATAACTATGTTAATTCTTTAACTTCCAAAGGAGCAGATGCAACATTATGGCATCATAGGCTAGGACACATGAGTGAGAAGGGGAGGAAAATTCTTCACTCAAGAAATTTGTTGCCGGGTTTGAAGAATGTTGATTTGGATTTCTATGAGAATTGCATTTATGGAAAACAAAACAGAGTCAAATTTCTCAAAGTTGGGAAAGAAAAGAAGAGAGAAAAATTAGAGCTTGTGCATACAGATGTATGGGGACCTGCTCAGGTATCATCTCTTGGCGACTCTAGTTATTATGTTACTTTTATTGATGATACAACTAGAAAAACTTGGATTTATTGTATTCAGAATAAATCTCATGTATTTGATACTTTCAAGAAATGGAAAGCTTTCGTTGAGATTGAGACAGGAAAGAAGTTGAAGTGTCTCAGAGCAGAAAATGGAGGTGAATATTGCAAAAAAGAGTTTGATAGGTACTGTTCAGAAAATGGAATACGCAGAGAGAAGACAATTCCAATAACACCACAAGAAAATGGTGTGTCAGAAAGGATGAGCAGAACAATCATGGAACGTGCAAGGTGCATGAGATTGCATGCAGGATTGCCTTTACAATTTTGGGTAGATGCTATAGATATTGTTGTTTATCTAATAAACAGAAGGCCTTCAATTTCCTTGGATGGTGCTATTCCAAAGGAAGCATGGACAGGTAAAAAGGTAAACTACACTTTTTTAAAACCTTTTGGTTGTGAGGCTTTTGCCCATATTAATAAAGAAAATAAAACAAATCTTGAGGAAAAATTAAAAAAAATATACCTTTATTGGATATGGTGTTAACGATTTTGGTTATCGCTTATATGATTATGAAAATCACAAAATCATTAGGAGCAGAGATGTAATATTCAATGAAAAGCTATTGTATAAGAATCAGTTGCAGGAAAAGAAATAGGAAAAAGAAAACAAAGAATACACAGTTCTTGATGAGATCACAGAAAAAGTAAAGGTGCCTGAAAATAATAATAGTCAACAGCCACAGCAAAAACAACCACCACAACAAAAACAAGCACCTCAAGCACCTGAAAGTGGTGTTATAAGATCTACCAGGATAAGTAGACCCCCTGAACGATACTCTCCTTCATTATATTATTTATTGTTGACTGATTCTGGTGAACTTGAATGTTATGAAGAAGCAATGCAAGTTGAAAGCAAGAAGAAGTGGGAGCTAGCCATGGAAGAAGAGATGGACTCCTTAATGCATAACCAGACTTGGGACTTAGTCATGTTGCTTACAGGTAAAACTACATTGCAGAATAAATGGGTTTACAGGCTGAAGGAAGAAGATGGAGGAAAATAGAGGTACAAAGCTAGACTTGTGGTGAAGGGGTTTGCACAGAAGGAAGGTATTGATTTTGATGAAATATTTTCTCCTGTTGTTAAGATGACTTCAATCAGAACTATTTTAAGTCTTGTAGCAGCGAAATATTTACATCTTGAACAGTTAGATGTAAAGAAAACATTTATCCATGGCGATTTCGAGGAAGAGATCTATATGGAACAACCAGAAGGATATGAGGTCAAAGGGAAAGAAAAATTAGTATGCAGGTTAAAGAAGAGCTTGTATGGCTTAAAACATGCTCTAAGGCAGTGGTATCTAAAATTTGACAAGTTTATGTCTGAACAAGGTTATATTAGATGTCACTTCGATCATTGTTTTTACCTGAAAAAGCAAAATGATGGAAGCTATATTATATTATTATTGTATGTAGATGACATGCTTGTTGCAGGGTCTAACATGCAGGAAATAAATATGCTCAAAAGAAAATTGGCAAATTCATTTGCAATGAAGGATTTATGAGCTGCAAAAAAAATCCTTGGTATGAGAATAACTAGAGACAAGAAAAATCACAAATTAACACTGCCTCAGAATGAATACATACAAAAGGTGTTGAAAAGATTTAATATGCAGAATGCAAAACCAGTTAGTACACCTTTTGCTAGCTATTTCAAACTTAAGATGTGCCCCAAGACCCAAAAAGAAATGGACTATATGTCTAAAGTTCCATATGCATCAGTAGTTGGAAGCTTAATGTATGCAATGGTCTGCACAAGGCCTGATATTGCACATACAGTGGGAGTTGTAAGCAGGTACATGAACAATCCAGGAAAAGAACATTGGATGGTAGTAAAATGGATTCTCAGATATTTGAGAGGTACCACAAATCAAGCATTATGCTTTGGTGGATCAAACATTGATCTACAGGGATATGTTGATGCAGATATGGCAGGTGACAGAGATAACAGGAGGAACACTACAACATATTTATTTATTGTAGGTGGAACAACTATCAGTTGGGTTTCAAAAATCCAAAGTGTTGTTACACTTTCAACAAGAGAAGTAGAGTATGTTGCTGCTACAGAGACTAGTAAAGAAATGATTTGGTTACAAAGGTTTATGGATGAATTGGGTAAGAAGCATGATATGGGCACATTATACAATGATAGCCAAAGTGCCTTTCATCTTGCAAATAACTCAACATTTTATTCTAGAACTAAACACATACAGCTCAAGTACCATTTCATACGGTCAGTATTGGAAGATGGACAGTTGAAGCTGGAAAAGATGCACACTAGCCAGAATCCTGCAGATATGCTAACAAAAGTTGTAACCAGGGATAAACTGAGATATGCTCAGTTTCAATTGGTCTTCAAGGATGACGATGAAGATGAGAAACAACCAGGTCCAAAGAGGAGTCATTGTCCAAAAAATGAAGCAACGGTAAAGTTGCTACAATTAGTCTCCAAGTGGGAGATTGTTGGGTGTGGAGCCTGATTATCTTGTTTATTTTGTATCACAGCGTTGGACCCCTATACCTTAATGGGGCGGCAATGTCGCCCGTAATTAAACGTTGCTTGGGGGGTCTATGGGGGTGGCTGCAACTTTATGGAGCCCCCCCTTGGCAGGGGGTTTCGGGGGCAGTGCCCCTGAAGCTAAAAACAAATGTAAAATTTCCTTGTAAAAGTATAGTAATTTCCAGTCAATCTGGGCCATTCATTAGGCGAACGATTTGACGGTAGAAATTATGTTTAGTTTAGTGTTTTTTTTTTCCCTAGAAGGAAACCCCTCGCTTTGTATGAGGGTATTGTATTGCGGCTGTGTATTGTATGTGTATTCTCAAAGCAAGAAACAGATAGGGACACTGGGAGAGAGAATAGAGGATATTTCAGCGGATCTGCTGTAGGTTGTGTCTCTTCATTTTGCTGGATAATATAAAGAAAGGATTGGCTGTTCAGGGTAGACGTATCCCAAACTGAATGAACCACGTATATCTATGTCTCTCTGGTTTTATGTGTTTTGTGTGCTTGTGTTTTCTGCATATTTGATGTGTTTCATTGCTCTGTAGTATATATAATTTTCTAACAAATTTCACATTATCCTTTATTTCTTATATGAGTTAAAATTTATATTTATTATTTAATAATTAAATATATATTTATCAAATTTCATTATCTATTATTTTTATATTCATCTATTTTTATAAAATATTATTACTATTTTTAAAACTTAAATTTATTATTTAATAGATTACTTAAAAAAATTAAACAAAAATATCCATTACGCTTTACTACTACGTTATTATTACTTTTTAATTATATAGCTAGCATTATTGTTTTAATAAAAAAATTCAATTAAATTGAATTCAAATTTCTTAATATTTATGACCGTAAAAGCTGTTCAAAATGGTCCACTTTTATGAATATTAGAGCTCCAGCTGCGCTATGTAAACATATATTTGTTACATCTTCTAAACTTAATTAATTAATTTTATTTATTTTTTCTAAGTAAAAAAAAAAAATTATAATATCTTTAGAATATTCTAAAATGATAATTTATTTTAAATTATTAATTTTGGAGTATATTTATTAAATTTATAAATGAAAATCTCATTTGAACCAATTACTTTAAGGAATGACTTTTAAAAAGTAAAAGGCTAGAATATGTAAAATTAAAAATAAAAAGACTAATCAAATTAATAATAAAAAATAGGAATTTGGTAAATTCTAAATCTTTTTTAAAGAACCATTCAAGTTGGATGATATTTATTTTTAATTTAAATATGGGTATGGTGAATCTAAAGTTCTTTATATAGATTTATCATTTTGTGATTAATATGGAATAAGAAATATTATCATAGAGGGATTGGAGGAATAGCTTATTGTATACAAATAATGTCTCTTTTATTTCACAAAATAGACCTTTCAATTAGTACATTTAGATAAAAATATTTGGCATTAATGCTAAAAGGATTTGTATTTTAATTTGTTATTTCAAGCTTATTGATTTTGTTTTTTATAATAAAAAAATCTAGATACAAACTTCACCTATAATACCCTAGAAGAAGATATCTTTGAGGAATTAAGCTCTATTACAAGACTCTAATGCTAGAACTACAACTAAGCTAACCTTTTACCCAATGATTCCAACCATAATCCTTTGGGGTTAGATGAGGACCTTATTTATTTGATACCAAGCTAGTTAAACTTTTTGTTTTTAAGACATAATAATTTTCCAATCACTTAATTAAATGGCCAAACTCCAACCAAATGATTTATATTCATGGGCTTGATTATGTGATAACAATAGTGTCATGGATTATTTGATATATAATATCTCTATTTTCAACCAAATAATAAATTTTAACCTCTTAAATAGAAGATTCCAATTATAGACCTTTATACTTAACTCTAAACTTTGCATTGCACAAAAACCACATGCAAGAGAATGTTGAGAATCAAGTGCACCTACCTTTTGACAAAAGTGAAGTTGTTATTTTCCTAGATGATTTAAATAGGATTAAAAACTCTTAACTTATAAAAACAATATCAAATACCACTATCATAATTTTACTACAATCATATCTACTTCCATTAACAACAAATTCTTGATTGATTGTAAAATTGCTAGAAAAGAAATTAGCGGTGTTCCTAATGAATATTTAAAACTTAATAAGATAAATGTATACAAATCTCTTATTAAAAGGAAGGAAGGGTACTATATAAATAGAAAGAAAGAGCAGTTTGTGCACCTATCTAATTTTAACCCTAGGAAGTTTTTTAGGAAAATTTTAACTTGTAAAAATAAAGAAAACAATATTATTCTCTCAAATAATAGAAACTCTTAGCTTTAAATATTTACAAATCCCCTAAGGCCATGCACACCATTTTTCATGTTCCTATATAGGATGAAATATGTTATCTCTATGACATATAGTTTGGGGTTAAGTAGCTTGCAACTAGGAAAGTTGGGGACATTAAAGTATACCAAGCTAAAATTTTAAAATAGGAGAGCATATCCTCATCCCTCACATTCATAATATCTGTGACTTTAAGAAATTATTTTGGAAAATCATATTAGCCTATAGTTTTGAAATCCATGATAGAAGATCCAAATTCCAAGTCACATTTAGGTAATATCATTCTATTATGGATTGCTTTGTTACGCTTAGGATCATTGAAAAGGAGCGTTGCAATAATAAAACCAGTTTCTCTTGTTGTTTTTTTTACTTCAACTAAACTTTTGAAATTATTCTAGGGAAAAAGCATTTGGAAGAGACAGAGGAGATAAAGTTTCCACTTGAGTTGAGTCTTGTTATGGCAAGCTTGTATGAGAATATTATTGCCAATTTTGGGACCACATGAGGAAATTAACTGCAGATTCAAACAAAGGTGTCTCTTGTCCCCTACTATTTTTGGAATTTAAATGGATATGTTAGAAGAATGTTTGAAAGAAGTAGGATGTGTTGATCCCGCTCTCACTAGTATATTCATTAATCTTATTCTTTTCACTGGTCGTATTATTTTCTAGGTGAGGAGTCTTTAAAATCTTGGAAAGCATATAAAAATACTCAAAACATTTATATTCAAAGATGGGTATGGTTACTAATACTGACAAAAAATTAGTTATGATAATTAAATCTAAAAAAATCACATACGATACATTCATATATGACAACAACAACTTGACGAAGTTCCCTCATACAAATGTCTTGGAATCTATATCCAACACAAGATCAACTAGAATTATAACATTGAGAAAATGATAAATGGAGGAAGGAAAGCTAGGGACATGAAAATAATTGTAAGTCACAAATATCTAGACATGGGATTAAAAATAATAATAATAATAAATAAATCCTCTATGAGAAACCTTGTTATTTTATATTAATGTGAGTTTTGGGGATGTAGTGTCTAAAAATAGTCATGGAGGAACATATAATAGATCCAAAAAAAATTTATAACCTAGAATATAAATATTAAAATAAATACACCCTATCTTATCCTCCTAGCTTCAGAGAATTTTGTAAAAACATACATTGTTGAGCAACTTATTAAATTCAAAATTTAGCTCTTTTTTATGTAACATAGAGGAAAAACAAACTCCCTCAAAGAGAATCATGCTTAATAAGTCTTTGGTGAAGATGACTGTGGTTGTAGTTAACAACATCCCGCATACAATGTAGCCTCGTGGTGGATCATGGCTTCACTTTCCCCCATGCGGCTCTTGTGTACCACAACTACACTATTAATTATGCTTCCTTCACTATATTTTTAAAATATGAGAAAAATATATTTATTGATTGAAGTTAAAATTAATACCAAGTCAAAGTTAAGACCAAATTTCATTGACATAGGTTGAAGGTCTTGGTGATGAAGTATTGTTAAAGTTAAAGTTACAGTGAAAAACTTTGAAGAATCAAGTCAATTTTACAAAATTTTAATCAAAGTCTTAAAATATCATAGTATTAAAATTAATCATTTACCTTTGATAGTTGAATAAGGTAAAAGACTCATCACTCGCTCACACACATAAAAATATTTCAAAAATAATCATTAGTTTTCATACTTTAACATTGAAATATTACATTATTAAAACCAATCATTAACCTTGACACTAATAAGTCTACATATTTTTGGAGAGGATAAGGGGGTTTTAGACTGGGTTTGAGAGAAAAATAAGTTTAAATCTCTCATTTTTTAATTAAATGACGTTCATTTTATCCAACTTTTTGGGAATATCAATTTAGAACATGTTTATAGAAAACAAAACATTGTTGGAATTTCTGAACAATTCCAAACACATAGAGGAACAAAAAGAATTCCTCTTCTCTACATAGAGATTTAATCACAAATAAGATGGACAGAGATGCATTAAAAAATATATTTCATTAAGCTTGAAAAACTATTACAAAATTTCCTTAGAACTGTTGTTTTGGCTTTCAAAGAAAATGGCTAACTGCTACACACACAGTGTTCCAAATTTGTTCTCTGTCTTTTGTTTCTTCTTTTATGCCTTCAGGAAAAAATTACAATACACAGTCAATGCACATTTGATGTCTATTACAATGTTAATATATATATTGTAAATATTATATATTTACAATATATATTACATAAAACATATGTTTATAACCTAAAGTTCAAAATATATGTCGTGGCATTCAATACATTAACCTTAAAATCTAAAACCTTATACGATATACATTCCATGGAGTGCTTGGAACAACTTTTCACCAGTTCTTTTACCCCATGGAGCTGTTGTGGTTGGTCCAGAGGAAGGTGATGTCACCTTCTCCGGTGGGCTAATTTCCCCCTTCGCAGCTCAAGCTTGCTACCGACAAAATTGTGGTTGGCTTTGCGTTAAGAGATTTGGAGCGGTGGGCTCCACGCAAAGTGACATGGCCCATTCAAATCAAAACAAAATGTGCCAAATGAAAACGGTTGGTTGGTGGAGTTTTAATTCAGTTTGGTAGGTTTTAAAAAAGGTGGTTGTGGGTTTATGAAGCAGAGTGGAGAGCTTTGAAGGTTGGGTGTTGTGTGGTGTAGACCACGGCTTTTCATAGTGAGACAGGGCTATGGACTTTCACAAAAAACTTGGTTTTGCAGGAAATTTAACCAAGCCTTCAATGCATGGTGGAGTGCATATCAAAACAAAAAAAATTGTTGTTCCTGTCATTCACAAATTCACATCAAAAATTAACTTATGTCCTCCTTTTGTCCTTCAAATTTGTAGTTTCAGTTGGAATTAAAATTTCCAACACTCCCCCTTAATTTCAACTGCTGCATTTTCTTGCATAGCCAAACACACTCTCAAATAATTAAAACTTTTCCCGAATGGATTTGTCAATATATCAGAAAATTGTTCCTCTGTTCTACAATGTTGTAAAACAATTTCTCCATTGTTCACTAACTCTCTGATGTAGTGATAATTGGCATCAATGTGTTTCGTTCTCTTATGAAACAATGAATTATTTGATAATGCTATTGCTGAGCTATTATCACAATAAATTGCTATTCCTTTTACCTGTTCATGACACAAACTCCTCAACATTCTCGTCATCCAAAATGATTGACATGTTGCTGTTGTAGCTGCCACATACTTTGCCTCTGCTATTGATAAAGCCACAATTGGTTGTTTCTTAGAAGCCCATGAGATGGCTGCTGATCCCATATGAAAAACATATCCATAGGTGCTCTTCCTGTCATATATACTTCCAGCCCAATCACTATCAGTATATCCAATCAATTCAGAATTTTCTGAAGTGGTTTATAAAATACCATACCTCTTTGTTCGTTTCACATACCTCAGAATTCTTTTTGCTGCTTGCCAATGTGCCTCCTTTGGCCTTTCCATAAATCTGTAAATTAAACTCAGCATGTATAATATACGGCCTAGTTGCATTCAAATACATGAGGTTGCCAACTATGCTCTTATACAAACTTGGATCAAAATCCTTGTTGTTGTATTCCTTGCTCAACTTTAATCCCATCACTGTAGGAGTAATTGTTGCCTTGCAATCCTGCATATTAAATCTTTCCAAAAATTATTTCACGTACTTTTCTTGAGAAATAAAAATCTTATTTTCATTTTGTTGTACTTCTATTCCTAATAATTATCTCAGCAATCCCATATTTGTCATCTCAAATTCATCCTTCATGACTATTTTAAAATTCTCAATAAGGTAAGAATCATTACCTGTGAATATAACATCATCAACGTACAAAACAACAATGATCATCTTACCATATTTCTCTTTGATGTATAATGTGGGTTCTCCTTCACATTTTTCAAACTCGTTTTTAGTAGATAGGCATCTATCCTATTGTACCATGCTCTTGGTGCTTGTTTCAACCCATACAGAACTTTTTTCAATCTACATACCTTGTGCTCTTGGCCTACTTTCTCATACCCAAGAGGTTGTTCAACATATACCTCTTCCATCAATACTCCATTTAGGAATGTTAATTTCACATCCATTTGGTAAACTTTCCATTTGTGTTGTGCTGCTATGGACATCACTACTCTTATTGTTTCCATTCTTGCAACTGCTGCAAAAGTTTCTTCATAATCTCTTCCTTGTTGCTACGTGTAGCCTTTGAAAACAAGTCTGGCCTTGTGCCTTTAAATCTTACTTTCAACATTGCTCTTGGTTTTATAAACCTATTTTACTCCAATGAATTCCTTGCCTTTTTGGAGATCAACTAATTCCCATATCTTATTTTTCTCTATGGCATTTATTTCTTCATCCATAGCCTCTATCCATTTCTTACCTTTTACAACTTCTTCAAAATGAATAGGATCTTCTGCATGAAAATACAATGCAAATAAAGAGTTTATACCTTTATTTTCTGCCTCTTTCTCATAAATCTCATTCAGACTTCTGAATCTAGTTCCTCTTTCACTTGTTGAACTCGTGCTTGTAGAAGCACTCAAATCTGCTCCTTGTGATGTGCTTCAAGAAGCACTGTCATCACTTCTCAAGGGTGTTCTCATCCCTTCTTGTGGTGTCCCTTATTTTCCTTGTGTTGGTGGAGGTGGTGCTACTAATGAAGGGTTTCTTTAAGCCATTTCTTCCTCATCTTCATCATGAGACAAACATCTTTTTACATTCACTGTTTTCTCAATGCTTCCATCCCAAGCTTCTTCCTCAATAAATTGTACATCTCTGCATATCATAAATTTCTAGGTGGATGGGTTATACAATTTTTATGTTTTGGATTCTTCACTGTATCCAACAAATATGCACTTCTCCCCCTTACTGTCCAACTTCTTCCTTAGCTGATCTGGAATGTGTGCATAAGCCACACAACTAAAAACTCTCATGTGGGTGACAAACTATTTTATGCCACTCCATGTTTCTTCCGGAACTCTGTTCATAACGCTCTTTTTTGGGCATCTATTCAGTACATATGCTGCACAATGTACAACTTCAACCCAATACTCATTTGGAAAATGTTTTTCCTTCAACATGCTTCTTACCATATCCATGATGGTTCTATTTTTCCTTTCAGCAACTCCATTTTTTTGCGGTGTATATCTTGCTATAAATTGTTTATTTATTCAATTTCTCTGCAAAAATGCAGAAATTATTTGGAGATGTATTCTCCTGCTTTTTCTATTCTTAAGACCTTAATATGTTGTCCACTTTGATTCTCAACTAGAGCTTTAAAGTGGCAGATTTTCTCAAACACTTCACTTTTAAATTTCAAGAAATAAACCCATGTTTTTCTTGTGTAATCATCAATAAAGGTCAGCATATAGTGGTTTCCAGCTAATGATGGTGTTTGCATTGGTCCACACAAATCTAAATGGACAATTTCTAAGGGTGCCTTTACCCTTATGCTCTTTCTTGATGGAAAGCTTTCTTTGTGTTGTTTTCCCATGATGCAGCCTTCACATAGGCTGTCTAGCTTTTCAATCAATGGTAATCTCTTTACCATTCCTTTTATGTGCAACAAATTCAGACCTCCGAAGTTGATATGTCCAAATATCAAATTCCATAACCAGTTTTCATCATTTCCTTCTACTTGGAGTGTTTCTTCTGTCACCGCTGCCATTGCAGCTCCATTTTTCAAATCTACTGTCATTTTGAGAGGAAAAATTCTATTTATTTTCAACTTCACTTATGCAATGCATTTCTTTCTTGGTGGTTTATCCATAATGGTATATACATCATCTTCAAATAACAAATTGTAGCCTTTATGAATGAGCTGTCCAATGCTCAAAAAGTTACACTTCATACCAGGCACATAATAAACATCTGATATGGTTTTTATTTCTCCTTTATTTGTTAAAACATTTACTCCGTCTTTTCCCACGACAGAGTGTAATGTTCCAAAACTTGAATTTCTACAACAACGAGAATACCCTAAGGTATTAAAGAGTTGGAGATGAAAAAATAAGACTGATAACTGATTTCAAATCACTCAAAATTCCATAAAATATGCAGCAGCAACTTTATACAGCGTTTTATATACCAAAATATGGGGAAAAGTGATGATTTAGGCCCTAAAACGTACGTATTCAGAAATCTGCATAAAAATAATATGGGAAAGTAGTTAGATATGATATCTAGGGCTATGATAGACTCCCATGTCAAATTTCAGCCAAAAAAAAGTGTTTTTCTATGTTAAACAGTTCCTCCCTTCCTAACTAGGCTAGAAAACCCTGATTTCCCATGACCGGGAGTATGCAGAAATTTATTGAAGCACAAGAGTGTAATTTTTTGAAGGTTTTAGTGAATATGGAGTATGAAAATCATTGAAACACATATAATACATGGCCATAGCACTTTACAAAAGAAATACAGTAAATTACATGAAGAATCCCTCAATTTTGAGGAGCTGCAACACTATAATGGAACAGAAAAGTATTCAGCATAAATTTCTAAAGGATGAAGCTTATTTTATTCAGAAATCAGATCTATGATACATATCTGCATAAAAACAAAGATCTCTTATAGATCTAGATACAAAAAATGCCCATCTTTACATTCCCCTTAGGGATCTTAGGAAAAGATGAGAAACAAGGAGTAGATCTAAGATCTACTTTACAGATCTGCAAAATTTATTCAGAAAATTACTGAATCATGTACATGAATAATATCAGATCTAAAATGGAATATAGATTGGTTGGCCAATCTATGGATCACCAGAGTGAAGGATGAGTCCAATCACCGGAGATCTCTCCTCAAATGATAGTGCTAAGATGCTCTGCAATTCTTCTCACCAAACTAACGCAGTCATGGAGGGAATACTGCACTGTAGCTCTAAGAATACTATGGCATAATTCTAACGTGTGGATCTGTAGCTCAAACTGAAGACGAACTCTTCCAGGAGGTTAAAATACACACTCCATGAGAAGATACACCCAAAAAAAACTAGATCTCTATAGATCTAGAACTCCACTTGCTGTAGCCTACATAGACAGCTCATCCCAAACAGGACTGCGTTGTAGATGTAAGATGAGGCTTGGCCAAAAAGCCAGATAGTGGACCAATCCAGCGCAATCTCCTCCAAGAGACCCTCAAGGAAGGAGGGAGGATTCCTAAATAGGAACCCTCTCTATTCTCTTGCTAAACATCCCAGAGAATAATTCTCAAGAATAATAATCTTCTCAACAACCTTTTCCTTGAGTCTTTCCCTTATATAATATTAGGGTTTGAAAAACCCTAAACCATCTTCATTCATTTTTCCCCTTTCACATGGAGGACCTCCTCATAGGACTGTGTTGATCATCTAGGAGGTTCATTGTATCTGGACTATGTTATGATTTGGTCGTGTTGACCCATTCAAACAACTTGAACCTGTTTCACATACAAGTGGATTTTATTAAGTAAGCCCTAATTTGACTTTGTTCACATTGGGCATTGATTTATTTTGTTGTTTTGGAGTTTTAGAGTTCCTCCTTTATACTTTTATTCATGAGTTAGGCAAACTGAAAATAAAATGTTATATTCCCATTAGCTGCAAAATTTGGGAATATTACAGTCTCCCCCGGAAAAATGTTGCTTTCCCTCAAGAAACTCTTATTGTAGATGAAAACCATCTACTCCCCTCAAAATGGCATCCACATAAGCTATGCTTCCTCCATTTGCTGCAATAGGTTATGTATGTTTGGTTCCATAGTTGTCTTCCACAAATGCATGAGATGACTTCCAACTGTAAGGTTAGATGTCCTCTTCCTATCATGAAGTACAAAATGACAATTACATAATGTCCAACACCATCATAAACACATGAGAGACATAAAATAAAGTAGCTCATTCCATAAAGGAAAAGCTTCATCATGCAAAAACATTCCTCCATCCATGTTTTATGAACTTGATTAAGCATTGTTATGCTTTCATTCTTAGCCCTGTTGGCCTTGTTGGATTCAAACTCCATCATTCCAGCGTTATGCAAAAGGACATGGTGTTGTCGCCGCTACAACAACACCCAAAATTTTTGGTATATTTAAAATTTCGGGTCCCCCCTTCTACCCGCTTAGCTGTTAAGGCTTTAATCTGGCCTGTAGATAATGACATCCTTGTAACATGTCCCAAGCTCCTCGTGAGCCTTCTCACCATCATGACGAGATACTCTTATTGCAGTCGCACCATGTGTGAAGGGATCGCCATGCATACATTTGAATGGAAACTTTCTTTGTGTATTTACATTAAAAGCTCTTTCACCATGGATTTTCTAGGCACTAGGTTTGGGTACTTCACCAAGCTCATAATCTGATGTTAATTATTTGGGGGCATTTTTCTCTAAAGGGTAACTTTGAACTAATTAATGTTATAATTTTTCATACAGGTCAATCTCACGGATGATATACTCATCAATGTCATCACCACACTGAGGGTAATGCACTGAAGCTAAACAACAAGGACACAGCTGTGAAACAGAACACTTTCATCCACATTCCCCCTGGGGATGAGACTTAAGGCTACCATTGAAGACCATTGTTAAGGAAGATGACAAGGATACGCCCACAAGTGAGAAGGAGGAGCAAGTTAACATTATTTTCACATGGAGGATGGTGTGGTGTATGTTCATTCAGATAGAGGATGAAGGAAAGTATTGTTCATGGTTGACTGATGCAACAAAATTATTCACTGATGCACATCGGATACCTAGACTCGTTTCGTTGCGAAATATAAGAATCCTGGAAGAGTGTTATGGCATTGGCATATCAGAGTATTGGTGTTTTCCATGGCAATTTAAGTATCTCGCCACTCTATGTCTTCAGAAGTACTTGTGTTGAAGACATTCAGCACTCCGAAAAAAGTGAAGAGATACTTGGAGCATTTTCTTTCTCCTTCCGGACATTAACTTCAGTGCCTTTATTCAAGTATGTCTTTATAGTGTTGAAAGCTGGTGACAATGACGAAGGTGGTGGTTCAAAGAACCACATGCATTCATTCGCAATACAGTAGTTGCGACAGGGTTTTTGGAAGCAACCCTTAGCATTCTAGGCTCTCTTTTTCACATCACTCGGCAGGACCCCAGTAAGTTTAAATATATATATGACAAAGATCACTAGAGTTATCATTGAAAAGTTCGGACAACATATGGGAAAATTTGTAAAATGCATGTTTGAGTATGACTCCACCATCTATTGTGTCTCATCTTCATTCATAGGAGGAAATTCATAGATGCCTCGCCTATACTCTTAAAGTCCCACACCGACACTTTCCCTTTGTTGCCTCCATTATACTTACTATTACAACATTGAGTTAAGAGCATGAAAAGTGCAAGCACATCAGGCATGAAGTAGTCCACTGCATGAATTTTGGCTCTCCGCCACGTGTGAAATGTTATGTTTGACATAGCATGAAACAACACCATCGTTTTCCACCCCAAGGAAGAAAGTTTCAAATGCCAAGCATTGTGTACAACACACCCCAGGAATGTGTTGATGATATTCGTTAACTGCCCATATTAATGTCTCGACTTCCCTCTCCATGCACGACACCACGTGGAATTGAGGCCTATTTCAATTATCGATTTTTCTCTAAGCAAATGGCACAGGTTTTTCTGATTGGACAATTAGTTGGAAAGGCTGCCAAAACCTGAGGCATTTTCGTATGCAACTCCCGTGCATCGACGCAATTTCAGATCGGACTGCTGAAGGTCGAAATAAGTTTTATATTGACACATAAGAGAGGTTTGAAGGTCGCTGGTGGTTGAATATGCAACATTAACACAAACCCTTATTATCCCGTTGAAGGTCTAAGTGAAAAGAATGATAATTATACACTGCTTCATTACATTCAAGTCGAACAAGATGACTCCAAGATGAATGTTCAACGGGAGCATTTTGTTCTCAGTGCCAAGAAAACAACCTTCGATCAGATTATATCTATCGAGCATCTTGGCTATATCATTCATCTGAGGACATGAAATGATTCTGGAATTCGAGGAGCTTAATTCATTATTCAATCCACTGTCAAGGACCCTGCACAGCTTGATCTGAGAGTGGACCGTACCAACTGGCCAAGTCGATGGACTTATATTCCAACCAAGACATGTGTAATGGTAAAACAATTACATCAGTTAATTCAGATATGGAGCTTTTGAGGGATAACACAGTTGAACTCGCTTCTTTAGATCAATCTGCTGATATAAATAGTAGTGAACTGGATGAATATCAGTCAAAGTGCATCAATGACATACCTAGCTTCAAAAGGTCTCAAACTCTGTTCAGCTCTTCGAAGGGGAGTAAATCAAGTTTATACTAAGAAAATATCGAACCAGAATCAAGAAGAGACAGATAACTATTAAAAAGAAGGCGACCACCCAGGGCTCTCAAAACAAACAGCAGTATAAAAAAAAAATCAAAACCAATTCCCAAATGACAATGTAGTAATTTTCCTCGCATTCGTGGCATGTAACCCCACTGCAGACTGTGCGATTGTCATTGCCTTGAAGAAATTGTATAATCCACTAGAAAACCAAACAAATGCGTGAGGGTGCAGATTGTCACAATAACGTTTGCAGAGGAGTGAAGTTGAGGTTCTAAAACCGTATGGAGCTGTGTTACTATCGATCGAAGGCTGCGACCCAATCATTTGCGACTACGCGACCATCACCAAGTCGCAAAGGTCGCAAAAATTGTGCCCAATAGAATATGCCACTTACGCGACCCCCAACCATGCGACTGTGTGACCAAGTCACCAGGTCGCAAAGCATGCAAATTCATCCGAAAGGCAACCCTCCAACCATGCGATTGTCTGACCAAGTCGCCAGGTCGCAAAGCATGCAGAGTAATCCGAGGTGCGACCTCCCAACCATGCGACCAAGTCGCCAGGTCATAGAAACAGGCTAGTTTACATAAATGAAGAATGATATCCACCGTCTTCCAAACCAGTTTAAATGGTGTTGCACATTTACATGAAACCTTCATTAATTCACGTGGAGCCTATGGTTAGTTAAACGGCATATGTTAATGTGATGGGCTTTGTTTTATAATGGTGGGTTTAAATATACGGTAGCAAAGTTTATTTATGGTAGCATTAAAATGGTTTTAAGACCATAGTTGAAAATGGTGCTACTTTGCCTACATGGAAATATAGAATTTGCTTGGTAATCAGTCTCGGGAGAGGAGTATTTTTGTTTTGTTACACCATCAAAGAGATCCAAGGTTCTTGAAGATGAGCATGCACCTTGTTCAAAAGAGTATCGTTCAAGGCCATTGCTAAATTTTCATGGTTTTCACCTCATTATCTACTGGTATGCTTTAACACATAAGTAAATTAGACGCAGCCGAGCATGAGGAGAGCGAGGGGCTTCCTCATGCCAAGCATAGCTTCAGCTTGATAGAGTCTGAGGAAAATTTTGGGGATAAAGCATAGTGATCAAAGGGGCATAGGGAAAGCCTACACAGGCCGTTCTCTTTGGTGACTTAATGACACAACACTTGACCACACAGGGGTCCAAAGTTATCATTTTTTTACTTGTGCAAGTAATTACATGTGCCCCTAACATTATTATTCAATCAATTAAGATATGTAACCTAAAATATGTGACTTCAGGAGGAATTTGTTGGTTTTCACGATGAGCCGGCATTTTTCCTAGCAAGCAATAGAGCCATTTTTCAAAGTAAGGAATGCGGGATAATGAATATTGCTATAAAATCCAGAGATCAAAATAAGGTCATGTTAGTGTCTGTATTTTCATACTACCATCAGTGATCAAATTTACTCTTTTTCATTCTCATATTAGGAGTCCCATACCATAAATTTTCATCATTCCATTAGCTCATGATATAATATTATTCCACTGGTGGTTGTCTTTTATTATTTTTCCCTCATGTCAAACCTGTTGATTCTCCTCTCTATGGTCTTCAATCATAATTCACTTCCACTCCACAATTCATGTTAGTAGGTCATAGGGTTGGTCTCATTAGGTTCTAGGGTCTCATTATCGTCAAATCAATGAGTCAAGTGTCAATAAATATCAGCAAGGTCTTGAGGAGGTCAAAGAAACTCAAAAAGCCACAGTATGTGGAGAAATCAAAAAGTTGTTCTATTAATTTGATGTAATTTTCACCTCAAAACCATTTTTTGAGGTGAAAAACATGGTACTTAGCTTTTATTATCATTCATTATGTAATTTTATGTCTTCACATGTAATAAGTTGCACTTCAGAAGCTGTTATCTTCACAAAGCCACCACCCTGCCTTTCAGATATGTTTTCCATAGTATTTTCAGTGTAAAATCATGTTCTAATTATGTCCATCAGAAAGAGCCTGGAAAAATATTTCCAACGGTATATTACACTCTCAAAACTGACTGCTAGAATGAAACATATGCCTAAGTGAAACAAAGATCCCCTATACTCTAACCTCACCCCTTTTCCCATTTGTCCCTTGAACTTTATTTCATAAAAGTTTAAATTTTTTCTTTATAAACCCCCTTTTTCCCTATCCGATTACATAATTTCATTGCAAAGGTCTTTTTGATCCATAAAACCCTGATGCGATTAACCCCCCCTGATCTGATCACATCATTTCAATCACACCCGTCCTTCCGATCGCAATCGCACTATACAAATTGCACATCCTGATTGACCATTCCGATTTACAAAAACTTCGATGCGATTAATCCCACCTGATCACATCTGGACCGTTGATCTGATCAACGAGCCGATAGCCCATATCCAATCGCATCACAGCCTCGCAGTGTCACCGCGCCCATAAAACTTCTGATGCGATTGACTCCCCACGCGCTCCTTGCGATTACATTTCTGCCATCGATCTACCCTTCCAATCGGATGACTAATAAGCTGTCGCACCATCGCGATCGGAATTTCCCCATAAACGCTTCACTCCACTCATCCTTTGATTCCCGATTGTGATTACCCCTCGAGTCCCACCATAAATTTTTCTGCCCTACTTCATTTCAAAAAGGGTTTTTCCTTTGTTAAATGCGAAAAATCAATTTCAAAACATTTCTTAAGTATTTCATCGCAATCGGAATTTCCGCGATGTTTAACTCCAAACCAGCCTCCCCATTGATCGCGATTGCAATTCCTCCCCACCAATGCGATTGATCGCACATAGCCAATCGCAATTGGCAGTTCCCATGTGCACTCTACCTCCGCTCCCCTTCCTGATTGCGATTACGATTGACCCCTGGGTCCCACCTTAATCCCTCCGCTCTTTTCATTTAAAAATCGGTTTTTCCTTTGTAAAACAGAAAAACTCATATTTATTGTTTTATAAAGGCCTTTCCCTCCATCGCACCCCTTTTCATCGCATCGCAAGTTTCCATTGCATCCCTCCCTTGTGTGATACTCCTTCCCCTCTTCCGATTACGATTACGATTCGGGCCCACCTCCTTTTCCTTCGCTTTTTTTTGTTCAAAATGAGCCTTTCCTTCACTAAAAGGCATAATCTCAGTTTTGTTATTTTCAAAAGGCGTTTTCTCTAAAAGTCGATTTTTCTTCAAAGGGTGAAGACAGAAAGAAACATTCAAGGCCAAGAGACTAAATATGAAACAAAAACTTCTACAGCAAAGATAAAATAGGGATCTGTTCTTCAGATTTTCTATTTCATTCGTTTAGTGTAACAGCAAAATCTTCAAGGCGGTCAGATGTATTGTTTCTCCTTATTTTCAAGGGCATACTATTGGCTTCCTTCATATGTTCAGATTTTAGTTCTTAAGCTGGTAAAACATCTCCCTTTTTCTGTGGATCTACTTCCCTCAATTTCTGTCTATTTAATGTAAATTTGAATCATTTGTAAGGGGTTAGTAAGGGGAATATAGTGTGAAATTGGTTGGAAATCACTGAGGATGCTCTGCACTCCCATTGTAACAGTTTGACAGGGAATTAATAAAGATATATAGCTCTGATTCATGGGATCCCTGTGGTATGAATTTTAGCATTTGTTCTTTCCTTTGTGTTCATATGTTAAATGTTATGTTTTCCATTCATTCATTCATATCTTTGGTTGAATGCTTTCAAGATAGATAGGTAGAATCCATTGTATAATTATCTACCTTGGGAAATCATTCAATACTCTATTTTTTCTTCTGTTTGAAAAGGATCCATCCCCTATGCTCTTTTCAGCTTCTCACTAGTCTTTCCATTCCATCATTATTTAAACTTAATTGTTAAAATTCCTGCCTACCTTGCCCCATGAAATACCCTGTATCTCTGATTTAATTCCCCAGACTCAAACTGCCCCATCTATTCCATACACCCTGAAAATTTATAAAAACATTTCCCATCATTATAACTAGCCTAATATCAGTTCACTCTTATATTTCATTGAATATTTTTTCCGGAGAGAGCCCTCTCCTGACCTTGTAGGGCTAGCTACAAGGCTGAGCGTGGTTTGAGGTTACCTTGATTTGCCTTCTTTCAGCCTAAGGTTCAAATTAGGTGCTAACATTTCTGGCAACCATACTGGGGACCTATTTAGCATAAAATACTGATCACCCCAGTAACATTTTCAAATATAAACTCCTGAACTCTTGATGATGATATTCGGAGTTTGTTAGGCTAAAATAAAACATTGTAAAGTAGAAATTTGACCACACTGGCTTCAAGAAGATATATAAGGGCCAATCCAGATCCAAATCCTCCCCCTGTGTTTGAAAATCCCAATCTCATTCCAAGGATAGTCAAAAGACAAGAAGGATCATTAAGTCCCAGACCTGTTTTTAGATCCCATACTTGGCCTAGTGAGTGGTTGTTTGTTGAATATCTTTCTTTTGATGAGTGTTTTGAGATTTATTTGTTCAGAAGTAAGTCTGAAACTACACTTGATGACACAGTTTTAGATCCAGAATTTCTTATAGATCTTGAAGTTCAAAGGGAAAACATTTTAATTGATGATTATATTTTGAGTTCCCCTCATAAAACTATCACTGTAACTAATATCCCTGGAACTACAGAGTTTTCAGAAACAACATCTCCTCCCCTTAATTCATCAACATTCCCATCAGTTTCAGAAGTTAATTCTCAGCTTTCATCCCCTCCATCAACACCTCCCTTGAATCCTAGTATCACAAACACTATTTTAAATCCACCTCGAGCCATGGCTGCCCGGTATGCACCCCTAGTTTTACCTCAGAATTTGAATGATATGCCTACTGATTACCAAATTAAAATACCTATCTTTGATGCCACTCAAAGCATCACAACCCAGAAGCATGTTGATAAGATGAATGACTTTTTTTATCTTCATGAGGTAGAGGTAGAGAATGTAACCACCAGGTTGTTTTTACAAAGCTTTGGGGGCGAAGTTAGAAAATGGTTCTGAGCCTTACCAACAGGCTCTATCCACACTTTTCAAGAGTTACATACATAGTTCTTAGACCGGTGGGAGGTAAAGAAAAACCCACTCTAAATTTTGTCTGAATATGAAAATATTAAAAGAAATGTGGGTGAAACTCTACAGGATTATTGTGTAAGATTCAATGATGTATATAATTCTATTCCAACTAACCTAAAACCCCCTATGGGATTATATTTTCTCAAGTTTCCAGATGGTTTCGATGTTGATATGGCATAGCAGCCGCGAGAAAGAGATCCTACCACGCTTGAAGACATGCAGAAGATAGCTGTGAGCATTGAAGCAAATCTGATAGCCAAAAGAGCACGAACAAGAGCTGAAAAAAGAGTGACTGTAAAAGAAGAAACCTCTCCTTCATACAGTAAAATGGAAACTTTGATCCGAACGGTGGAAAAAATGGTCGATCAATTAACTATCTTAGATAGGCCTGAAGCACAAATCAAAAATCCAAATTTTAGAGGACATCAGCAGCCGCAATTCAGAATTAAGCAGAGAGAACAGAGAATGCAAGATCAAGAAATGCCACAACAACAGATCAGAACTCCATTACAGCAAAATTATGTTCAGGGAACAGAAAAATATGATGATGATGATCCTGTGGTTGAAGCCAATCACTTTTTCACAGCTGATGGTGCGCCCATCTTTCTCATAGAAGATGAAGAATATACAGTGATTGCAGACATTTGAAAAGATGAAGCTTTCATTTTGGCTAATGATGCGGTGTTAGAAGAAGAGTCCGTTGATTATCAAAGAGGATACATGACTGATTTATCAACTCAACAAAAGCAGTATTCTCTGAGGAGCAGAGATGTGCTAATCAGTCCCATTCAGAAAAGAAAAGAGCTGCAATTGAAAAACGACTCTTAAAATACTCAAATGAAAGGGAAAGAGCCTGCTGATCCCTCTCCCATCAAGGCATCTCCAACGATTAATATCCCAAATGAGAAGAACAAGCATAGCGCAGAAAAGGGGCAAGCAGAAAAGAAAGATCATCCCATCAAAGAGGTAGAAAACATTCCTTCATTTAATTTAGAAAATGAAATTTCTAAGCTGAAGGTGTCCATGCCCTTGACTGAGTTGGTGAAAAATAGCACTTATAAACATCAGGTGTCTATAATTTTGCAAATAGACTATGTATCAGATATGGTAAATGTTGAAGATGATTATCTTGAACTCATTTTTGGTCCAGCCATAGAAGGTCAATCTGAAGAAAGTGAAGTCCCTCCCTTCTACCTGAGTCTTAGATTCCATGAGTTCATTTTACATAATTCCATGCTGGACTCCGAATCCTCACATAACTTGATGCCTAAGGCCATTACGGAGAAGCTGGGTCTTGATATTACCCGTAAATACCATGATTTTTATTCTTTTGACTCTGGTAGGGTCCATTGTATTGGTCTTATCAAAGAATTGGTAGTATCTTTAGACCAAATCCCAGCCAAGAATGTTTTGATGGATGTAGTTGTTGCAGATGTGCCACCACAATTTGGATTGCTTTTTTCCAGATCATGGGGTGAAAAATTGAAAGGGACCATTCATCTTGACTTCTCTTATGCCACCATTCCCATGTTTGTTCAGTTGAGAAAACTATCTAGGGAGAAGAAAATGAAATACATGATCGCCAGCAAAGAAAAGCCAGTTAATCATACCATTAATGCAGTCCACACAGATTTAGAGTCATTTGTATTATATTCAGATGGTGGTTTGAATAATGAAAATGTCCAATTGGTAGAAGTTGATGAGATACCTGAAATTTCAGAAAATTTTAGGGAAGTCCTCAAACAGGAAAAAGATAAAGTAGAAAAAATTTCTGAGCTTCCTACCTGCCACAATAAAAAATACAGTGAGCATCAGAAAGATGTAGAAATTAGTCAAGATAAAGTGGAGAAAGAAGAAAAAATTCAGCATCTAGAAGAAGAAGAAGAAGGCCTTTGGAGCATGGACTTTGATGGAGCTGTTGGTATGGACGGTGCTGGTATCGTAATATGGATTCGGAGCCCTATCTTCAAGCCTAAAAAAATTCCCAGTAATGTTAGAGTATGTGCTTACAAGTTGGCTTTTGACTGCTCTAACAATGAAGCAGAGTACGAAGCTTTGATTGCAGGTTTGAAAATTTTGAAGAAGTTAAATGCAAAGAGGATTTCGTTCTATGGAGATTCAGAGTTGATAATCAAATAGGTAAAAGGAGAGTATCAAGCAAAGCATCCGCGATTGAGAGCCTACATAAATGCAGTCCTAGACATCTTGAGGATGTTTTCTGAGTACACTTTGACAGCAGTACCCCGAATGCAGAATCTTATTGAAAATTCTCTTGCCACTACTGCAAGTAATTTGAATATTCCAATGAACTCCAGCAACAAGTTTGAAATTTATGTCAAACATAGGCCTGTTGTTCCAGATAATCTAAGGTATTGGAAAGTGTTTTGGGATGACAAAGAAATCAATGCTTTTTTTGCAGAGTGAAGGAAAATTCAAGGATACTCCTATAGAAGGTGATTTTCAGGTCGATGATCAAGAAATAGAAGCACATCAGATGGATGTGTTGCAGATGAAAGATAATATAATTCCTAGAGGTCTCATACCTTTAGAGGAGCTTTTTGATCAGGATGATGTAGCAAAGAAACCAAGCTTGGTGCTTACTGATAAATGAGTTGAAGATGTTAATATTGGAACACCTGACAAGCCTAAGCTTGTGAAGTTATCAAAAGCATTGTCCCCTGAGGTAAATGAAAAGTATGTTAAATTACTTTCTAAATTTTCTGATGTGTTTGCAGTGGATTATTCAGATTTGAAGGTGTATGACAAAAATATAATCCAGCATACTATTCCCATCAAGCTGGATCAGAAGCCATTTAGACAGAAACTGAGAAGAATCAACCCAAAGCTGTTGCCATCCATTGAAAAAGAGGTAAACAGATTGTATAAAGCTGGTATCGTTGTTCCAATTAGGCTTCTGACTAGATTTCAAATTTGGTCCCAGTACGTAAGAAGACAGGAGAGATAAGGTTGTGCATAGATTTCTAGAATCTGAATAAAGAATCCTTAAAGGATAACTATCCACTTCCGAAGATGGACCATATTCTGGAGAGAGTAGTTGGAGCATCAATGATGTCACTACTCGATGGCTACTCAGGCTATAACCAGATCTTGGTGCACGAGAAAGACCAAGACAAAACCGCTTTCACAACACCCTGGGGAACTTTCCAGTATGCCAAAATTCCATTTGGACTGAAGAACATTGGAGCCACTTTCCAGCGAGCAATGGAAATTGCTTCTGCCAATGAAAAAGATGTCTTTATTGTTGTTTATTTGGATGATCTGACAATGTTTTCTGGTTCTGATGATGAGCATTTTCACCACTTGAGGGTTGTTTTTCAGCTATGCAGAAAGTTTAGGATTTCTCTCAATCCAAAGAAAAGTGTGTTTACTATGGATGAAGGAAAACTTTTGGGGCATATCATCTCTAAATACGGTATCCACATAGATCCTTCAAGAGTGGAGGCCATCCAACACATAGACCTTCCATGTAACAAAAAGGAGATTCAAGAATTCAATGGTAAGATGAACTTCCTGCATAGAGTTATACCCAATTTGGCTGAACATTTAAGAGAAATGACTAACATGTTGAAGAAGGATAGCACTATCAAATGGAGTGAGGAGGCTATCAAGTCATTTAATCTGGTAAATTTTGTTTTGTCCAATTCCCCAGTCTTGATTAGTCCTGATTACACTCAAGATTTTATTGTATTTTCATTTGCATCAGAGCATACTATGGCTGCAGTTTTGATGCAAAAGAGAGATCAGATTGAAAAGCCAATTGCCTTTTTCAGTAGGACCATTCGAGATGCTGCTTTGCGGTATAATATCATTGAGAAACAAGCATTGGCCCTTATAAAATCATTGAAGGATTTTAGAGTATACATTCTGCATTCACATACTATAGCATACGTTCCTAATGTAGCAGTAAAGGATGTCCTGATGTAAACTGATCCAGAAGGTCGAAGAGGTAATTGGATAGCAACAATGTTGGAATATGATTTGGAGATCAAACCCACAAATTTGATTAAAGGACAAGGCTTGACAAAGCTAATGGCCAAATCAAACATGCGTGCCCTAGATATAAACCTCATAACAGCAATGTCAGAAAGTGAGGATGAAGGTTTTCTTGTTCAAGTTTCAGAAATTTTCCTACAATCCCCATGGTATTCAGATATTGTTTATGTTCTTCAGCATCTTTCACCACCTCCAAGAATGTCTAAAAGAAAAGGTAGGTCACTGAAACTTAAGTCTGTTAAATTCTGGATTTTAAACAATTCTCTTTATTGGAAATATCCAGGAGGTATTCTGCTTAATTTTTTGGTTGAAGATGAAGCGCAGCAGGTGATGCTTTACTTTCACAAAGGCGATTGTGGTGGTCATTTTTTTGGAAAACTACAACCAATAAAGTTTTGAGAGCAGGATATTATTGGCCCACTTTATTTTCAAATTTGTATAAAACAGTAATGAACTGCCATGAGTGTCAAGTTTTCCAAGGGAAAAGGAAATTGCTTCCTCTTCCTTTGAAGCTAGTTTCAGTAAATGCTCCCTTTCAGTAGTGGGGACTCGATTTCATAGGAGAAATCCATCCCGCATCATCAGCACAACATTGATGGATCTTGACAGGTACAGATTACTTCACCAAATAGATCGAGGTTGTTCCAACAAGGCAGGCCACAGATATGATAATAATTCAATTTCTAGAGTCAAATATCTTATCTCATTTTGGCTACCCTCACAAGATTATAACAGATAACGCTGCAACGTTAAAATCTAAGAAGATGGTGGATTTTTGCGACAAATACAATATCGTGTTCGGTCATTCCACATCATATTACCTACAAGGAAACAGCCTGGCAGAATCGTCGAATAAATCCCTGATAAATATAATCAAGAAAATGCTAGAAGCAAATAAGAGGAATTGGCATAAAAAACACACCAATGAGTTGTGGGAAGATAGAGTCAGTAGTAATAAATCCATAGGCATGTCGCCATTCGAATTAGTTTATGGTACTGATGTTGTTTTTCCCACGTCACATACAATTTCGGTCATGAGATTATTGCAAGACGCTGGCAGCGAAGAAGATGATAATCAACGAAGGATCAATCAAATGATACACCTTCAGTAGACAAGAGAGGAAGTGTCACATAATGGTATTCTATTGCAGGAAAAGATAAAGAAAATCTATGACCATAAGATGAAAGCAGAAAAGTTTCAGTTGGATGATGTGGTGTTGAGATGGGATGCACGAAATGAGGACAAAGGGAAACATGGTAAGTTTGACAACCTGTGGAAAGGACCATACAAGATTTCAGCATACAAGGGAGAGAATGCTTTCTTGCTCTCAAAGATGGATGGCCAAGATTTCTCCGGAGGACCTGTTATCACTCAGATTTTCCTTGAAGTTGTTGGGAAGAGGAAAGGGGTCCGAGGTAACCACAAACCAACTTTTAGGTACAGAATCTAGCCAATCTATACCCAGAGAGGGCTCTCTCTTTAAGTTCTAGCTTTGTTTTGAATGATATTAGGCTAGTTATGAAAGTTTAGGGATTTTTATTGTGTTTGGGTGGTGGAATTCAATAACAGAGGGGTATGACTGAGTAGTTTAGGCCATTTGGATAATGGAGTCAAAGAATATGGCTTAACTGGATTTAGTTTCTTAACAAGGGAGGGTTTCACAGGGAAAGGTAGTCAAATAGGGAACAAATAAAAACTTAAAATAAATGGAATGGACTCAAAATGGGTGAAGGGCAATTAAGAATCCTTCAACCTGTTCGAAAGAGGGAACTTGAATGATTATTAATAAAGGGAAATTAAAAATTCTTTACCAAATAATCAGAATGAATAAACTAGGAAATAGGAGCAATTAAGAATTCACTGTTCATACTAGTTCAAAGGAAAACATTAAGAATAACAACGATTGAAAACAGATTTCACTCAAGAACTTTCTGAATTATTCTTTTTTGTTTATCATTCATATATGAAACATAGATGGTATAATCAACAAGAAAAACTTTAGAACATAAGAGATAGAATACTTATTGATCTGATGTCTAACTCAAGAATCCTGTGAAAAGTCCTTTGCATCAATTCTTTATCTAGCTAGCCATACAAAATTTTCCGAACAACACTTTATTCCAAAATAATCAGTATTACAGCAAAGTCTAAGAATCCACCCCCCTCAATACTCTAATTGAGGGAGTATTTATATAAAAAATTACAAAACATATCTCCTAACAGAGTGAGATATATTTTAGGATGACTCATGACTAAGTTACAAGAAAATAGAGACAGATAGTCTCGTACATAGGAGAAGAGGTAAACCGATGTTGTGCTGTTCCTATTTTTGTGAGTGTGCTAGAGGCTGACCCTATGATTTGGCTTGCTGCTATCTTCTTTGGTAACTCTGTCCTGGCTGCCCTATTTTTACTGATACTCTTTACCTATACTGATCTTTTTTTATCCTTTTTACCATTACTTACTGTAGTAAATAACCAAAATTCATCCAAATATATTTTTACAAAATGTCCAACATGTCTTCCCACCGTTGTGCTTCTCGTATTCTAGTTATTTGAAGCTTTCTCAGGGTCTCATCAGTTTTTGTGTATCTGAAAAAGGTAAGCTGAATTGGAAATAAGTGCTTTACCTCATGTTCAAGATAAAACAAGTTTTCCAGACTGTCATAAAAAATTTTGCCTGTAGGCAACGCTTTTGCTGCTGATGAACTTGTCGATGGACATGCCTGGTTGTCTGCATACTTATTCAATTTCTCAACATAGCTTGATGACTCATTAGTTTATCATGAGTAACTAAAGGAATTGGCAACCCTTTACTCTGCAAAATATCAAATCTTTTCGTAAAAGCATTGATTTCTTCCTGCATATCATGGCACCTTCTTTCTAAGTTTTGCATCAGAGTTCTTTTAGTAAAAACCTTTTTTACCTCCAAAATTGTCCCTGTTATATCTTGAATGCCCAACTCTTCAAGCTGATATTTGTTCTTGGTATTTAAAAACTGTATGAGCTTGCTGGCTTCTTCAGGCATATTTCCTAATTCTGCCCTTGCCTTTTGAACTTCTTTTAGAGTCAGTTTAACTAAATCATTTTTCTCATACATTATTTGGATTGATGGCTAGACATCATTTATTGATTGAATGACGTTGTCCCAAAGAATTTCCTTGATTTCATTCAAAGGTTTCTCCAATGTGAGATTCTTTTCTAATTCTTTTACCAATTTTTCTAACATGTTTATCTCTTTTGTCTTTTCTGCAACATTTATTTTTGAGAGATCATACTTTTTTTCCAAGGTAGTAAATTTTTCCTTTTCTTTTTGGAGTTTTGTAACTTGGAGCTTCAATTCCTCCATTGATTTTATTAGTTCCTTAGTGATCAAATTAGTAGTGTTGCCCCGCGCTAGTCCTACTGACTGCCCTGTTGTTGTTGTACCTGTGACCACTTCTGCTGTGGCTGCTGGGATGTTTGGTGCTAGTGTTGTCCCAAGTGTAGAAGGGACTGCTGTTGAGACTACTGGTATCATGTTGGGAGGCTGAGAGGTCGACTCTCCCTACTTGTCCTTCAATGCTTTTTCAAGTTCTTGTTCAGTCTCATTCAATTGTTCATTAAGTTTTAAGAGAAAATCCATTAGCTCTTCTCCATCTTTTTGCTTTATAACCTCAGCAGTTTGTGGATGCCTTGAAGGTGGCAGCATTAGTTGTTTCCTTAGGGTAGCAATATCATTGTCTATATTTTTTATTAGGGCTTCTGTAGCCTTAAAATATTTAGGATTATGACCCAATTCAATAATTATTTCTTCTAAATACTTTATTCTATTATCTTTGGCCTGGGAGGAAGCTTTTTCCAGATGCAGTTGGGAAATTGTATTATCCAAGGAATTTTGCAACCTTTGGGCTATCATTGCGTTACTAGTCTAGGTTGAATAAATCATTCCTCCAGTTTTTTTATGCAATTCAATCTGATCCAAAGGATGAATATCCTTTTCCATGACTTCAAAATTGGTTCTAAGATAGTCTGTTGCTGTTCGAGGCTGCTACACTTTAGGCTTGAAATAACTCATTACCATTTTACCTTCATTGATGTCATAGGCTGACATCAATCTCTGTTGATTTTTGGGGGCCATCTTCAAATATTGATTATAAATTTGAAGTCTTAATGGATCATTTCTGGCTTTTATGTCTATAAATATCTTCTTGATATCCCAAGCATCCTTCACTGGTGGTCTGAAGGATGATACCTTTGCACTTTGTTGTCTTTCTAGCTCCTTTTTCTGTGACCTGGTAGATGTCCCACTAACTGGGAATGTTTGCTGGCTGTCTACTCCTTCTTTTCTCTGACTGTCAATGATCTCTTCAACAAATTCTTCTTCTGAGAGGGGATTTAATCTTTGCCTTTTGGTACTAGGTTGTTCTGAAGATCTACTGGCAGGGGTAGTTGTTTCACTGTCTCTCTTTTTACTTCTTTCCTCATTTAGGGGAGTTTGCAAGATTGGAAGTTTTGCCACATTGACCTGAGTGGGAGAATTCTACATTTGGGCCTGTTCCTTTGAAGTTTTGAGTTGCTCAGACATTGTGAATTTCTCTGTGGCCTGTGTAATGGTCTCTTTTTCCTTACCTTTGGATGTTGCTGTGGTTGGTGTGCTGGTTTTCTGTGAATGTTGCTGAGAGGTTCCAGCAGAGGAAGGACCAATCCCTGGTCTTCGTACCTGCCCAAAAGAATCCAGGTCAAGTATTTTCTCAAGATCTCTCATAACATTCTCAACATTGACCTGTTCACTATCCTTTTCTACTAGGGTCCCTTCCACCCATTCATCCATGTTTGCAAATTGTTCAATCTCTGGAATCTTATGGTGAATGTATGGTGAAAATTTGTTCTTCATTATTATATCACATATAAATCTGTTAGGGTCATATGGTACCCACCAAAAACTCTTTTGCAACTTAAGATAATCTTCCAGAATTCTTTCTGCTTCTTTCCATGCATCCCTAGTATTACAGACAAAAGGGCCTAACTAACTCTTGATTCTAAGCTGAGCTTTATTCTTGGCATTATAAAAATGGACTAGGTCTGAATTTATCATTTGCCTGAAATACGCCAAGGAAAAGAGCCTCATTTAAACATACTTTGGTAGCTTAAAAGGGTAGAGCTCACAACCATATATCGTAATTTCTGTATGGTTTTTGTATAGGTACCAATCACCTATCCTTTATTGCTTGGAGAGCTAGAGGATTTTATTCATATCACTATTGATCCTAGGAGGGGAAAATCCTATTAATAAGGTGTTTTCTGGGTGAAAAAATAGTTCAATGAATTCATTGTATGAGTAAGGGGACTCAAAGGAACTATGGAAGACTGCAGACTAGAAAATTACAGACCTTGGATTTCCTCTGGTGTCAAGTTTCATGACAGAGAAGGGGAAATTATCTGACTAATAATAGAGCATAAGATGGTATATAAAAGTGGAGTATTTGAAAACTCTTTCATCTTCTAGTCTCATGAATTGGTCATGAATGTTTTCAGCAATGTAAGAGGCAAAGTCATATTTGACAGCAGGGGGCTGTCCAGGAGTAAAAATTGACAACAACACTAGGGTTATTTCATCAACGTACTCAATAGTGTTGAATCCCATTATTAAAGATATCATATTCACTATAAGTCTGCCCATATCTGTGAAAAAGGTATGTCCATAAGGAGGGGGGCCTTTGGGTTGATGTTCTTGTAGCATGAAAGTTTAACAGAGGCAATTCAGTTCTTCTTGGGATAATTTTGTGGATTTTTCAAGTAAATCTCCCATGGAAAGGGGAGTCAAGGCTTGACGGGGATGAAATTGTAACATTTCATTGATGAATTGAGCAGTTATTGGAAAAATAATGGTTTGACTTGGCAACATAACTACTTGTTGATTAGGGTCGTATTTGGCATGGCAGTGATAAATTATTTCAGGAAAGACATGGACTGAGGGTAGAAAATACATTGGAAGATTGGATTCCCACAGTCCAAAAATATCAGAGCCATTGAAGTAATTATTTTTTCTTTGGAAAAAGATTCTCAGGGGATTTTCGCTAAAGGTGAGGTCTTTTATCTGGAATTCCCTATCCGCTAGAGGTAGATAGTCTAAATCTTTGTGGGGAGAATTTAGAGGTGCAACAGTCAAAGCTATAGGCGTTTCCATTTCTGGTTCTTGTGGATTCCGAAAGGAATTTGAGTTTTCAGTGGAAAATGGGCAAATTTACAAGTCTGGGAGCTTATGTGGTAAAACAAACCTGAATTATACTATATTTTAATATTTTTTTCTATGGAATTGGAGTATAAAATCAAGACTTTGTAGGGTTTAGGTGGAAATTGGATAAATACCTTTGTTTGGGAAGTGAATATTGTGAAAACAGGTACAGGTAATAGCTGACATGTTCTGGACTGATTTGGTTGCAAATTTCTTAGCAAGGTGGTGGTTGGAAATCTTCGACAGTTGACTTCGACGTTCTTTGCATGGGAAACACTGGTTGCAATATAGAATGATGAAAATGATATTTGTTTGTTTTATTAACAAATTCAAGGTTGGCGGGGGTTTTTGTTATTTAGGCGGATGACGTATGCGGGAATTGTTTTTTGTCATATGTGGAGGGTGGTAAGCGGCATGATATTGCACCGCTTTTGGGGACGGGCGATATTTAGACGAGAGTCAGCAATTACATAGATTTTGCGACACGTGGCGGGGCACTGTTCACAAAACTGCTATGTGATCACACGTTAACGTCCGGTCGTGGAGGGCCATGCAAAATGCACGACGGCAGTTGGATGTGGTGTGCGTGATCAGATGGCTATCGGGGAGGCGAGGTGACGGGCGTTTTAATGAGGGCAGGCCCAATACAAACAAAGATTATTTAATCATATCGGGAGCAACGTGATTGGTCAGGAAAGTTATTAATTAACCATGGGAGTTAATTAATCCTTATTTAAATTTAATGTTATATTATGGTTATATTTCAACCAAGGGGCAGGATATGTAATATTTGGGAATTTTATATTGTTATAGTAATACGAGAATGGGTAGATGTTATAAGGGAATTAGATAATATAAGTTAAAAATTAATATGTCAAAATGAATGAAAAAGCGCTAAGTATAAAACATTAGAATTGTGTATTTTAACTTAGGCTCGAATGAAAAAGGGTTTTTTGTGGGATATTGTGTAATTTTCCTAAGTAAAATAGGATTTTACTTAGGAAAAGACTTATGGAAGTAAATGAATGAGTTATCGATGGTTTTCAGTACTTAGGCTTTTAAATTATTGGGCCGAGGGTCCGGTCCCTCCA
Source organism: Pinus albicaulis (assembly GCA_034641835.2). NCBI lineage: Eukaryota > Viridiplantae > Streptophyta > Pinopsida > Pinales > Pinaceae > Pinus > Pinus albicaulis. The sequence continues at coordinate 108,601,199 of CM076575.1, forward strand.
GAAGTCAGAGAAATGCTCTGAGCCCCTCTAATTTTCAAATGCCTTAGTACTTAAGGGAAATTAGTGAAATTTTTAGGGAAAAATGAGAAGGGAAGTTAATCATTTGACTTTGTTTTGCTTGAAATTCCTCTAGTGTAATGTTTTCCTTGCACTTGTGATGAAAGTAAAGATTAACACATTTAGAGTCATTATCCATCATATGTAATTCTGCAACATCATCTACCTACCCTACCTACTTTAACCTAACATTTTTTCTTCTTTATTAGGGTGCACTTAGACTGGAAAACCCTTATCACACTTTCTTTTCTTTTACATGTAGAAATCTATTTGAGTCTAACCTTATTACATCCAAGGGCTAAGATTAAGCTGTTGAGCTCCTTTTATTTACTCTACCTATCTACTTATCTGCCAAGGTTAAACAGTTTGAGCAGATTTTATTCTCTATCTCTAAAACATAAAATTCAAACATGAACTATCCAAGCTTAAGCTTTTTGACTGCTCACCAATTGTGGCATAAGATATAAATTGCACACAATTTGTTTATTACATAAGAGAAAAAAGTAGTGGCATTTAGACTTGCACACTTTCCTTGGCCTTTCTTTTGGTGGGGTTCCTTTTCTTTTACCTTTTTTTTGGCCATTTTTATTCTTTTCACCATTTGATTTTTCTTTTAGGGTATACCCTCTTTAAATTTTTTAAATTTTTTGATTTTTTGACAATATGGAAAACCTTTGCAACAAAGAAAGGTATGAACATATTACATAGCCCATCAAGTCAATCATGATAAATAAAAACTATTGGTATAGGAGCATAACATGACCAGTGAATGGTAGGATTTTGAAGCACTACCACTTTTGAGATAATGGATCCAAATTATGTCACAGCCACTGTATATACCATGCCATTGTTGGTCAGATTTCAGTACACAGTCATTGAAGTTTGGGGCCTGAGGTGAAGGCTATAAAACTTGAATGATATGTGTAAAGTTTGGTTTTACTTAGCTGTCAGTCATAGTTTGAGTTAGAGACAGTCTACATTGTGTCATTTTTTAGTATTTTGACCATATTTGCCCAATGGATAAGGCTACTTGGTCTACAGTGTTCTTGGCACCTCCAAGGAGCTACCATCCCCACTGGAGCCAATGTTAATGTCATTATTGTCATACTGCCATCAGTGATCAAATTTACTCTTTTGCATTTGCATACTAGGAGTCCATACCATAAATTTTCATCATTCCATTAGGTCATGATATAAAATTATTCCACTGGTGGTTGTCTTTTATTAGTTTTCCCTCATGTAAACTTGTTGATTCTCCTCTCTATGGTCTTTAGTCATAATTCACTTCCACTCCACAATTCATGTTAGTAGGTCATAGGGTTGGTCTCATTAGGTTCTAGGGTCTCATCATGGTCAAATCAGTGATTCAAGTGTCAATAAATAACAACAAGGTCATGAGGAGGTCAAATAAACTAAAAAAGGCACAGTATCTGGAAAAATCAAAAAGTTGTTCTATTAACTTGATGTAATTTTCACCTCAAAACCATTTTTTCAGGTGAAAAACATGGTACTTAGCTTTTATTATCATTCATTATGTAATTTTATGTCTTCACATGTAATAAGTTGCACTTCAAAAGATGTTATCTTCACACAGCCACCACCCTGCCTTTCAGATATGTTTTCCATGGTATTTTCAGCGTAAAATCATGTTCTAAGTATGTCCATCAGAAAGAGCCCATAAAATTATTTCCAACGATATATTACACTCTCAAAATTGACTCCTGGAATGAAAAATATGCCTAAGTGAAACAAAGGTCCCCTATACCCTAACCTCACCCCTTTTCCCATTTGTCCCTTGAACTTTATTTCATAAAAGTTTAAAGTTTTTCTTTATAAACCCCCTTTTTCCCTATATGATTACATAATCGCATTGCAAAGGTATTTTCGATCCAGAAAACCCCGATGTGATTAACCTCCCTCGATCTGATCACATCACTTCAATCGCACCCCTCCTTCCAATCGCAATCACACTATACAAATTGCGCATCCTGATTGACCCTTCTGATTTACAAAAGATTTGATGTGATTAATCCCGCCCGATCACATATGGACCATTGATTTGATCGACGATCTAATGGCCCATATCCAATCGCATCGCGACCTCGCAGTGTCCCGGCGCCCATAAAAATTCCGATGTGATTGACTCTCGACGTGCTCCTTGCGATTACATTTCCACCGTTGATCTGCCCTTCCGATCGGACAACTAATAAGTTGTCGCACCATCGCAATCGGAATTTTCCCATAATCACTTCGCTCTGCCCATCCTTTGATTCCGGATTGCGATTAAACCTGGAGTCCCACCATAAATTTTTTCACCCCGCTTCATTCCAAAAAGGGTTTTTCCTTTGTTAAACGCGAAAAATCAATTTCAAAACATTTCTTAAGTCTTTCATCGCAATCGGTATTTCCGTGATGTTTAACTCCGAACCAGCCTCCCCAGCGATCATGATTGTGATTCCTCCCCGCTGATGCGATTGATTACACATAGCCAATCACAATCAGTGGTTCTCATGTGCACTCTGCCTCTGCTTCCCTTCCCGATTGTGATTGTGATTGACCCCTGAGTCCCACCTTAATCCCTCCACTCTTTTCATTTAAAAATTGGTTTTTCCTTTGCAAAACAACAAAAATCATATTTATTTGTTTTATAAAGGCCCTTCCCTCCATCCCACCCCTTTTCATCGCATCGCAAGTTTCCATCGCATCCCTCCCTTGTGTGATACTCCTTCCCCTCTTCCGATTGTGATTGCGATTCGGGCCCACCTCCTTTTCCTTCGCCTTTTTTTGTTCAAAATGATCCTTTCCTTCACTAAAAGGCATAATCTCAGTTTTGTTGTTTTCAAAAGGCGTTTTCTCCAAAATTCAATTTTTCTTCAAAGGGTGAGGACGGAAAGAAACAGTCAAGGCCGAGAGACTAAATATGAAACAGAAACTTCTACAGCAAAGATAAAATAGGGATCTATTCTTCAGATTTTCTATTTCATTCATTCAGTGTAACAGCAAAATCTTCAATCAAATGTATTGTTCCTCCTTCTTTTCAGGGGCATACTGTTGGCTTCCTTCCTATTTTCAGATTTCAGTTCTTGAGCTGGTAAAACAACTCCCTTTTTTTGTGGATCTACTTCCCTCAATTTCTATCTATTTAATGTAAATTTGAATCATTTGTAAGGGGTTAGTAAGGGTAATATAGTGTGAAATTGGTTGGAAATCACTGAGGACGCTCTACGCTCCCATTGTAACAGTTTGAAAGGGAATTAATAAAGATATGTAGCTCTGATTTGTGGGATCCCTGTGGTATGAATTTTAGCATTTGTTCTTTCCTTTGTGTTCATATGTTAAATGTTATGTTTTCCATTCAATCATTCATATCTCTAGTTGAATGCTTTCAAGATAGATAGGTGGAATCCATTGTATAATTCTCTGCCTTGGGAAATCATTCAATACTCTATGTTTTCTTCTGTTTGAAAAGGATCCATCCCCTATGCCCTTTTCAGCTTCTCACCAGTCTTTCCATTCCATCATTATTTAAACTTAATTGTTAAAATTACTGCCTACCTTTCCCCATGAAATACCCTGTATCTCTTATTTAATTCCCCAGACTCAAACTGCCCCATCTGTTCCATACACCTTGAAAATTTATAAAAAAATTTCCCATCATTATACCTAGCCTAATATCAGTTCACTCTTATATTTAATTGAATATTTTTCCCGAAGAGAGCCCTCTCCTGACCTTGTAGGGCCAGCTACAAGGCTGAGTGTGGTTTGAGGTTACCCTGATTTTCCTTCTTTCAGCCTAAGGTTCAAATTAGGTGCTAACAGGCCATAGGTCACAAATTGTTTAAGGTCGCAGGTCGAAATTTGTTCAAGGTCGCAGGTCACAAATTTCCTTAGGTCGCAAGTCGCAAATTTCCTCAGGGTCGTAGGTCATAGATTTTCTTGAGGTCGCAGGTCACAACAGTGACCAGGTCACAGGTCGCGAAACCCACCAAGTCACAAGGCATCTCAATGGACCTGAAGGCAAAAATTCAGAAACCCAAAGGGCAAGCCGCGTGTTATAAATACCTCCGCCGGGAGATTGTAAAGGACTTTTTTTTGGAGGCTAAAAGAGGATAACATTGTATAGAAGGACTGCACATTTTGATTATGAATACTAAGCACTTGTAAACCCCATTTTTGGATCTGATGTTGGTTAATGTTACAACACTATGAGTATTATATTTTCAATTTCTAATATCTTTTGGTTAATGAAACTGTCTCTATGATTACATCGTTATGCATTATAGTTTTCTAGACATGTGTTAATGGTTTTTAAGTTATATGTCTGCTTAAATATGTGTTAATGACTTTTTTTACTAACATTATATTACCAACATAATTATTCAAGGAAGTGAAGGGTATCCTGCCATAAATAACTATTTCTTCTATCGTTAGGACAACTTTTGTTTTTACAAGTATGACCCTAATGGCGTGTTGTTAACAACATCTCATTTCGATGCCATGCTTCGTAACTCGGCTTGCTACGCATAGTGTTGTAGGATCATTGAAAATCATCAATCATGTGTTTTGTATCATTTGAATAAACGTGTGTTCACAGGTTCACGAAGTTCGATTGAAACCAAAGAAAAAGAGTATTAAGCAGTAGCCGAACCCACACCCCGGATGGGATCCCTATTTCAAATGGTTTAGAATTTAGTTGAGACTTTTACCGGGGAGATCCCCTTACTGTTGGCCAAAATTTTTTTCTCGTCAACAGAATTGGCGCTAGAAGGAGCGCCAGATGAAAAGCTGAGCCCTTAGAGCCTGCAGTTAGTCTCATATCTAAAATGGCTCATCTCCAAATCATTCTCCCAAGATGTTTATCTGATTTTTCTGGTTCTCGATGCTCAATCCCCGATGAACCTATGTATCACTTGTCCTAGTTAAAATTCGATGGTGAAAACAGAGTTTCCATAACCAAGAACCTTTTGGATTTCTATGAGTTTTGTTAGTGTTACGAATTTAACAACGAAGAGTTGGCCTGCATGCTTTTCTCCCTCACTCTCGAAGGTCACACTGAGAAATGGTACCACACATTTCCGGTAGCTTCCATCAATTCGTTTGAAAAACTCGCCAGTGAGTTACAACAAGCTTTTCACAAGTACGATTTTCAAAATGTATTAATAAAATTAAATGACATCAGGATGGAACCTCAGGAACTTCTAGATGAATTCTCTATTAGATTTGTTCACTATTGTTTTGAGTTCCCTGAGATGTTGATTGGAAATTTTTAAGTGAACGGTTCAGGTATGTGATTTTCGTTTCCCTTGAACAATTTTAGTTAGCAACCAAGCCTGATCCTAGTGTTCCCATTGATGACCCGCAAGTTTCCAGCTGTTTAGACTTTGTCACTAATGTTTCCTTCAAGCCTCCAAGGAGAGTATTACTATTTTTTTTATTCCTATTCATCCTCCTGAATTTTTGTGTAGTGGAGTTGTGACCTAGAAAGTTATGAGAAATGATAGACATGTGAAAGAAGATAAAACCTGTTGGGTTCATGAAACCTATCTCGAGTCCACTGAATGTTTCCCTAAACACAGTCCTAAATCTTATTCACATGCTAATAATAAATTGATTCTTGTCTTGGATAAAGTTGACCTTACAAAATCATTGGACCTTCCTAGGCATGCAAGAGTATTGTTCACTCCGGATAACACCGATGTGTGAGATGAAAGTCCTTGCACAGTTGATACCCCTGCATCTAAATCATTTCATCCATTGTTCTCTGATTTATTTCATGAGCCTGTCGCACCAGTAATTTCTTCAAGTCAGTCAAAATTTTCTTGTACTGGTATTGGCAACAATAAAAAGCATGCGGGTAATGTTTCACAGTCACATTACAAAGTGGATGAATCTCTTAGATCTAGTATTTTTCCTCCAAAATATTTAAACAACCAAAGCGGTGATTTCCTGTTTTGGAAACCTCAAGATATCTCTTTTATTGATCCATCCCAATTGTTAACTCTCGGGGAGCCTAACGTGCCCGATACCTAACTTGATCAAATTGACGGCTCCCATGACAGTTACTTATTTGAAAACATATTCACTCACTCCTCCGAAATTTGATGATCCACTTTGTGAATATTTAAAGACCCATCAAGAAATCGAAGCAATTCAGCTTCTGCTAGCTGTTACCTAAAGTTCTTCCGACCCTGATGAGACCGCTCAAATAGATCCAACCAAGGTTTCTCAAATTAGGGTTTCTGAAATGACGATTCTCACATATCACACTCCTCTCAGCATAACTGCGTCGGATATCAACTCATCCGGGTGGGTTTTCCATCCAAGTGATGTTTCCTTGAGCACATACTCCTGTCCCCAAATAGATGGCATGCAAAAACTGATATACCCTAATTTATTTACTGGAAGGAAAGCAGCGACCATTGTATCTAATCTCTTCAATTGTTGCCCAACAAACACCAATTGCACTAAGGCACAAGCGTGTGATTTTCGGCAAACCTCTCTATTGCCTAAAAATCTCCCAGTCAATTCACCCCATCCTGGCACATCTAAAAAATCTAATACATTGGATTGTCAAACATTCGGTGTGAAAAAATTTGGCCAAATTGATACAAGGCCCACTGACATGTTTCAAATCACCACAATTGATGATCAGATCCATTCACCTGTTGATCTCGCCAAACCATTGAGGTTGGGAAACCCCCTGCTCGAAAGACCAAATTTTTTTCAAGATAGCAAGGAGTTTCAGCTTCCACTGAAGGTTGATTTGGATCCTCACTTCCTCGACCAAACCCAGGGAAACTCCGAATTAGGGTTTTAAAATCAAGTTGTCTGATCTTGGATTCACAAGTATCTATAATTCGCCTGGCAGATGCTTATTTTTCCCATCCTATTAGGTTAATCATCCTCATTACCATGATGAGGTTTCCGGTTGGTCCGACGAATCCTATCCGATGAATATACTTGCAAATAGGCAATGGCTTACCCCCTCCCGTCAGACCCACGGTTGTGCATGAATGGATGTGTGTCATTCATAAATAATTTTAAGCTTCAAGAACATATTTCTGTGTATCAGGATGAGAGTAGAATTCATCTTCCACAATCCATTCTGGCATATTCTCTGGTAAGTATCCATGAGCTTCTTGCTGTTGCACATGCTCTTCAGGTAAGTTTTGTTGTTGATGCACATTTTTGGATGATAGCTCTGATCCCGAGCATTTTTGTTCTTGTAGGAAGGGAACTAATGCAGTGGCTACACTGGAAAGATAATCTCACATAACCCGACCGCCTCATTGGTTAAACTAGGGTTTTAGGTGTAGGCTAGCTAGGACTTATTAATAAATTTTTTTTAGTTCAAAGTTTTTTAGGTTTACTTGGGAAATTTTTACTTTATAATTTAAAAGTGTGTCTGCTATTTTTCTTACGATTAATATCTTAGGCATCATCATGTTATAATTTTTTTTCACTCAGTTCGTTTTCAGTTTTCTTATTGCTGCATAAATAATCACCGCTTGTATTACGCCTCTTTTCCACCTACAACTGGTTGATCTTTCTCACAAATGGCGTTGCATTGCATCTTGAGCCTCATTTATTACATTGCGCTATACACTTTCTTCCTCACATCATTTCCGCAGGTTGTTAACATAGCTTTGAAATTTTCGACATATCGCCTACCACTGCATGAGCCCTCATTGAAACCCTACCACCTTGCAGACTTGTTTTGCCCCGATTGCTGAAACAATAACCCCATTGTTTGCATGAGGTTGTGGTGGCTATCTTAAGAGGTAGCTTTCTCTCAGGACAGGTCATCGAAGTCGCATTCTCAACAAGATGCCTATGATTCTAAATTTATTAGTTGGGGAGATACGAGCTGGTTGTTTGTGGGAGACCTAATGATTTTGAATGGCTCAATACCCGTAGCCTAAGCCTTGTGCCCACCATAGTCTTGGACATCTTAATGATCTGTTTCGCACGCTTTGCCTATTGTGGTAGATGGGATGTGAAGGTTTGGCACAAGGGAAAACCCAAATTAGGATATCTTTCAGCTTCTATAAAATAAGAAATAACCTCTCTTGCTCGTAAAATAAGTTGGGATCCCTCATCTGCCCATAAAAAATAAGTGTCGCGTGCACATGAAAATAAGTGCTACAAGCACATGAAACAAATAAGGGTAAAGGATCGAGAAAGGCTTCCTGCGCAGAGAGGTAATGTAATGACTCTGCCAGAGTACTGACTAGGCTTACTGGCAACGAAGCAACGCTTGTGATTTCATGAAGTGACTCCGCCGGGGTACTGTCCAGGCCTACTGGCAGCGGAGAAACACTGGAAAATTACTTTAAAAATCATGAAAATAATAAACCCACTGCCGTACTCTTCACATGATCAAAAAGCTACTGGCATCAGTGAGCTTCCTCTTTGATGTGTTCTGATAAACGAGACCTAGATGGGGCACAAGGACTGGGCATATCTGTAAGGGCCAAAATAATACAAAAGGGTACCCACAAAACTTGTTCAATATTTCCTTGCATCACTATCTGGACTCAGACTATTATTGTGATATTGACGGAGATGTTGGATTCTACCAGTGGTTCGCCATTTGTTGTAGCAGCTACAACAACACCCAAAATTTTTGGTATATTTAAAATTTCAGGTCCCCCCTTCTACATGCTTAGCCGTTAAGGCTTTAACCTAGCCTGTAGATAATTACATCCTTGTAACCTGTCCCAAGCTCCTCGTGAGCCTTCTCACCATCATGACGAGATACTCTTACCGCAATCGTGCCATGTGTGAAGGGATCACCATGCATACATTCGAATGGAAACTTTCTTTGTGTATTTACATTAAAAGCTCTTTCACCATGGATTGTCTAGGCACTCGGTTTGGGTACTTCACCAAGCTCATATTCTGATGTTAATTATGTGGGGGCATCATTCTCTAAAGGGAAACTGTAAACTAATTAATGTTATAATGTTTCATACAGGTGAATCTCACGGATGATATACTAATCAATGTCATCACCACACCGAGGGAAATGCACTGAAGCTAAACAACAAGGACATAGCTGTGAAACAGGACACTTTCATCCACATGCCCCCTACCTAGGTGGGGATGAGACTTAAAGCTACCATTGAAGACCATTTTTAAGGTAGATGACAAGGATATGCCCACAAGTGAGAAGGAGGAGCAAGTTAACATTTTTTTCACATGGAGGATGGTGTGGTGTATGTTCATTCAGATAGAGGATCAAGGAAAAAATTGTTCATGGTTGACCGATGCAACAAAATTCTTCACTAATGCACATTAGATACCTAGACTCATTTCATTGTGAAATATAAGAATCCTGGAAGAGTGTTATGCCATTGGGATATCAGAGTATTGGTGTTGTCCATGGAAATTTAAGTACCTCCCCGCTCTATGTCTTCAGAAGTACTTGTGCTGAAGACATTCAGCACTCCGAAAAAAGTGAATAGATACTTGGAGCATTTTCCTTTTCCTTTCGGACATTAACTTCGGTGCCTTTGTTCAAGTATGTCTTTTTACTGTTGAAAGCTGGTGACAACAATGAAGGTGGTGGTTCGAAGCAGCCACAGGCATTCATTCGCAATATAGTAGCTGCAACAGGGTTTTTGGAAGCAACCCTTGGCATTCTAGGTTCTCACTTTTGCATCACTCGGCGGGACCCCAGTAAGTTTAAAGATATATATGATGAAGATCACTAGAGCTATGATTGAAAATTTCGGACAACATATGCGAAAATTAGTAAAACGCATGTTTGAGTACGACTCCACCATCTATTGTGTCTCATCTTCATTTGTAGGAGGATGAAATAAGTTTTCTTGCTGCATATTTGAGGACGGTAACTACGTGTGGAAATGCATAGATGCCTCGCCTGTAATCTTAAAGTCCCACACGGACACTCTCCCTTTTTTGCCTCCATTATACTTACTATTACAACGATGAGTTAAGACCATGAAAAGCACAAGCACATTGGGCATGAAGTAGTCGATGACATGAATTTTGGCTCTCCGCCACGTGTGAAAGGGTATGTTTGACCCAGCATGAAACAACACCATCATTTTCCACCCAAGGGAAGAAAGTTTCAAATGCCAAGCGTTGCGTACAACACACCCTAGGAATGCGTTGATGATATTCATTAACTACCCATATTAATGTCTCGACTTCCCTCTCCATGCACGACACCACGTGGAATTGAGGCCTATTTCAGTTATCGATTTTTCTCTAAGAAAATGGCACAGGTTTTTCTAATTGGACAATTAGTCGGAAGGGCCGCCAAAACCTAAGGCGTTTTCGTATGCAACTCCGGTGCATCAACGCAATTTAAGATCAGACTGTTGAAGGCCAAAATAAGTTTTATATTGACGCATAAGAGAGGTTCGAAGGTCACTGGTGGTTGAATATGAAACATTAACACAAACCCTTATTATCCTGTTGAAGGTCTAAGTGAAAAGAAAGAGAATTTTGCGCTGCTTCATTACATTCAAGTCAAACAAGATGACTCCAAGATGAATGTTCAACTAGAGATTTTTTTTCTCAGTGCCAAGCAAACAGCCTTCGATCAGCTTAGATCTGTCGAGCAGCTTGGCTATATTATTCAGCTAAGGACACAGAATGATTCTGGAATTAGAGGAGCACAATATATTATTCAATCCACTATCAAGGACCCTGCACAGCTTGATCTGAGAGTGGAGAATACCAACTGGCCAAGTCGATGTACATATCTTCCAACCAAGACGCGTGTAATGGTAAAACAATTACATCAGATAATTCATATAGGGAGCTTTTGAGGGATAACGTAGTTGAACTCGCTTCTTCAGATCAATCTGCTGATATAAATAGTAGTGAACTGGATGAATATCAGTCAAACCACATCGTGACATACCTAGCTTCAAAAGGTATAAAACTTTGTTCGGCTCTTCGAAGGGGAGTAAATCAAGTTTGTACTAAGCAAAGATCAAACCAGAATCAAGAAGAGACAGATAACTATTAAAAAGAAAGCGACCACCCAGGGCTCTAAAAAAAAACAACAGTAAAAAAAAAAAAACGAAAACCAATTCCCGAAGGACAATGCAGTAATTTTCCTCGCATTCGTGGCATGTACCCCCACTGCAGACTGTGCGATTGTAATTTCCTTATATAAATTGTATAATCCACTGGAAAACCAAACAAATGCGTGAGGGTGTGGATAGTCGCAATAACGTTTGCAGAGGAGTGAAGTTGAGGTTCTGCAACCGTATGAAGCCGTGTTACTATCCATCAAAGGCTGCGACCCAATCATTTGCGACTACGCAACCATCACCAAGTCGCAAAGGTCGCAAACGCTATGCCCAACAGAATATTGCACTTACGCGACCCCTGACCATGCGACTGTGTGACCAAGTCACCAGGTCGCAAAGCATGTAATGTCATCCGAAAGGCAAACCTCCAACCATGCGACTGTGCGACCAAGTCGCCAGGTTGCAAAGCATGAAAATTCATCCGAGGTGCGGCATCCCGACCATACGACCAGGTCACGAGGTCGTGGAAACAGGCTAGTTTACACAAATGAAGAGTGATATCCACCGTCTTCCAAACACGTTTAAATGGTGTTGCACATTCACATGAAACCTTCATTAATTCATGTGAAGCCTATGGTTAGTGAAACGACATATGTTAATGCGATGGGGTTCATTTTATAATGGTGGGTTTAAATATACGGTAGCAAAGTTTATTTATGGCAGCATTACAATGGTTTTAAGACCATAGTTGAAAAAGGTGCTACTTTGCCTACATGGCAATATAGAATTTGCTTGGTAATTAGTCTCGGGAGAGGAGTCTTTTTGTTTTTTTGCACCATCAAATAGATCCAAGGTTCTTGAAGACGAGCATGCACCTTTGTTCAAAAGAGTATCGTTCAAGGCCATTTCTAAATTTTCATGGTTTGCACCTCATTATCTACTAGTATGCTTTAACACATAAGTAAACTAGACGCATCCGAGCATGAGGAGAGTGAGGGGCTTCCTCACACCAAGCATAGCTTTAGCTTGATAGATTCTGAGGAAAATGTTGGGGATAAAGCACAGTGATCAAAGGGGCATAGGGAAAGCCTACACAGGCCGTTCTCTTTGATGACTTAATGACACGACACTTGACCACACAGGGGTCTAAAGTTATCATTTTTTTACTTGTGCAAGTAATTGCATATGCCCCTAACATTATTATTCAATCAATGAATATATGTAACCTAAACTATGTGACTATAGGAGGAAGTTGTTGGTTTTCACGATGAGCTGGAGTTTTTCCCAGCAAGCAAGAGAGCCATTTTTCAAAGCAAGGAATGCGGGATAATGAATATTGCTATAAAATACAGAGATCAAAAGAAGGCCGTAGGTCACAAATTTTTCAAGGTCACAAGTTGCAGATTGTTCAAGGTCGTAGGTTGTATATTTCGTCAGGTCACAACTCGCAAATTTACTCAGGGTCGCAGGTTGCATATTCTCTTGAGGTCACAGGTCGCAACAGTGACCAAGTCACAGGTCACAGAACCCACCAAGTCGCAAGGCATCCCAATGGACCGGAAGGTGAAAAGTCAGAAGCCCAAAGGGCAAGCCACGTGTTATAAATACCTCCGTTGGGAGATTATAAAGGACTTTTTTTTGGAGACTGAAAGAGGATAACATTGTATAGAAGGATTGCACATTTTGATTATGAATACAAATAGTTGTAAACCCCATTTTTGGATCTGATGTCGGTTAATGTTCCAACACTATGAGTATTATATTTTCAGTTTATAATATCTTTTGGTTAATGAAACTGTCTATCTGATTACATCGTTATGCATTATAGTTTTATAGACATGTGTTAATGGTGTTTAAGTTATATGTCTGCTTAAATAAATTTTAATAACTTTGTTTACTAACATTATATTACCAACTTAATTATTCAAGGAAGTGAAGGGTATCCTGCCATAAAGAACTATTTCTTCTGTGGTTAGGATAGCTTTTGTTTTTACAATTATGACCCTAATGACGTGTTGTTAACAAAATCTCCTTTCAGTGCCATGCTTCATAACTCGGCTTGCTACGCATAGTGTTGTAGGATCATTGAAACTCATCAATAATGTGTTTTGTATCATTTGAATAAACGTGTGTCCGCAGGTTCACGAAGTCCGATTGAAACCAAAGAAAAGTAGTATTAAGCAGTAGCTGGACCCACACCCCAGACGGGATCCCTATTTCAAACAGTTTAGAGTCTAGTTGGGACTTTTACCAGGGAGATCCCCTTATTATTGGCCGGACATTTTTTCCCGTCAACAGAAGGGAAGGAGCAACATGGGTGGACAAAGTTGTCAAACCATATTCCCCTAATAATAACCACCGGAGCAAGGCCCTTTGCTTCCATCCTCCATCTTCTCCATGTAATATGATATAGATGCCTTTATTTTCTGCAATTTATCTTTGATACATAAGGCATGAATCAGAAAATGATGAGCTATGGGGTGGTCACCATACTCATTTAAAAGCAACCAAAGCAACAAGAGGTCTTGCTGCCTTCTTTCCTCCTCATGTGGGCCATGAAAACAAACCATAATAATGGACATATGATATGTCATATCAGCCCAATACAAAGTATCATTATCCATGCACATGATGATATCATTATGCCAAATTTTATACAACACAAAACACATAGACATAGGAGATGTCATGTGGTGGCCATACTCTCTAAAGTGAATCAAAATTGTGCATGCCTTCTCTTGCTGCAACATATCATTGAAATCCAAGGCATGCTTTAGAAAATGATGAGCTATTGGGTAGTAACCATACTCACCCAAGAGCAGCGATAGCAGTAAGGACTTTTTTAGCCTTCTTACCTTATCAACATGTGTGTTAGGACCCTATATTACTAATATAGTCCCTTATTTTTGTTAGTGTAACCCCCTTATTGTTATTATTGTACCCTTGTAACCCCCATATTGTTATTATTGTGCCCTTAAATTATTATTGGTAGGTCGGCTAGGATTACATTGTGGCCCCATGGACTCCTTTATATAGAAAGGAGGTTTTGTAATCTGAATCATCCAAGAATTGTTCATTCATGTAATTTAATGGAGGTTTCCCCCTCAAAGTGGCTTATTTCTATGGTGTTGATATCTTTTTTCTTCTCTTTTTGGAGCTGGTTTCACAACATTTGGTATTAGAGCTTTGAGATTCTAGGGTTTCATTGCTCCAAATAGGTCATCGTAAAATTAGCGCTATAAATTTTTTCTACGAAGGTTCAGAATCTGAGATTTTTCGAGTGCAAATAAAAAATCCTGAAGAACCTCGTTGCAAAATTTCAAAGCTTGGTTCGCAATATTTTCGGAGATATGATCTGTACAAGTTAGGTCATTTTACAGGCTCCCAAATTTAACCTAAACAGGTCATTGTGGTATTTTCGTAATAACGTTTTTTATGTGAAGGTTCAAAAGCTGAAATTATTAGAGTGCCAAGACGCAATTTGGAGGAACATATTCGCAAAATTTCAGATATTGGTTCGCAATATTTTCGGAGATATGATCTGAGGAATTTAGGGCTTTTTTAGGCTTCTGAATTTCATCTCAAAGAGGTGATCATATAAAAATATTCATAGCTCTCTCTCTGAGCATCGGATTGGAATGTTGTAAGATGTGGCTACAAGTAAATGGACTGTAGTTTTTGGTCTATCAATTTCAGAGCCAAAGGAGGAAACAGTGACACATGGCAAGTCATACAAGTTCAATCTACTGAACCAGTCCAAAATTGGGTCATTGTGGGAGATTGGACATAACTTTGCCTTGAAGAATCCAAATCAGATCAGACCTGTGGCATTTGAAAGAAGCTTTAGAGGGCTACTACAGGGCTGAATTTAATATATCGAGTATCCTCAATTATAGAGATAGTTTAATTTCAATATCCAGCTCCTAAAAATCAAGTAAAAGGTGTGTATTTTTTTTTTCCGAATTTCATAAGTCTTGTTTGAAGAATCAAGTTGAATTGATTCCAAGGGCATATTGTACAATAGATATCACTATTGGATTCTAAAATGGCCCCTAAAAATAATTCAACATCCATTAAGCCTTTAGAAAGCTCTATTATGACTCATGAAGATGAAGAATGGCAACATGACATATCAAAATTACAAGAGCAAGTGCAACAAATTTTGCTCTCGCAAAGAGCAACAAAAAATGACATGGAAGTTTTGAAGGAAGGCGTGGAAACTAAGATGGATGGTTTGAATAAAGGCGTGGAATCTAAGATGGATGGTTTGAAGAATGGCATAGATGGCATGGAATCTAAGATAGATGGCATGGAAACTAAGATAGATGGCATGGAAGCTGGCATGGAATCTAAGATGGATGACATGGAAGCTAAGATCGATGAGAAAATGGAAAACATGAAGAATGATATAAAAGCAGACATGGAAGGTTTGAAAAAGTTGATACAAGAAATGTTTCCTAATGGTGAAAAGATAGTAAAGGAAACTCATGGTGAGAACAAAATAAATGTTAATCATGATTTCATAAAATCTAATGTTGGCAGGAAGAACCACCATATTCCAAAAAATGGATATGAGGAAGTTTGATGGAAAGGATCGTATAACATGGATAATACAGATGGAGCAATATTTTGATCTCCATAATGTGCAAAACACACAAAAGCTACGCATTGGAACTTTACATTTAGAACAAAATACATTTGTATGGTAGCGATGGCTTTGCTCCCGTAAAAAAAATTGTCACTTGGTAATTTTTTACGGAGGAAATGATAGCACATTATGAGAATACAAAGAGCAACACCTTCTTTAGCCAATTGATAAATCTCAAACAAAATGATTTAATGGGGGAGCACATTTAGGACTTCCAAAAATTGAATATAAGGGTAACTGATATTCCAGAGGAACACAGGATTGATCTCTTCATAGGTATTTTAAAGGATAACATCCAACATGAAGTTCGCATTTTGGAACCTGATTCATTTGAGAAGGCATTCAGGTTGGCAAGAAAAATTGAATGTAAAATTATGGCGACAAGGAAGCCTACCACTCACTTCGATAAAGAGGGAAGTGTTGCTACTCCTAGATTTCCGCAACCTATAAGGTTGACACCACAACAATTTGAAGAAAAAAGAGAAAAAGGGGTTTTCTATAGTTGTGATAGATTATACACTAAAGGTCATAAGTGTGCTTAGAAGAAATTATTTTACATAGATTGTGAAGAGGAAGAAAAAAATGAACAAGAAGAGGATATACACCAGGAACCAACCCAAGAATAGGAAGAAATGAGTCTGACCATATCGTGTAATGCATTGGCAGGAATTACCACTCCTCAAACTCTCAATATAGAAGGACATATCAAGAATAAAAAGGTAATAGTGTCGATTGATTTAGGTAGTACCCATAATTTTATTCATTGTAAGGTAGCCAAGGAATTGAAATGTTTCCTATACACAGCACCAGAATGTCAAGTGATGGTTGCAAATGGAGGAACTATAAATTGCTCTGGAAAATGCCATAATATCAAGCTAACCATGGGGGAATATGTAATTAATAGTCCAATGCTTTCCATTCCTATGGGAGGTGCTGATGTTGTACTAGGAGTACAATGGTTACAATATTTGGGGACAGTAGCTTTTAATTTTCAAGAACTTTTCTTGAAATTTTTTTCAGAAGGAAAGGAAGTCAAATTACGAGGTAATGCAGGGAAGCCAGGAAAGATAATAAGCTTGAATTTCATGACAAAGCTTCTAAATAAAGAACAACAAGGCATAATTTCACAATTATCCTCACTAGAAGTTCCAACATCAAAATCATCTATTTTTGCAGATCTCCAAAAATTCTTTGACAGTCATTCCAAGGTTTTTGAAACTCCAAAAGGACTCTCACCTATTCGTGTTCATGATCATGCTATTCATTTGATTCCAGGAAGTGTTCCTCCAAGAATCAGGCCTTATATATATCCTTATGTCCGAAAGAGCGAAATTGAATGTATGATTGTAGAAATGTTAGAGGCGGGTATAATTCAACCTAGTCAAAGTTCTTTCTCTGCTCCTGTAGTATTGGTACACAAGAAGGATGGATCATGGCTCATGTGTCTGGATTATAGGGAGCCCAATAAGCTCACCATTAAAGATAAATTTCCCATTCTTGTGATTGATGAATTATTGGATGAATTACACATGGAGCAATTTATTTTACCAAATTAGATCTTCGTTCAGGGTATCATCAAATTAGAATGAATACTGAAGATATTCTGAAAACACCATTTCGAACTCATGAGGGTCATTATGAATTTTTGGTCATGCCTTTTGGCCTTACCAATGAACCTTCTACATTTCAAGGGTTGATGAATTCCATTTGAAAATCCTTCCTTAGAAAATTTGTGCTAGTATTTTTTGATGATATACTAATCTACACCAGGTCTTGGAAGGATCATGTTCAACATGTTGACAGGGTGCTCAAACTATTGCAGGAGAAACAATTATATGCAAAAACATCCAAATGTTTCTTTGGAGTACAAGAGGTGGAATATCTGGTTCATATTGTATCTCACGAGGGTGTTAAGGTAGACCCTAACAAAATTAAAACCATTAAGGAATGGAAAGTCCCCACAACCATAAAGCAGTTGCGAGGATTTCTCGGGTTAACAGGGTATTATCGCAAGTTTGTTAAGAATTATGGGAGAATAGCAGCACCTCTAACAACATTATTGAAGAAAGATGTATTTTCATGGACTCCTGAAGCAACTAAGGCCTTTGAACATCTTAAAGAGGCAATGTGCCTAGCACCGGTCTTAGCTACTCCAGACTTCACAAAAACCTCTATTGTGGAATGTGATGCCTCAGGAAATGGAATTGGTGCTGTTTTAATGCAGGAAGGAAGACCCATTGCTTTTGAAAGTCGTCCAATCAAAGGAAAGTATTTACAGAAACCTATTTATGAGAAGGAAATGTTAGCAATACTGCATGCACTAAAGAAATGGAGAACTTACCTAATAAGAAGACACTTCAAGGTAAAAACTGATCATGATAGTCTTAAACACTTTTTGGAACAAAGACTATCTTCAGAAGAGCAGCAAAAATGGGTCACAAAGATGTTTGGTTATGACTTTGAAATAATCTACAAAAAAGGAAAGCTTAATGTTGTTGCAGATGCACTCTCAAGAAAGAATGAAGAGGTGGAAGCATTTCTTTGTGCCACTTCTATTATCCAACCAGATTGGATAACCGAAGCAAGAGATGAATGGAAGAAGGACAAAGATGTATGGACACTCATTCAAAAGTTGCAGCAAGATCCTAGTACATCTGATACATTTAGTTGGAAAAATGATTCCTTATGGTACAAAGATCGCTTATATCTTTGTAAGAATTCCCAACTAAAACAAAAGATTCTTTTTGAATTGCACACTTCTCCTTTAGGAGGACACTTAGGATTTTTAAAAACTTACCACAAGGTGAAGAAAGAATTTTTTTGGGATGGACTTAAATCTGACATTCAAAAGTTTGTGGCAGAATGTTTGGTTTTCCAGCAAAATAAAGTTGAGACAATTAAGACCCCGGGTCTTCTACAACCTTTATCCATTCCAAGTCAACGTTGGGAGGAGATTTCAATGGATTTTATCACAGGTTCACCTAAGTCCGAAGGAAAGAGTGTCATCATGGTGGTAGTTGATAGACTTACCAAGTATGCACACTTTTGTGCATTATCTCATCCATTTAAAGCAAGTACAGTTGCTACTACATTTATGGACACAATTCAAAAGCTACATGAAAACCCAAGGGTTATTGTGAGCGACAGAGATCCCATTTTTACTGGAAATTTTTGGACGGAGTTATTTTCTTGTTTGGGTACTCAATTAGCTCATAGCTCATCTTATCATCCTCAATCTGATGGTCAAACTGAGATAGTAAATAAATTTTTGGAAGGATATCTTCGTTGTTTTGTATCTGATAAACAAACACAATGGGTCAAGTGGTTACCTCTTGCTGAATGGTGGTATAACACTTCCTTCCATACTGCACCAAAAATGACCCCATTTATGGCACTTTATGGATATCATCCACCATCCATCACATCATCTTTAAGAGAAAATTCGAAGGTTCAAGCAGTGGAAGATCACATCGAGCATCAACAAGAAGTTCTCCAACTCTTAAAGGACAACCCGAATTTGGCACAAAATCGAATGAAACAACAGGTAGATCAACATCGCAGTGAGAGAAGTTTTGATGTAGGAGACTGGGTATTTTTACGGCTACAACCATACAAACAAATGTCCCTCAAGCAAGCTAAGAAGGATAATAAATTATCGCCAAAGTACTATGGTCCTTACAAGGTGTTACAAAATATTGGTACTATGGCATACAAATTGGAGCTTCCTGCTTCTTCGCGAGTGCATCCAGTTTTCCATGTTTCATGCTTAAAGAAGGTTATAGGTGAAAATCTTCCAGTTCAAACAATATTGCCAGAACTTGATGAGGAAAAATCATATTGGAACCTGAAGCGGTCATGGAAACAAGAACTCGACAGCTACGGAATCGATCAATTTCAGAGTATCTCATCAAGTGGAAGAACTTACCCACTGAAGATTCTACATGGGAGGATGAGAATTTTATACAGAAGCACCCAGAGCTACTCAAGCGTTGAGGACAACACTTTTTTGAAGGAGAGGGGCATGTTAGGTCCCTTTATTACTAGTATAGTCCCTTATTGTTGTTAGTGTAACCCCCTTATTGTTATTATTGTACCCCTGTAACCCCCATATTGTTATTATTGTGCCCTTAAATTATTATTGTTAGGTCGGCTAGGATTACATTGTGGCCCACTAGGATTACATTGTGCCCCCATGGACTCCTATATATAGAAAGAAGGTTTTGTAATTTGAATCATCCAAGAATTTTTCATTCATGTAATGTATTGGAGGTTTCCCCCTCGAAGTGGCTTATTTAAAAGGCATTGATATCTATTTTCTTCTCTTTTTGGAGTTGGTTTCACAACAATGTGAATCATGGAGCAACAACACAGTGATGTACATGTGAAATGTCTCATCAACATAGTACAAGAAAGCTCCCTCATACCACATCATGTGGGAGTTATCCCTTCTCCCGAACCAAATTACATGCATGAAATATTCCCCAAACAGAAATACAGGAAGACATATGAGACATACTTCAAACATGGATGAACACATGGACATGAGATTTAACATGTGATGTCCAAATTCTGTTTTTAACAACCACATCAACCATGCCTCCTTTTCATACACCCTATTAGTGATGCATAAAGCATGAGATGAGAAAATGAGAGTCTTTAGGTAGTTATCATGCTTACCCCAAAGAAACCAGCGTTGCCATGCCTCTTTATTCATTTCATAACTATTATTTAAGGCATAGATAAGAGAAATAGGTGCCTTTGGAGAGTGATAGGAGTCTCCCAAGGGCAACCATCGTAACCAAGCTTGCTGGTCCATATATGTTTGCAAGTGATCATGTGACCTCTTGCTCACCATCCTCATCCACTCACTCAAATATGGAAGTTGAGTGATGTGCTGCATAATCATGGCATCCTCACTTTATATAACACCATATTCTTCAAACCGATGAAGAGTATTGCACTCCATGAGATGTTGAAGTAAAAATTTTATGAGACCTCTTCTTTCTTCATGAATTTCCAAAACTAGTGAATTTTTGGATCTGCTGCAGGTAGAAGTCTCTCTTTGAGCTGTAGCATTATCATTGAGAAAGTGTCATCTAGAGGGGAGAAAATTCTTTTCATCTCAAGATGTCTACTCTTCCTCTTCTTCTTCTGCACTGCTTCAAGGTTGAACCTACCTATAGAATGCTTCAAGAGAGCTGAAGCCTCTTTGTCATGGTCACTAAGTGACAACACTGTAGGTCTGCAGGGTGATGCATGCACTATCTCAAAGCAAGTTACATTATTGATCTCACAATCAGCCATTGAGCATAGGATAGTACTAATCCCATTTTTTGAAACTCTACATATCAACTCAAGAGATTGAATGCAACTTAACAATGATGCACAAGGATAGTTTCCAGTCTCCTCCTTGATTAGATCAAGGGTCTTCTGTGCTCTGATAGTTCTTTGCTTCAAATCAGCAGTTTGTTCTAACCCTTGGCTATGCATTGGTCTTGAATCAAAATGTGTTGAAATTTGATGCATACCTTGGATCAACTGATATGTGGGAACCTCTTGACAGAACACAAGAGTTCCTCCAACCAAATCAATGATGTCTCTAACTACTGGCAAGAATGATGGCTTCCCTCCTTCAAGTATACCAGCGTTGGTATCTTCCTCTTCCTCGTGCATATCCTGATTTATGCATGGGACTCCATATGTTAAGAGCTCAAGAATACCTTGCAAAAATTCAAGTGCCTCTCCTCCTTATGCAATTACTTTAGCAGCAAGTGGTGAAAATGGAAATCTCTTGCCCAAAGTGACAATATTGACATCATCCTTGGTTTCCTTGGGAGATGTCTCTTTGTGGCTCATCTTTTCCCCCTTCTCCTCAAACTCTTTGAGATCTTCTTCAATACCCTTCAATGTTTGCAAAAGAAGAAATGAGATATATTCTTTAGTCATTCTCCCTACTTTGTGATGATAGGAAGTGTTTATTTCTTCCTTTTCATCTTGTAACCCTTTAGGATTTTCTTTGCATCTCTCTTCTTCATTGCTATACCTCTCACCTTCTTCAAAGAAAGTACGCATAGTGGATCTATGAGGAGATGTAGGATTCTCTGGTCTTATGCTTTGCTGATAGGAAGTGCTAGGGCTTCCTCCTTCTTCTTGAATCCTCATGTAGATCTCACTGCAGATTGCTTCTTCTCGAAACCCTCTAGGAGTCTCAGTGCACCCTCTTTCTCTCTTTTGATTTACCTCTTGGGAGAGGCCTTCGTTAGATCTGAACACTGATGAGAGTAATCTCATCCTCTCCATCATTATGATCACTAATTCTCCTCTTTACTCTTCTATTATCTTGATCTCACAGGTTGTGCTAGAGATCATGCTTTGATACCACTGTAATGTTCCAAAACTGGAATTTCTACAACAATGAGAATACCCTAAGGTATTACAAAGTTGGATGTGCAAAAATAAGACTGATAAATGATGTAAAATCACTTAAAAGTCCATAAAATATGCAGAAGAAACTTTATACAGCGTTTTATAGACCAAAAGGTGGGGAAAAGTGATGATTTAGGCCCTAAAACGTATGTATTCATAGATCTGCGTATAAATAAGATGTTAAAGTGGTTGGATCTGATAGCTAAGGTTATGAGGAACTCCCATTTCAAATTTAAGCCAAAAAAAATGTGTTTTTCTATGTTAAACAGTTCCTCCCTTCCTAAATAGGCTAGAAAACCCTAATTTCCCATGACCTAGAGTATGCAGAAATTTACTGAAGCACAAGAGCATAATTTTCTGAAGGGTTTAGTGAAAATGGAGTATGAAAATCAGTGAAACACATTTAATACATGGCCATAGCACTTTACATGAGAAATACAGTAAATTTCATGAAGAATCCCTCAAATTTGAGGAGCTGGAACACTATAATGGAACAGAAAAGTCTTCAGCGTAAATTTCTGAAGACTGAAGCTTATTTTATTCAAAAATAAGATCTATGAAAGATCTTTGCATAAAAATGTAGCTCTCTTATAGATATGGATACAAAAAATGCCCCTCTTTACATTCCCCTTAGGGATCTTAGCAAAATATGAGAAACAAGGAGTAGATATGAGATCTACTTTACAGATCTGCAAAATATAGTCATAAAATTACTGAATCATGTACCTGAAGAATATCAGATCTGAAATGGAACATAGATTGGTTGGACAATCTATGGATCACCACAGTGAAGGATGAGTCCAATCACCGGAGATCTCTCCTCAAATGATAGTGCTAAGATGCTTTGCAATTTTGCTCACCAAAAAAACACAGTCTTGGAGGGAATATTGCGCTGTAGCTCTAAGAATACTATGGTCTAATCCCAATGTGTGGATATGTAGCTCAAACTGAAGAGGCACTCTTCCAGGATGTTAAAATACACACTCCATGAGAAGAGACGCCCAACACAAACTAGATCTCTGCAGATCTAGAACTCCACTTGTTGTAGCCTACATAGAAAACGCACCGCAAATAGGACTGCGTTGTAGATGTAAGGTGAGGCTTGGCCAAAATTCCAGATAGTGGACCAGTGAAGCACAATCTCCTCCAAGAGACCCTCAAGGAAGGAGGGAGTATTTCTAAACAGGAACCCTCTCTATTCTATTGCTAAACATCCCAGAGAGTAATTCTCAAGAATAATAATCTTCTCAACAACCTTTTCTTTGATTCTTTCCCTTCCTTATATAAGATTATGGTTTGCAAAACCCTAAACCATATTCATTCATTTGTCCCCTTTCACACGGAGGACCTCCTCATAGGACTGCACTAATCATCTAGGAGGATCATTGTATCTAGACTATGTTATGATTTGGTCTTGTTGACCCATTCAAACAGCTTGAACCTGTTTCACATATAAGTCAATTTTATTAATTAAGCCCTGATTTGACTCTGTTCACATTTGGCATTGACTTATTTTGTTGTTTTGGGGTTTTAGAGTTCCTCCTTTATACTTTTATTCATGAGTTAGGCAAACTGAAAATAAAATGTTATATTCCCATTACTTGCAAAATTTGGGAATATTACATAGAGACTTTACTATCTGTCCCCAATCTTACTTGAGTCTTTATATTTTCATCAATCATGGAAAACATAGAAATGTTTCGAGTCATATGGTTGCTACATCCTAAATCTAGAAACCATATATCTTCATTCTTTTCTTTAGCCAAATTACATGCTAAAAAAAACTTCTCTTGGCTGATATTTTCTTTAGTAAAATTAGCACTAGGTATACTACCCATGTCACTCTGTTTCTTCCTACATTCATTGGCATAATGGCCATACTTCTTATTGTAATGACATTGGACTTGGGATTTATCATACCTTTGTCCACGTGCTTGATTTTTTCCACCTTGCTGGCTGTTGTCATGGCTTTGATTCTGATTTTGATTGCTGCCCCTTCCACTTGCATTTGCTAGGCTGTATCTTCCTCTGTTTTGGCTTCTGCCTCTTCCTTTTCCTTTGTAGTTTCCTTTTCCTTGACCTCATGCTCTTCCAAAGATTATTTGGGTCTTGAAGGCATGCTCCAAAGATGATTTTGTTGTTCTACCCAATATTTGTTCATGTGTCATCAATGATGCATGAAGCTCATTAACAGTAAACAATGAGAGATCCTTTGTCTCTTCAATGGTTGTTACTATCACATCAAAACTTGAGGGTAATCTCCTCAACACTTTCTCCACTATTCTTATTTCTTCTACTGTCTCTCCATGAGATCTCATTTGGGTGACCAACCCAATCAACATTGTGAAGAATGAGTCTATTGTATCAGACTCTTTCATGAAAATGATTTCAAAATCTCTTCTCGTTAATTGAAGCTTTGTTGTCTTTACCTTCTACATACTTTAATAGGTTGTCTGGAGGGTATCCCATGCATCCTTGGACTTATTGGATGCTGCAATCCTTGGAAATATGCTTTCATGCACTTCCTGATAGAGATAGAAGAGCTCTTTTGAGTCCTTCTTCCTATTACTCTTCAACAAATCCTTCTCTGCCCGTGTTAAGGCATTATATGTGTGTTCATCTGTTGGTTCTTCTAAATCATCTTCAACTAGCTCCCATAAATCTTGAGAGGAAAACAGGGCTCTCATTGTGATTGCCCAATAGTCATAGTTCTTCCCATTAAACTGTGGGAGTTGAGTATTTCCCATACTCGTGCTTGTGTTGGCTCCTGCCGTGGCTAGATTTCTCAACTGTGCAATAAAAAACTTGACTGTGTTTTTAATAAACAAATTGTCTCTCTGCTGAGAAATAAAATTTGTCTTTAAAAAATTCCTTCTTAAATTTCTCTGGACTGCACTCTTTTAAAAAAAACAAGACAAACTTTGTTTTGGTAAATACCTTGTTTTGTTGAGCCTTCACACTGCTGGAGAAAATTTCAATAAACTTCTTCTTCCTTCCTTCAACTTCTTTAGAAAATGTAAAGAGCGTGGACTAGCTCTGATACCATGTTGGAATTTCTGAACAATTCCAAACACACAAAGGAATAAAAAGAATTCCTCTTCTCTACACAAAGATTTCATCACAAATAAGATGGATAGAGATGCATTAAAAACTCTATTTCATTAAGCTTGAAAAACTATTACAAAATTTCCTTAGAACTTCTATTCTGGATTTCAAAGAAAATGGCTAACTGCTACACACATAGTGTTCCAAATTTTCTCTCTATCTTCTATTTCTTCTTTTCTACATTCGGGAAAAAATTACAATACACAGTCAACGCATATTTGTTGTCTATTACAATGTTAATATATATATTGTAAATATTATATATTTACAATATATATTACATAAAAAATATGTTTATAACCTAAAGTTAAAAATATATGTCACGGAGTTCAAAACATTAAAACATAAAACATTAACCTTAAAGTCTAAAACCTTATACGATATATATTCCGTGGAGTGCTTGGAACAACTTTTCGCTAGTTCTTTTACCCCACGGAGCTGCTGTGGTTTGTTCGGAGGAAGGGGATGTCACCTTCTCTGATGGGATATTTCCCCCTTTGCAGCTCAAACTTGTTGCCGATGGAATTGTGGTTGGATTTGCGTTAAGAGATGTAGAGTAGTGGGCTCCATGCAAAGTGACGTGGCCCATTGAAATAAATAAAAAATGCGCCAAATGAAAACGGTTGGTTGGTGGAGTTTTAATGCAGTATGGAAGGTTTTAAAAATGGTGGTTGTACATTTATGAAGCGGAATGGAGAGCTTTGAAGGCTGGGTGTTGCGTGGTGTAGACCACGGCTTTTCACAGTGAGACAGGGCTATGACCTTTAACAAAAAACTTGGTTTTGCAGAAAATTTAACCAGGCCTTCAATGCACGGTGGAGTGCATATCAAAACAAAAAAAATTGATGTTCGTGTCATTCACAAATTCACACCAAAAATTAACTTCTGTCCTCCTTCTGTCCTTAAAATTTTCAGTTGCACTTGGAATTAACATTTCCAACAAACATGACATTGGATCTCTTTTGAAAAGGAGGCTGAATGTCCCTTCATGTATATTTCATTTTGTTTTATTTTAAATCATATAAGAATTAAGTTCCAATGTTTATTTTTCATTGAGGTTTCTCAGAAGATAACATAAATATGGATCTACAAGTCCCAAGAAAAAAATAGCCATTTATTCTAGATTGATAGGAAAGAACATCTTGAAAGAACTTCTTTGGAAGAAAGAAAAAAATAAGCCTTTCTTCCAGATTGATAGGAAAGAACATATGGGAAGAAATTCTTTGGAAGAAGTTTTTTGGTAACATTTTACAGGTTTTGAAGAAGAACAAGACCAGATTACAGGTTACTAAAAGAATAGGTCTTTCTCATATGAGAAGGATTACGAGGCAATCTAGGTAAAGACAATGTAATGAGGGTAGGAAAGGGTTGTATCATTGTGTTTGTCCATATTTTTTTGAATTTTTGTAATAGGAAATAGAGATTATAACAACTGAATTATTGGGTGATAGATTGGTGAAAACAGAAATATGTTTATGTAACTTTCTCATTTTAATGAATGAAAGAATTTTTTTTATTCTGATAAAAAAAAACATAAACAAAGAATTTGCTTTTCTAGTTTATTTTGCAATGCATACCCTGAAATTAAAATTTCAAATAAATTTTATAAAAATATATCACGTGTAAATGTGGCTATGGAATGGATTACAGATAAATATATTTCAACAAACTATTATTTTTCTATATCAACATTGTTTTTTCGGCTCTACTTTGCTATCCATATTACATTACCCGGAAGAGATGGTAGTAGTCTTAGTTCTTTTAGGATCTATCATTTCAACTTCTGAAGTATGAGGTGAAGAAGATTGGTGACATGAAAATATCTCCATAATTGGCAGTGTGTCAATAGGGAATGGAATTGTAGGAGGTGTAATCTCAACATCTCCTTATAACATCTCGATCAATTTACACATCCGGGGACGATGAGATGCATGAAATTGAATACACTAGATTCCCAATAAACATAATTTCTTAGCTATAACTTCCTCTTCTGCTGACAGACAATTTCCCTTTCTCAAATTCTGAAATTCCTCATTCTTCACTTGCTTAAATGCCCATTCGGGATAGAATAATTTACTAGATGTTGTTTCTTTATTTTCAAAGTCAATGTTCTTTCTCCTGCCCACCATCTCCATGATCAAAATTCCATAATTGTAAACATCACATCGATAAGTGACAATACCATACAATCTTGACCACATCTCTGGAGCAGCGTAACCTTTTGTTCCTTCATGAGATATGGAAATGTGACTTTCCTCTTTATTGGACATTTTGACTAGACCAAAATCTACAACTTTGGAAAGACAATCAGCATCAAGAAAAACGTTATGAGGCTTTATATCACAATGTAATATTTTATTTCTACACTCATCATGTAGGTATGCAATACCACGAGCTGTACCAAGTGCAATAGAGTACAATAATTTCCAATCCAACTGATTTTTTGGATCTCCATGGACATATCGGTTAAGGGAACCATTAACCATGTATTCATAAACCAAAGCTCTTTTGGATCCCTCGGAGCAATAATCCAAAATCCACACCAAGTTAACATGATAGGTCCTCCCCATAGTAGCAACTTCTGTAATGAATTTTTGTTCACTATGTTTCGATTCATCGAAAACCTTTATAGCTATTGGGGGTCCACCCGAAAGCTTCCCTTTATAAGCTGTTCCAAAACCTCCTTTTCCAAGCTGGTCAACTAAATTGTTTGAGCAAGCTCTGATCTATGCATAATAATATTTGGTAGGTACCAGTGAGGAATAATATTGTAAGAAATTTTCCACAGAGGGAGGCCTAGAGTCGAGAGGGTCCATAAACTCTAGAATGGTCTGCTCCTCATCACTAGCACTTCTCTCACAACAACATCGACAATGGATCACTACGCAAGAAACCACAACAATAATAAAAGCACGACACTGTGTGAAAAACACCCCTGTAAATAATGTTGAACAACGTAATGAGAGTATGGATTCTAAAAGATATCTATTCGTAATGAATATAGTATTAAATATAAACAATTACCTACCATTATTCCTAAATCCATCCTTGCGTCAATTGAGATTCCTTTATGAGAGGAAATAGAAACTGTTGAATTAAATAGCATAAAGTAGATTGAAATTGTGAAATACAAAAATAATTTGTGGAGATTCTCACCAGTGCAATTTCGGTTGAGAACATCATTAGATCTAGAAATACAATTAAATTCATAATTATGCAGATTAGAAGGAAAGACTATCGGAGATGAGGTGCACCCTGGAAGGCTGAAATCTAGCAAAGGGCAGAAAAATCAATGATTGCTGCTTTCTTTGCATTCGAGCTGAGTGACATGGAGATCTTTGAGTAATTGAGCAGCTACTGTACAGGCAAAATTTTTTCCCAGACTATCTACTGGGGAAAGGCTAAAGAATCCATTTTCGATTAACCAATCGTAGTCTAATGTGGCAACGCTAAAACTAATAATTTCATTGGAAGGGGTGATTTTAAAGGTTCGATTACGATATGACGAATCTGTGATATCTCCCACTATTGTCCAGTCATTTTGTGTCCCAAGGTTTTGCAACCGAAAATAAAATAATGGCTGATTTTGAAATAATTCCACAGATAAAATGCCACATCTTCCAAAGGGAAATTGGATGGTTGACTTGCCACAATTTTCAGGACTGTAGTTCTTGTAAGAAGGAAATATCTGCTGGAAATTTAGTTATAATTGCACGCAGAAGCTGGACGACGAGTTTAATTGTTGATGGTAGAGGAAAAGGATAGTTGCAGCAGTAAATTTCTTAGTTTTGTTAAGCATGCAAACATGCAATCAATTTCTGGCTTGAATAAGCCTGCAATTCAATTTCTGCTTTATGTGGCCGTAGCCATTCTCTACAAAAGAAATTTTGTGGTTCAACCCATGCCATCCAACATTCAAGACCCAACACCTACCGCAATAAATACTCCACCAACCACAATTCTGTTGGCATTCAAAATGATATCAAAGCAGCGAAATTGACCCACTGGAGAAGGTGACATCACATTCCTCCGGACCAATCAAAATAATTCTGTGGGGCAAATAAAAAGGCTTTTGGAAATTATTTTGACTACACAGAATATGGAATGATTGAAGTTTTAATGTTTTATTTTTATTTTCCACAACATAGTTTTGTTTTAAACTTAGGATATAAGTGTTTTATATATATTGTAAATATATTATATTTACAATATATATATATATATATATATATATATATATATATATATATATATATATATATTGTAATGTTTTACATATGCCGTGTGCGCATTATGTGTAAGGTAATTTCTCAAAGGCAGAAAAAGACAGAGAGGGCAGTTAAACCATTTTAGAAGAACGTTGTGTGAGTAGAAGCATATGCCAGAAGAGGAGATTTGTATTTTGTAGCAGCATAAGTTTTTTTTTGTGAATATAGAACACCTTAGTTCTGAATAAAATATCATTTTGTAACAGTTTATTTTGCTTAATGAAATATATTGTTTCCTCTATCTCTGTCCAATATTTTTATTAAATCTCTGTGTTGAGTTGAGGAATTATTATTTCCTCTGTGTGTTCAGAATATTTCAGAAATTCCAACATGGTATCAGAGTTAGTCCATGCTCTTTTCATTTGCCAAAGAAGCTGAAGGAAGGAAGAAGAAGCTTGTTGAAGATTTCTCCAGCAGTGTGAAGATTAAACAAAGGAAGGTATTTATCAAAACAAATTTGGTTTTGTGTTTTCTTTAAAAATACAGTCCATAGAACTGTAAGAAGGAATTCTATTGAAGACAGAGTTTATTTCTCAGCAGAGAGACATTTTGTTTAAAAACACAGTCAAGTTTTTCAAGCATAGTTCAGAAAGCTAGCTATGGAAGGAGCCAGCACAAGCATGATTATGGGAAATACTCAACTCCCATAGTTCAATGGGAAGAACTATGACTATTGGGAAATCACAATGAGAGCCATTTTTGCTTCTCAAGATTTATGGGAGCTAGTTGAAGATGGTCTAGAAGAACCAACAGATGAACAGGAATATAATGCCTTAACACAGGCAGAGAAGGATTTTATGAAGAGTAATAAGAAGAAGGACTCAAAATCCCTCTTCTATCTCTATCAGATATTACATGAAATCATATTTCCAAGGATAGCAGTAGCCAAGAATTCCAAGGATACATGGGATACCCTCCAGACAGCCTATCAAGGTATGGAGAAGGTAAAGACAGCAAAGTTTCAATTAACGAGAAGATATTTTGAAGTCATTTGCATGAAAGAGTCTGATACAATAGACTCATTCTTCAGAATGTTGATTGGGTTGGTCACCCAAATGAGATCTCATGGAGAGAAAATACGAGATAGAAGAATAGTGGTGAAAGTGTTGAAGAGCTTACCCTCAAGGTTTGATGTTATAGTCACAACCATTGAAGAGATAATGGATCTCTAAAAGTTTACAGTTGATGAGCTTCATACATCGTTGATGACACATGAACAAAGATTGGGTAGAACAACAAACTCATCTTTGGAGCATTCCTTCAAGACCAAAATTTCTATTGGAAGAGGAAGAGATCAAGGTAGAGGAAACTAGAAAGGAAAAGTTTGAGGCAGAAGCCAGAACCGAGGAGGAAGAAGCAGCCCAAAAAATAAAAATGGAAGGGGCAGCAACCAAAGTCAGAGTCAAAACCAAGGCAGCAGCCAACAAGGTGGAAAAAATCAAGCACATGGACAAAGGTATGATAAATCCCAAGTCCAATGTCATTACTGTAAGAAATATGGCCATTATGCCAATGAATGTAGGAAGAAACAGAGTGACATGGGTACTAGACCCAGTGCTAATTTTACTAAAGAAAATTTTAGTCAAGAGAAGTTGTTTCTAGCATGTAATATGGTTGAAGAAAAGAATGAAGATATATTCTTTCTAGATTTAGGATGTAGCAACCATATGACTGGAACATTTCTATGTTGTCGATGATTAATGAAAATGTAAATTATCAAGTAAAATTGGGGATAGATAGTAAAGTCTCTGTCATGGGAAAAGGCAGAGTGAGTGTTTTAACAAAGAAATGAGATAGAAAAACCATATAAGATGTATACTACGTGCCTAGTATGAAGTGTAACCTTTTGAGCATTGGACAACTCATTTAAAAAGGCTACAATGTTTTATTTGAAGATGATGTATGCACCATCATGGATAAAACACCAAGCAAGAAATGCATTGCACAAGTGAAGATGACAAGAAACAAAATTTTTCCTCTCAAGATGAGAGCAGATTTGAACAAAGGCGCTGCAATGGCAGCAGTGACACAAGATACTTACCAAAGAGAAGAAAAGGATGAAAACTAGTTATGTCATTTGAGATTTGGACATCTCAACTTTGGAGGTCTGAATTTGTTACATAGAAAATGTATGGTAAAGGGATTACCATTGATTAAAAAACCAAACAACCTATGTGAAGGTTGCATCTTGGGAAAACAACATAGAGAAAGCTTTCCATCGGGAAAGAGAATAAGGGCAAAAGCACCCTTAGAAATATTCCATTATGATTTTTGTGGACCAATGCAAACGCCGTCATTAGTAGGCAGCCACTATATGCTAACTTTTATTGATGATTTCACAAGAAAAACTTGGGTTTATTTTTTGAAATTTAAGACTGAAGTGTTTGAGAAAATTTTCCACTTTAAAGATCTTGTAGAAAATCAAAGTGGGCAGCATATTAAAGTATTAAAAATAGATAGAGAAGGAGAATATAGCTCCAAATCATTTCTGTGTTTTTGCAGAGAAAATGGGGTACAAAAGCAATTTCCAGCAAGCTATACACCTCAGCAAAATGGAGTTGCTGAAAGGAAAAATAGAACCATCATGGATATGGTAAGAAGTATGTTGAAGGAAAAACATTTTCCAAATGAATATTGGGCTGAAGTTGTACATTATGCAGCATATGTGCTGAATAGATGCCCAACAAAGAGCGTTATGAATAGAGTTCTGGAAGAAGCGTGGACTGGCATAAAGCAGTTTGTCACCCACATGAGAGTATTCGGTTGTGTGGCTTATGTACACATTCTGGATTAGTTAAGGAAGAAGTTGGATAGTAAGGGGGAGAATTTCATATTTGTTGGATATAGTGCAGAATCCAAAGCATAAAGATTGTATAACCCATCCACCAAGAATTTTATGATAAGTATAGATGTACAATTTATTGACGAAGAAGCATGGGATGGAAGCATTGAGAAAACAGTGAATGTGAAAAGTTGTTTGTCTCATGATGAAAATGAGGAAGAAATGGCTGAAAGAAACCCCTCATTAGTAGCACCACCTTCACCAACATGAGGACAACAAGGGACACCAAAAGCGGGTATGAGAACACCCTTGATAAATGATGACAGTGCTTCTTCGAGCACATCACAAGGAGTAAATTTGAGGGCTTATACAAGCACAAGTTCAGCAAGTGAAAGAGGAACCAGATTCAGAAGTCTCAATGAGATTTATGAGCAAGAGACATCAAATTAATGTGTGAAATCTTTATTTGCAGTGTATTTTCATGTAGATGATCCTATTCATTTTGAAGAAGCTATAAAAGATAGGAAATGGATAGATGCTATGAATGAAGAGATTATTTCCATAGAGAAAAATAAAACATGGGAATTAGTTGATCTCCCAAAAGGTAAAGGAGTCATTGGAGTAAAATGGGTTTATAAAACCAAAAGAAATTCCGAATTTAAGATTGAAAGGCACGAGGCTAGACTTGTTTTCAAAGGCTACAAGCAGCAACAAGGAAAAGTTATGAAGAAACATTTGCACCGGTAGCAAGAATGGAAACAGTAAGAGTAGTGTGTTTCATAGCAGCACAACACAAGTGGAAAGTTTACCAAATGGATGTGAAATCAGTATTTCTAAATGGAGTATTGATGGAAGAGGTATATGTTGAACAACCTATGGGATATGAGAAAGCAGGCCAAGAGCACAAGGTATGCAGATTGAAGAAATCTCTGTATGGGCTGAAACAAGCACCAAGAGCATGGTACAGTAGGATAGATGCCTATCTATTGGAAAATGGGGTTGAGAAATATGAAGGAGAACCCACATTATACATCAAAGAGAAATATGGTAAGATGATCATTGTTGTTTTGTATGTTGATGATGTTATATTCACATGTAATGATGCTTACCTCATTGAGAATTTTAAGGCAGTCATGAAAGAAGAATTTGAGATGACTGATATGGGATTGCTGAGATACTTCTTAGGAATAGAAGTAGAGAAAAATTAAAATAAAATTTTTATTTCTCAAGTAAAGTAAGTTAAAGAAGTTTTGGAAAGATTTAATATGCAGGATTGCGAGGCATCAATTACTCTTACAGTGATGGAATTGAAGTTAAGCAAATAAGACAGCAGCAAGGGTTTTGATCCAATTTTGTATAAGAGCATAGTTTGCAGCCTTATGTATTTGACTGCAACTAGGCTGGATATTATGCATGTTTTGAGTTTAATTTCCAGATTTATGGAAAGGCCAAAAGAGGCACATTGGCAAGAAGCAAAAATAATTCTGAGGTATGTGAAAGGAACAAAAAGGTATGGAAATTTTATACACCACTTCAAAAAAATTTGAATTAATTGGATATACTGATAGTGATTGGGTTGGAAGTATAGATGATAGAAAGAGCACATCTGGATATGTTTTTCATATGGAATCAGGAGCCATTTCATGGGCTTATAAGAAACAGCCAATTGTGGCTTTATCAAAAGAAGAGGTAGAGTATATGGCAGCTAAAGCAGCAACATGTCAAGAAGTTTGGATGAGGAGAATGTTGAGAAGTTTGTGTCATGAACAGGTGAAAGGCACAACAGTTTATTGTGATAATAGCTCAGCAATAGCATTATCAAAGAATTCAGTGTTTCAAAAAAGAACGAAACACATTGATGCCAAGTATCACTGCATCATAGAGCTAGTGAGCAATGGAGAAACTATTTTACAACATTGTAGAACAAAGGAGCAGTTTGCTGATATATTGACAAAAGCATTGGGGTAGAAGAGTTTTAATTATTTAATAAAATGTCTGGGCATGGAAGAGAACAACAGTTGTAATTAAGGGAGAGTGTTGGAAATTTAATTCCAACTTCACGTAGAAGTAGGACGACGAGTTTAATTGCTGATGGGGGAGGAAAAGGACAGCGACAAAAGTAAATTTCTCAGTTTTGTTAAGCACACAAACGTGCAATCAATTTATGGCTTGAATGAGCCTGCAATTCAATTTTTATTTTATGTGGCCGTAGCCATTCTCTACAAAATAAATTTCGTGGTTCAACCCACGCCATCCAGCATTCAAGACGCATCACCTACCGCAATAAATACTCCACCAACCACAATTCCGTCGTCATTCAAAATGATATCAGAGCAGCGAAATTGACCCACCGGAGAAGCTGACGTCACCTTCCTCTAGACCAATCAAAAGAACTCTATGGGGCAAAGAAAAAGGCTTTTGGAAAGTATTTTGACACCACGGAATATGGAATGAATGAAGTTTTAATGTTTTTTTTTTATTCGCTGCAACATAGTTTTGTTTTAAACTTAGGATATAAGTGTTATATATATATATATATATATATATATATATATATATATATATATATATATATATATATATATCATAATGTTTTACATATGCTATGTACGCATTTTGTGTAAGGTAATTTTGCCCGAAGGCAGAAAAAGACAGAGAGTGACTCTATGCCGAGAGCAATACAAAGACAGAGAGGGAAGTTAAACCATTTTAGAAGAACGATGTGTGAGTAGTAGCATATGCCAGAAGAGGAGAGTTGTGTTTTGTAGCAGCAGAAGTTTTTTTTGTGAATCCAGAACACCTTAGTTCTAAATAAAATATCATTTTGTAGCAGTTTAGTTTGCTTAATGAAATATATTGTTTACTCCATCTTTGTCAAATATTTTAATTAAATATCTGTGTTGAGTTGAGGAATTATTATTTCCTCTGTGTGTTTGGAATATTTCAGAAATTCCAACAATCTCTGGCCCTAGTTCATAATGATGAATTAGGAAATTGCGGCAATATAAATAGTGAGAAGCAAAGTAATAATGGCAAGGGTGATCACTGAGGACGTCATTTTCCCTAAACCCAACCTAATTTGCACACACAAATTGTGAAGAGAAAGAGAGGAGAGTACAACAAAGACAAAATTCACACGCATGTTGGAGGGGCATGGAAATACATGACGTTCATTTCTATTTAATGCAATGAAATGTGACCAAAAGAATAAATTATTGCCCAAAATAAATTTAATTTCATTTCAGTCCACATAGTGCAGTTGATGAATGAATTATGTTATTTGGAAAAAAATTTCATGGATGACCAAATGAATAAATAATGAATAGACGGCCTTTTGGAGTTGTGTTCATTTTGTTCATTATTAATTTGATGGGGCCGTAGTTTTAGCAATTTTTTTCACAAGATTATTAGTTTTATCAATAAAATGGTTGTTTAATGTTGGTGAAAGAAGTACAATTTTCATAAATAATTTTTTTTAAATATATTAATTAATTGATAAAAATTTGTAACAAGAAAATATTTTTTTAGAAGATTTATATTCCAATTTGGAGTAAAAATATTATCAAAATGACGTTCATGAATTATTTTTAAAATGATTAGAATAATTATGAATTGTTCTATATAAGATAAAAGAAAATAAGTTTATATATATATATATATATATATATATATATATATATATATATATATATATATTGGATAATGGAGAATAAGTTGAAACTCTTAAAATAAATTTTTAATAGTTTAAAATTATTAATAAAATTGTTTTATTATTGTTGGGTAGAGGTGATGTATTGGACATGATGAAGATGTAGTCCTACCAAGCTTACTAAAAAAAAATTGTCTTATTATCAATAAAGTTTTCTAAATTTATTTTATTGATTTTATAATTTGAAATTATTTTTAATTCGAAATTTTAAATTTATAAATATTATAAATAAAATTTTCAATTTCAAAATTAATCTAAAATTTTAAAATTTCCATATCTATATATATGGAGACAAAAGTGATTAGAGAATTTCAATTCATAATTTATAAATTTTATAAATAAAATTTTTAAATTTAAAATTAATCTAAATTTATTTTAAAATATTATTGTATTATTGATATCAAGTTAAATTTTAAAATATATATATATATATATATATATATATATATATATATATATAGAGAGAGAGAGAGAGAGAGAGAGAGAGAGAGAGAGAGAGATAAAATTGATTAAAAATTTGATTTGATTAAGTCTGAGCTTGAATCCTAACATGAAAACTAGAAAGTGGTTACATTCAACACACAAGAAAAAAGGAAAAAGATCTTTTGCTAAGATCATATAGGGGAGGGAGGCCAGTAGTTGTATGACCTCCCTATCTGGCCCAATTTAGATATTTGGTGAGGAAAATCAACGGTACGACATGCAACCATCACTTGCTTCCGCGTCTTACCTTCTTGGAGTGGACCCCGCCTTCGTTTTTGGCACCAATTAGGGCTTCTGATGCAATGATTAGGGTTAACCTATTTCATCCCCGTTCATTTCTATCCATGCCTGAAATTTTCTCATTCTGCTCCGTCAGTGGTTGTGTGTGAGCTTCACCTATAGTTGTGTGTGATTTGTTTGTTAATGGTGAGGTGAGGGAGGGTTTATCAATTGTTACAACATCTTATTCAGCTATTGCGCTGTGTTGTTCGACTAATACGGTGTGTTTTTCTAACATAGAGGTGCGGTGTGGGCGTAGTAAAGGCTTTCGACCCTTGGGTGGCATCATGTTGCTGTAGGGTTGTATGTCGTCGAATGTGGTTGGGTTTCATATGGACGTGTGTCCATATTCTTTCGCTCGCTCGAACCTATTTGACTTGGAACTGGACACCATGGTCGGATCACTGCAACAGGCATTAGGAGATTGGCATTGTCATTCCCTAGTAGGATTCTTCATCCTGCCAGCCATACCTACAACTGTGTTTGTCAACACATAATTTTCTCAGTATTCATACCATTCATCTTCTTTGTTTTAATGTTTCATTTTTTGTGCCTTCTGTGGAGTATATTTAGATTCAATTCGTGCCTTTGTGGCTTAATTGGTGGCTTTTGTGGCTTAGTTTAAAAACAAAAAATTGGGTTTATGCACTTGTTGGGGTTTTTGGTGGCTTGTTTTCCTTCTATGAATGTATGGAGTATATGTGGCTTCAATTCATGGCTATTGTGGCTTATGTGGCTTATATTGAAAATTGTTTTTGGGTATTTGCGCTAATTAGGTTTTTCAGTGGCTTGTTTGCCTTATTTGAATGTAAGGAGTATTTGTGGCTTCAATATGTGCCTTATGTGGCTTAATTGGTGGCTTCTATGCCTTAGGTTGAAAAAAAATTGGGCTTTTTGCATTGGTTGGGTTTTTCGGTGGCTTGTTTTCTTTTTGAGAATGTATGGAATATCTGTGGCATCAATTGGTGGATTTTGTGGCTTCTATGGCTTAGGTTGAAAAAACAATTGGGGTTTATGCACTGGTTGGGTTTTTTGGTGGCTTGTTTTCCTTCTGTGAATGTATAGAGTATATGTGGCTTCAATTCATGGCTTATGTGGCTTAATTGGTGGCTTATGTGGCTTAGGTTGAAAAACAATTTGGGGTTTATGCACTGGTTGGGTTTTTTGGTGGCTTGTTTACCTTATATGAATGTATGGAGTGTATGTGGCTTCAATTCATGGCTTTCAGTGGCTTATGTGGCTTAGGTTGAAAAAAGGATTGGGATTTTAGTACCATAACCATTTTTTTGTATAACAGTCTCTACATATTCCATCTAGTTGCTTGAGCCAGTCTCTGCATAATAATTTGTTTGTATAACAGTCTTTGTTTGTATAATTGTGGCTTCTCCAGATGGGTTTGTAACACATTCTATTTTATTTGTGTTCTTACAACTTTTCTCTAAACCCTAACTTCTATGTGCCACACATACTTAACTAGGAGACATACAAGATTTTGATGTGAGAGGGTTCCTCATGGTTGGTACATAATATGCAAAAGTGAGGTCTTGTTCTATAACTTTCTACAGTGAAAAAATAGTCAATTAATTGGAATTTCATGTTGTAGGTGGTTAAATAACTAAAGATTACATAATAATGCAACCTTGTGGTGGTCTTTACATGTAATGTATTTGTGGGAAGTGGTGGCCTTGCTTAGGAAGGTTTCATAAGAGGAAGCATAGACTATGTCATTATTTTTAGTACCATAATATTTGTTTGTATCACATTCTATGCATATTCCACTAAGTTTCATGAGCCAATATTATATTTACCTGCATCTAAGTGTCATTCATTTTTTGAACACGATGATAAAAAAAGAACCCTAAATTTCTGTTGTAGTTGAATTTGATTTAATTCTCAAGTGAATTAACTTGCAGAGATGAAATTCTTGAAGAATTTTTCAAGGCATTGCTAAATGAAATCTAGTTGGAGTTCTTTTGTTATGTAACAACTAAATTATGGGTGAACTTAATAATTAAGTTATGTAACAGTTAGAGTGATTATAAAATAATGGGAGTAATTATGTTACGTAACAGTTGGAGCGCTTATGTTATGTAATAGTTATTCAATTATTTAGTTCCTGATAAATGTCAGTTAGTTATTTTTTGTAACATTATAAATTATATAGGGTCTTTGTAATGAGTTAGTTTTTGTAACGTTGCAATATAGTTAGTCAGTTAGTTAGTTTTTGTTACATGTTAGATAGTTTGTTTTTGCAACATTACAATTTATGCAGGATTTTTGTAATGAGTTAGTTTTCGTAACATTGCAATTTAGTTAGTCAATTAGTTATTTTTGTAACATGTTAGTTAGTTAGTTTTTGTACTTAGTTATTTTTTGTAACATTGGAATTTAGTTAGTCAGTTAGTTAGTTCTTGTAACATGCCAGTTAGTTATTTTTGTAACATTATAAGTTATAAACCATACTCGAAACGTAATGTATATTTAACTAGTATAAAGTGAAAACGTGAAGTTGGGAAACACTTTTTTCCCTTTTTTGACGTTGAAAATTGTAATTTTCTATGTTTTTTCAACTTCAACTCCACTAAACTCATATTTTCAATGCAAATTACGCTTTGGCATAAAAACAAGATTTGTAGAGAATTGTCTTACCTCCATACTCTTTTTTTTTTTTTTTTAATATTGACATATAGAGGGGTAAATTTTTTTTTTACTAACTACATATACTTAAAAATTTCAGGAAAACATAAATAGTCACTTTTTGAACCCTAATGTTTTTCGGGGATGGTTATTAATTTTTTGGAAATAAACCATATCATCGTAATATACATAGATTGCACTACTGCAATGACTATTTTCATTCATTTTCAGATTAAATCACTATTTTTTATTATTTTTTGAAATGGACAAAGACAAACAAATGGTGATGTTTCAGTACATTTTATAAGCCCTAGATTTTCTTTTCAATGTGATCATCAATAAGAAAAATGAGAATACCCTTTTGAAGAAGATAGGGAGAGGAATTGAAATATGATTTTTTTGATTTTTTTGGTGTTGCCATTTTTAAGTTATTGAATTTTCATTCACTGCAATTTTCAAAACAATGAAATTCCACAGTGACACAGTTTAGTATAAAATTAATAACAAATTGAAATTTTTAATGAAACTCCACAATATTACATCATTAGAAACTAGATTCAGAGATGAATCTAATGGTACCAGGTCCGAAAGATAAAATTATGTTTTTGTAGGTGTTCTGCCCCTCCAAAGCTACAGGTTCCTGAAAACTACAGAATTTTATGGGTTTTTCATTGACCAGAGACTCTCGGGTGAGACATTTAATAAACTCTTGGGCGAGAAATGTTAAACTCTCGACCAAGAGTTTAAACCACCATAGGTTAAATTTAACCTTGCAGGTAAACCCTCAACTGAAATTTGTACAAACTCTTAGCCGAGAGTTTGTGTGCGAAGAAAATGTTTCAATTAAAGTTTAATAAAATCTCGGATGAGAGTTATATAACTCTCGCTTGAGAGTTTAATAAAATCTCAGACGAGATTTATGTAACTCTCATCTGAGAGTTTATTATACTCTCAGGCGAGAGTTATATAACTCTCATTCGAGATTTTATTAAAATTTAATTGAAACATTTTATCGTTGGCTGACAAAATCTTGCGAAGATTCGTCGTATCGTCGCAATGTTTTGGGTGAGAGTTGTATATCAATACTTTTGTTAGAAATATTAATTCCACAATATTCCACACACCATTTTGAACATGCGAAGGTGCTAAGGTACGAAGGTGTGAGGGTGTGAAGGTGCGAATTTTTTTTGGGTGCAAATTGTTTTTTGCGAAAAAAAATTTCGAAGTTTTTTTTGGTGCGAAATGTTTTTTCAAAGTTTTTTTGGGTACGAAATTTTTTTAGCGAAGTTTTTTTGGGTGCGAATTTTTTTTTTTGAAGTAATGTTTTTTAAATATTCAACTTTTTTTAAAGAGCACATATTTTCAGAAAAGGGAAGTGAAAATTTTATGGGGAAAAAATTACATTTTTATTTTTTATAATAATTTAATTACTTGATATTTTGCAAAATGTATCTATGAAGGCATGAAGTGTTTTTGCAAAATGTATTTATGAATATATTTATTTATTTAATTTTCTCTCTTATTGAAGGCATGAAGTGCTTATTCTGAAGTCTTTATGTTTTTTGGGGTATTTGGTCCAAATAGAATTAGATTTTAGGTTTCCAATATTGTGAACATGGGAAACAAAAGGAATTTCCAATCAAGTCATGATCGAAATAGAACTAATTCAGTGGAAAAGTATGAGAGATTACAAAAAGAAAAGGCGAGAGGAAAGGGAAAGATTAAGCCCTGAAATAATTTTGGAGGTAGAGCATCGTGAAAGAGATGTAGAGGTGCATGACAATGACGAGGAAATGAGAAATGTTGAGGAACTTGTAAATGAGAATATTGAAAACACAAATGTCGAAGAGAATGTTGAGGAAATTGTCAACGAGAATATTGAAAACACAAATTTCTAAGAGAATATTGATATCGATCTCACTGGTGAGTCAATAATTTCTTCAATTTGAATTTTGAATTTTTACATTGTAGTTCAAGATAGTTTTAAAATTAAGAATATATATATATATATATATATATATATATATATATATATATATATATATATATATATGTATATATATATGTCAATTTCAAATTATAATTTAATATTGTTTTTTATGCAGGGACAACATCAGAACCACAAGAAGATACTACCACACCTCGCATTTCACTTCATTAAATTGGAAGTTCCAAGAATGTTGTATACGAGTACAACTTTCTAGATAATATGGATCCAACT
Source organism: Pinus albicaulis (assembly GCA_034641835.2). NCBI lineage: Eukaryota > Viridiplantae > Streptophyta > Pinopsida > Pinales > Pinaceae > Pinus > Pinus albicaulis. The sequence continues at coordinate 108,642,826 of CM076575.1, forward strand.
AAAATTGAAGAATTGGGACCACCAATGCCTGAAAGGATAGTTCAAGATAAAATAAATTGGGGGTTGAAATATCTTTTTGAAGGTAAATCTATCATAACACAAGCTTATATGTTACGTAGATTTTTAAAGCACAAATATTTCAGAAATGTTGTGGAATTATTGGGCATTGAAAGTGAGAAAGAGGTTTTAGTAAATCAAATGGTATCAAAAAATGTGACTTTAGCACTTGCCACACTAGCCAAAAAGTGATCTTAAGTTGAAAAGAATGCTCGTAGAGCACTTTTAACAGGTGTACTCACGAAACAAACTACATCAAGTCGGTTGATGTCAGCAACTTCAAAATTGTTTAAAACATCAAGAAAATTTTTATTGAGGCATACAAAATTTAGAATTCAATTAGATGAGAATGATGAACTCACATGTTGGGCTAATATCTACAGGCATCCATATCATGATAGACTTCCTGATGGTGTGAGGGATAGGGTAAAAGAGTTTTGGAATTTTAATTCTCGTGTGTCGCCAAATGAAAAGGACATTGTGCAACGTCGTATATATAAGGGAGTTTATGAAACTCATGCCAAACATATAACACTGGTCAGTCAAGTAGAATTATTCCAGCATTTTGTGGAGAGTAATATTGATTTGAAGGTTTCCCTTAGCACATTTGTGAACATTAAACCATGGTATGTCAGGCCTATCACTGTTCGAGACACATGTTTTTGTCGATACCATGTAGAATTCCAATTATTTTATGAGGCATTTGTAAATTTTGGCATAAAATATTGGTCAAATGACCCCCCTCCTTCAAGTGTTCATGAATTTTTATCGAAGATATTATGTGCACGAGAGAATAATAAATTATGTTTAAAAGTGTTGGTGGAAGAAAATTCCCGGAATGTTCTCATTTGACACTCTACGATGCAAAGTATCCCATTGATCCTAATGATCCCAGACTCTCAAATCTCAGTCTGAATTGGAAGTGATATGAAAATTTTACTTACACTTTTGTTGCAGATTCAAACACAACATCAAAAAATATCACTTTACTTGACAACGACTTTCAGTGACATATTTTATGGAGAAGTTCAGGGTGAAAATATACAAATATATTAAGCACTGTCATATAGCACGATGGTAGGATTTACATTTCATGCAATCACGTGATGTGTTCCCAATAGGAACAATATTATCAGTGGTTGATTCCGCTAAGAATTACACGTTTAGTCCACAAAAGGTGATACAAAGTGAGTATTATCATTAAGACCAAGTATCTATATTTGTGCATATTTTGTATAAACATGCAGAGCTTGATATCGATGGTTTGATAGCAATGAAAATAATCGTGATGTGATTAAGGAGTACCATTTCTACATCAGTGATGATCGAACACATGACTTGTTTTCTTCAACATTTTTTTAATGTTATTTATAATGAATTGTTGAAATGAAGGGTCATTTTTAAAGAACGTTGGGTATGGTCATATGGTTGTGTTGGTTAATTCAAATCAGCAAGATTGTTCTTTTGGTTGTCACGTCTTCATAAAAGAACCAACATTCGACATACATTGAATTTATTTGAGACAGGGCATGGAAAATGAGAGCACGATGGTGCTGGGGCATGCGTAAAATGTGCACGTAGGAAGCATCAATTCAATCACTCAGCTTCCTGACTTGAAAACTCTTTAGTTGTTGTTAATTGGTGCAAAGACAATTTAAGTCATGTATTGAACCCAAGGATGGCTTATGTGCACAAGTAAGTTCACACATTTAGCTAACAATATATTATACATGTCTAGATATATATGTGTATACATGTGTGTGTATTTTGTTACCAAAAAAATATTAAATATTGTTCAAAATTTGACTCATACATGTGTGTGTTTTTCTCAAGCAGGGAATTTCGGAATATTGCAATGGGTGATGTTGATAGATCGTTGCCATTTAATTGCCTTGCAATCCCTCTAACAAGAAGTTTAAACTCAATCAGGAAAGTGCTCTTGCTTTTGTTCTGCATGTATTGATCAGACAGAGTCCATCAATGACTATGAAAAACAAATTAAGAAATTTGTTAAACCATGGAAACACGAAGAATTGACACTATTGCCCCCATTTGGAAACATGATTGACAAGGAAATGGACAATGAAGTGGTTGTGATTGACAATTATTATGATCATGTTTATGATATGGTTAGAGAAGGTGATGTGTTCGTTGTCATTGCACCAGAAAATAATCAAGAAAAAGTGCTGGAGAGTTTGCCAGATTATCCACAGTCTCACGAAACACTTGTCGACGTTTCGAATCCCAACGGGGATCCATCTTCAGGACATTGGAATGAAGAATTCTAAGAAGGGTCATAATACATTAATAGTGAAGAAGGGAGGAAAGGCAAGGGCCGACCAAAATTTTTTTCTATTACTTCAATTTTTATAATTTATAATTTTTGATTTAATTCAAAGATTTATTAATTTTTAATTTTTAATTTTAATTTTAATAATAATACTAAGTTTATTATGTTAATAAATAATAACCTTACTAAATTTATTTTATTAAAAAGTTTATTATTATCAAAGTTTTAATATTAAAAATAATAAACTTATTAAATATATTTTATTTTATTAATAAGTTTATTATTTTCCAAAAAAAAAAAAAAAAATTGAAAAAATCCTAACCCTATTAATTCAAAGATGTTTTATAGTTAATAAAAAGTTTAAGGATAATAATTATTTATTTAAGGGAAAATTATTTTACAAACTTTTTAAGGGTAATTTATTTTATTTTATTTTTGAAAAAAAAATTTAGCTTATTATTTTTAATTTGATTTAAAATTAAAAATAAAACCACCTATCTATTTTAAGAATTAATTAATTAATTAATTAAACTAAGGAAATTCTAAAGAGTATTAATGTTTATTTTTTATTTTTTATTTTTTATTTTTTATTTTTCTTTATTTATTTATTTATTTATTTTAAATAAATAATTATTTAATACTCTAGAAAAAAATTTATTGGTTATAATGAGGAGGGTTATAGTTTAACATGAAACTAATGCTAATTAATGATTACTGATTAGTCATCTATAATTATTATGATTAGTTAATCTAATAAATATTAATCTAGTAAAATAAATAAGGAAGGGAAGCAAATAAGTATTTTCTACTTAATAATTATTTATAAATTAATTAATTTTTATTATATAAAATAAAAATTAATTAAAGTTAATAATTATTAAAAGAAAGTTCCTTATTTTTTAAACCACTACTACTTAAAGAAAGGAGACAAACCTAAAAATTATTATACCTACAAACTCATACCTGGGAGGAATGTGTTCTTGAGGAGTAGATTTATCGAAGAAGAGTTCGCCAGTTGTCGCTAATTTCATATCCCCCGTCCCTATTGAGGTTTTCAAGATGTTTTTTGATCTCCAAGGCCTCTCTTACTTTTCTTCTGTAATAGTGATCTTCTCTTGCAATGGTCTTAGCATCTTCAAGACGCACTTGGTGCTTAGTTTTTGAAGAGTGTTCCACAAGGGCCGAAGTGCGAAGTCGTTCATGCTTGATATCGGCTCCGTGCTCTTTGAGTCTCTTCTGGAGTGAACGTCTGGTTTCACCAATATAACTCTTCCCGCATGAACAATCAATTTTGTACACTCCTTTAAGTTGTTCTGGACTTATAGCATCTTCAACTGATCGCATTCTTTGTCTAATAGTTCTTGTTGCTGAAAATTGAGCAAAAATGTCGTTCTTTCTTAGAGCCTTGGCGATTTTATCAGTGACACCTTTAATATATGGTAGAAAAACCCTCCCTCCTTTTTCCTGGGGTTCAAGTCGTTTCTGGGGTAAGATTGCGCCCTCAGCTCTTTTTAAGGCCTTCCTGATATCTCTTTCTTTATACCCTAAGCCCTTAAAAACATATGATAAGTGGTTGATTTCTTCGTTAAGGTGTTTACCATCATATATCCTCAAGGCCCTAACAGCAAGGGTATTAAGGACACCGAACTTCAGAGCTAGATGATGGTAGGAATCATCATGGAGATAACTATCAGTGTGGGTTTTCTTTCTGAATACACAGTGCCCAAGTGTTCCATCGTCATTTCTAATAACAAGAACATACAGAAAAGGAATGCACCTATTTTCTTCAGTTTCCATGGTAAATTTGATATCCGGGGAAATGGAGTTCAAGTGATGAAAAAACTTGTCCAAAATTTCTTTTCCATGGGCCCATTTTATATTAGTATCATCAACAAATCTTTTCCACCAGTCTGGTTTTAAGGGAAATGAGGCAAGGGCATTTTTCTCAAAATGTTCCATGTATAAGTTGGCAACAATAGGGGATAGTGGAGAACCCATTGCGACTCCTGCTACCTGTTCATAGAACTCTCCTTGAAAGCTAAAGAAAGTGGACCAAAGGCAGATTTCCGCAAGATTGGTTGTTGCGGGATCAGTAACGTCCTTGATGACTTGGATTGCTTCACCTAAAGGAATATTAGTGAATAGGGATACCACATCAAAACTGACCAAAATGTCACCTTCTTCCACTCTTTGATCTTTAATGAGTTTAACAAATCATTTGAATCTTTTATGAAAGAATCTGTGTTCCCAACAAGGGGCTTTAGGATTTTAGCGAGATATTTTGCTAGCTCATAGGTGGGAGATCCTATGGTGTTGACAATCGGTCTGAGGGGGATACCGTCTTTATGGATTTTGGGTAATCCATAGATCCTAGGCACGACATCACATGTAGGGGTCAACCTCTTCTTTAACTTGTCGTCAAGCCCTAGGCACGACATCACATGTAGGGGTCAACCTCTTCTTTAACTTGTCGTGCCCAGGATCTATAGATTACCCAAAATCCATAAAGACGGTATCCCCCTCAGACCAATTGTCAACACCATAGGATCTCCCACCTATGAGCTAGCAAAATATGTCGCTAAGATCCTAAAGCCCCTTGTTGGGAACACAGATTCTTTCTTAAAAGATTCAAATGATTTTGTTAAACTCATTAAAGATCAAAGAGTAGAAGAAGGTGAAATTTTGGTCAGTTTTGATGTGGTATCCCTATTCACTAAGATTCCTTTAGGTGAAGAAATCCAAGTCATCAAAGAGGTTACTGATCTTGCAACAGCCAATCTTGCGGAAATCTGCCTTCGGTCCACTTTCTTTAGCTTTCAAGGAGAGTTCTATGAACAGGTATTAGGAGTCGCAATGGGTTCTCCACTATCCCCTATTGTTGCCAACTTATACATGGAACATTTTGAGAAAAAGGCCCTTGCCTCATTTCCCTTAAAACCAGACTGGTGGAAAAGATTTGTTGATGATACTAATATAAAATGGGCCCATGGAAAAGAAAATCTGGACAAGTTTTTTCATCACTTGAACTCCATTTCCCCGGATATCAAATTTACCATGGAAACTGAAGAAAATAGGTGCATTCCTTTTCTGGATGTTCTTGTTATTAGAAATGATGATGGAACACTTGGGCACCATGTATTCAGAAATAAAACCCACACTGATAGTTATCTCCATGCTGATTCCTACCATCATCCAGCTCAGAAGTTTGGTGTCCTTAATATCCTTGCTGTTAGGGCCTTGAGGATATCTGATGCTAAACACCTTAACGAAGAAATCAACCACTTATCATCTGTTTTTAAGGGCTTAGGGTATAAAGAAATAGATATTAGGAAGGCCTTAAAAAGAGCTGAGGGCGCAATCTTACCCCAGAAACGACTTGAACCCCGGGAAAAAGGAGGGAGGGTTTTTCTACCATATATTAAAGGTGTCACTGATAAAATCGCCAAGGCTCTAAGAAAGAACGACATTTTCGCTCAATTTTCAGCAACAGGAACTATTAGACAAAGAATGCGATCAGTTAAAGATGTTATAAGTCCAGAACAACTTAAAGGAGTGTACAAAATTTATTGTTCATGCGGGAAGAGTTATAAAGGTGAAACCGGACGTTCACTCCAGAAGAGACTCAAAGAGAACGGAGCCGATATCAAGCATGAACGACTTCGCACTTCGACCCTTGCGGAACACTCTTCAAAAACTAAGCACCAAGTGCGTCTTGAAGATGCTAAGATCATTGCAAGAGAAGATCACTATTAGGGACGGGGGATATGAAATTAGCGACAGTTAGCGTCCTCTTCTTCGACAAATCTGCTCCTCCAAAAAACCACTCCTTCCAGGTATGAGTTTGTAGGTATATTAGTCTCAGGTGTGTCTCCTTTCTATAAGTTTTGGTTTAAACAAATAAGTAACTTTTTTAATAATTATTAACATTAATTAATTTTTATTTCATATAATAAGAATTAATTAATTTATAAATAATTATTAAATTAGAAATTACTTATTTGCTTCCCTTCTTTATTAAGTTTTCTTAATTAATATTTATTAGATTAGAGATTAACTAATCAGTAATAATTAAAGTTAACTAATCAGTAAACATTAATAAACTTTAAACACTTGTTAGTATATTTAACTTTAACTATTTTCATTATGACCATTAATTTTCTAGGGTATTAAATAGGTATTTATTTTTAAAAATAAAAATAAATAAATATTAATACTCATTAGAAAATTCTTAGTTCACTTAATTAATTTAGAGCTTGATTTTTAAAATTAATTTATTTTTTAGGTTGATTTATATTTTTATCTTGTTATTTTTAATTTTTAATTAAATTAAAAAATAATAAGCCAAAATTAATGTTAATTGCCCTTAGTTTTAGTGAAGTTAATTGCCCTTAAGTAAATTAAATTAACCTTAAGCATTTCATAAAATATACCCCCTTTTGTTTTATTAGTAATAGGATTTTTTCAAGATTTTGAAAATAATAAACTTATTAATAAAAAATATATTTAATAAGTTTATTATTTTTAATAATAAAATAACTTTGAAAATAATAAAACTTATTTAATAATTTTATTATTTTTAATAATATAACTTTGAAAATAGTAAACTTATTAATAAAATAAATTTAGTAAGTTTATTATATATTTTTTCAGCATTAAAGCTTTATATTATTATTAAAATTAAAAATTAATAATAAAAATTGAAATAATAAGTGCCTTTTTTGGTCGGCCATTGCCTTTCCTGCCTTCTTCACTATTAATGGATTATGGCCCTTCTTAAAAATTCTTCATTCCAATGTCCTGAAGATGGATCCCCGTTGGGATTCGAAACGTCGGCAAATGTTTCATAAGATTGTGGATAATCAGATAAACTCTTCAATAAACAATAACCACAGGAACTTGAAAACCATAGTTTAGATTAGTTTAGATTTGATGTGGCTAATATCTTCATTATTGTCTCTTCTCATGATGGAGGTCTCCTAATTTTATTTTCTGTCTCCTTGTAGTAAGGAAAATATGTTTTTGAATGTGCATTGATGTTGGACAGTATTACTGCAAAGAATGAAAATGATGATGCTAGAAAAATAAGATACTAGCATAAATTTGTTTTTAAATGTGCATTGATGTTGGAAAGTCTATTCGAAGAATTAAATTGATGTTTAGTTGCAATAAAAGATTGACATGGAGTTGACATTGACCCACCCACTGAAATTAATGATTGCCATCATTTATTTCTATGTCTTATTCCATCACCTTAAGTAGTTATAAATATTTTCTGGAAAATTTTTACACTACAAAGCATGTGCCTTTGTAGCACTGAAGTGTAGGGGATCTATTGCAAATGGGAATTTTCCTATGAGTTATGTGTTTCTATAAAATGTTCAACTAGTTGCCCACATGGCTCAACTCAAGATGTTTGAATTCACAAAATTGGTTGAGAAACAAAGATTTGTGATTTGAAACAATAGTGAGTGGGAGGCCAAAGTGCATCCATACATGTGCAAATCATAAATCTGTTTTTCAATGTACATTGATGCTGGGCAGTCTTACTACAAATAATGAAATTGATGATGCTAGAAGAATGATATGCTAGCATAAAGGTGTAATTATGGTGTGATTGAATGGCTAATTAATTTTCTGACGAAGTCCATGGAGATAGACTCATGTGGTTGATAGGGAGCTAGTAGTGGCTAATACAAGCCCATTTTCTTGTTATTAGGCTTTGTTGTACTACAAATGGAACCCTCACGAATGAAGGATTCAATATTATTCCATACTGATGGTTAATAAAAATTTTGTTGGAGATATTGAATTTCCTTATTGACACCAAAATTCTGCTTGTAAGAGGGAGAATGAGCCTCTTTCAAAAGAAACTCATGTATTGTGCTTTGTGGATACGCAGTTAATAAATTTTCTAAAGAAAACTATCCTTGAGAATGTAATCGAAAAATGGAACTTGGTTCATAGTTGTATGAGGTTTGTATGAGGCTCAATTTTAAATTTTACTAAAAGATCTATTTTCAAGGGTCATAACATCATTTTTCCATTGATCATGTGTTCTCTGCGAGGAGGGCTCTTGTTGAATGTTTGGTTCTAATTCCACAAGTAAGAAGCTCTAGATGAATGCTAGATTTTCCCTAGCATTGTCAAATGTAGGATTGAAGGTAGTTTACCTTTCTTGCATCCTTGAGTCATCAACATAGGATCAAATGCGCTTTTGTTGAGCTTGAATATTAATATACACTTTTATGGGATTTCTTGGAGTCTAGCAAGCCTCCTCTTTGATGGGGGTTTTCCTTTGTGGGTTTTTTTGACAAATCTGTGTTCCTACATGAAAATTTTTGTGTGACCCTACTATTTTGAATTATTTAATGAATGCACAATAGTGGAAAGAATCAAAAAATCAATTTCAATGATAATACACAATGGTAAAATCAATATAAGTGCATACATTCCACATTTAAAATTTAACAGTGTCCGTATTGATAATTAGTGATCGAAAAATTGGCTAAGTTACATATCATATTGGTAAGGCACCCTGAGTGATTACATATCATATTGGTAAGGCTAAGTGACATACAACCCAGAAGAGAAACACTGTTGTGAAAGAAATATCTTCTGAAGTTAAGTTTGATTCTACTAAAATGTCAGATAAACAACAAACATTGTTAGATGGAAATATAGAAAATGCCAAAGCTCTGGAACACCCTCTTCCTAAAGAGAGTTCTAGTCTATCTTGAGTGTCTTCTAAGAATCAACATAGAATCTCCTCGGGATATTGGGGTCACCATCAAAACCTCTCATAGGAGACCTATGCAATGATCTATTGAATATGTGAGGAAGAAGTGCCTACATCTCACTTAGAAGAGCACTTGCTTCTTTGCACAATTGTTGATAGATGTGACCTAAATGGTTTAATTCTAGATGAACGCCTGAGAAGGATTGTAGAAAAAAAGCAAGGGCCTGTCAGATCGACATGTTGCTAGTAGATAAGACTAGTTTTTGTGAATATGAGGATCTACCCCAGGTAAACTTCTTTTTAACATGGGGCTATTATTGTTGTGTATTTGAAAATATAATCGCTAGTGTTGTTTAATCGACAACCCACTCACCCAAGACAATTTCTGATCATTTCTCATCGAGTGTGTATAGCAGTAGCTATGTATTGTATATAAGCTTGATATACCTTAGAAAATGAACTAATCAATTTGGCTAGAGAATAAATTTCATAAATGTGACTAGAAAAAACTTGCATTTAGCTTTATTCAAAATAATGCTTATCATGGTTAACAATGTAGTTGAGATTATCTAAAAAAGGTATAGAAATAATTCAGAAAGATGCTTTTAGTAGAAGATTAATTATATTTGCATGTAAATAACACAGGGATCTGATCGTTTAGATAATGATGCAAGGGAAAGTTAGATAAGAAGGATCCTATTTTGAACGTGGCATGAATTCTACAATGTACAATCCAAATTTGTAAATGGCCTCATATGGTATCAATATCCTTCATGTAAAAAAATAGAAGATGTACAGGTTGTGATGCCCTTATTGGATTCCTCCCCATAGGAGCTTCCAAATCCTTGGTGTAATATTTATCTTAGCATAGATATGCATGTTAAATTTCAAAGGGTGATAAGGAGTTTTCTATTGCACTCATAAAACTCAACTTTAAACCTAGGTATCTTAATACTTGAAAGCTTCAATCTTAATTTGAGCCACATTAATCTACAAAAACATACTGCTAGAAATTATGAACAGTGAAAATAAGCTAAATAGAACCATTTAAGAATGCATTTGTATTCTATTTCAAACTCTGAAGAAGAATATTACAATGTATAAGCTCAAATCAAAAGTCCAAAACATACCAATGAACACAAAGGTGCACCCTACATATCCTTTAGAGAATATGAAGAAGAGGGAAGATACAGTGTATCTGTTCACATATATGAAGTGCACAAGGTGACTTAGTCAAACCCTAACCCTAAGCCACTTAACGAACACTCCCTCTTATTTGGATGGAAGTGCCAAATATATTGCACCCAAACTGGAGGATAGCTATGGCATTCATGTATGTGTAATCCTCCTTTGGGTATGTTCCCTTAACGACACCCCATGTTAGTGCCCTAGTTGTCATAGTGATCCATGCCCTACTCTAATGATATTAAGAGCATGCAAAACTCTCTACGAACAGACCTGGAAGATATTGGTGCATTAAGTTAAGGCATTCTTGCACCCACACTCATTCTCTCTGACATAAATCCAATGTTTCTCTCAAGAACATTAGGGCTGCACCATCCTCTAATCGGTTGCACCCTCACTCATTCTCTTGTACATAGCTCCAATGCTGCTCTCAAGAACATTAGTGTTGCACCATCCTTTGATCTGTTACTCCCTCATGCTATCTGTACAAGAATTATGTTTCCTTCTACAGGAACTGCTACACCATTAAGGATATGATATTACTCTCCCTCTTAGTGAGGAAAGTGTTTTCGGATTTCCACTAGTTTGAGTCTCTAAGTCAATTTCTTGAACTTCTCCCCAGCTACGGATTTTGTTGAAACTTCCATAACTTTGAATTTGAATGAACATGCTCTAGTATCACTGCACTCTTCAGAACTCTTTTCCCAAGGAAATTATATTGGATATCTATGTGCTTGGAGCGGTTAGTGAAATGTTGGATTCTTAGAGTGTTTGATACAAATCCAATTGTCACAGTGTACCACTGTAGGCTCCAATATCTAATAGGTAAACTCTACAAATAACTTGTTATCTGAACTCAATCCCTGAGGGAATGGTGTTAGATATTTGTGCTTGGAATGGTTAGTGTAACATTGGAATCTCAGAGATTCTGATACCACTCTGATTGTCACATCATACCACAATAGGCTCCAACATCCAATTGATCAAATATTCAATTAATTTGAAAATCCAGAAGGATTCACAACTAGCATGGCCGGTTGCGCTGGATTTTTCATCTATCAAAATAAGCACTGTTGTTGCATGCTTCTTGTTGAACCAGGATATCGGACTTGAACCCAAACTAGAACAAGGCCCTGAAGAACTCTTCTTGTCACCTACATGTCTAGCCTAGGTAGAATCCACAAAACCATGCAACATCAATTCTTCATCTCCAGCATATGTCAAACCATAGTGTACTATGCTCTTCAAGTATTGAAGCACATGTTTTGCAGTAACCTAGTGAATTGACTATGGCTGAATGTTTTTACTGGAAATTAAAAATTAGTTTTAGCATTCACTAGATACATAAAGGAACCTCTCAACTATCTATAAATTGGTGGATCTACCAAATTTGAAATTTGATCTACTAATAAATTCAGATTTGATATCATAGGAGTAACCATGGGCTTACAATCCATCCTTTGAAATCTCATATGAATATTGATTGCATACTTACACTATCTAAGGAAGGCCTTTTTTAGAGACTAGGCTCAAGAAATAATGCATAAAACTGATGTCCTTCATATTGAATTGAGGTGCTAGTTGTGTCTAACACAATGCTATGAGCTTTTGAGTACCTGTACGTATAAAATCATCTACATATGGGACTAAAATGAATGGATCAGATCTATCAAATAAACAAAGATTGGGATCTACAACAGTTTTAATAAAGCCCAAATATAACAGTTAGTGATCAATCCTTTAGTACCGGGCATGTGGTGCTTGCTTGGGCTTGTCAAATTCCTTCAGGCTTCTTCAATCTACATACATGGGTCTCTCAAACTTGCACCTTAAAGCCTCTTTGATTGATGTATACCCCCTTCTGAACTAGTGCATTCACAAACACCATCTTTACATCCATATTAAGTAACATTCCAACCAAAAATGGATGTTAAAGATATACCGCACCTATTGGATGTATACTTAGTAATTGGATCAAAATTTTGTTTTGTAAGAAGAGGCTCCATATAATTCCAGGATTCATTAAAGCTTGTTGATATTCTCTACCTATTCTACTTTCACTACAATGACAAGAATCAATATCTTCTATTCCATTGAAGTTTCCCTAGGCAGATATTGAAGCATTGGACGTTTCACCCCATTGATCCTCACTCTCCCCTTTTTTTCCACCTGAAAATTCCCTAATCTTTAAAATGGAATTATCAAAATCTGGCCCATACTTTGAACGAGTAAGAGCATTGTCCAATTTGGAAAAATCTCCAAATTTAACAGCCATGGACATGAATTTCTTCACAGAAGCACCAATCTCTACATAACGCATGCATCGGGCCCATGAAGCTGGCTCATCCTTGGGTCATCCCAGCCTTACAACAAGTGTTTGTAGCTCTTGAAACTCTTTCACCATTGATTATATATTTTTCAATTTCTCTTCATAGCTAGAATAATTATCAGGACAAATTATAGACAAAGAAGATATGAATGTTGCATGTCTGAAAAATCCCCAGGAGACAGCCATGCATCTTACTAGAGATTTACAATCGCAGATGGCACCAAATATTATTTGAATAAAACCTCAAGAAGGAAATCAAACAAATATGGTTGTGTGTCTTCCATCTTCATTTTACTTCTACAAGACATTCAATAAAATGTAAGTGAGATCATCAATCAACTCTTGTAAAAAAACCTTTAAAATATCCATTCTGAATTGTTCAAGTTGAACGTCAAAATACCACTTTAAAGTCTTACGTAAAGATACACACAAACCCGATGCTATACAATATAAATAGGGAAAAAATAGGTAAAATTTGAAAGCCTATAAAATTATTGGTGCACCCTCTTATATACTCTACTGCCACACCCTCATCCACAGACCATCATGCTACACATAAATCAATGTTGTACAGATCTGTTAATATTTCCACATGTATGTAAGGACATGCAGTACTACTTGTTATACCTTATATTGTACACTTGTTCAAAGAATTTCTATACCAAGGTTATGAATTTTGGATGTCCCAAAACTAATAAAGTTTTTCTATTTATGAGTCAACTATTGTTCACATCAGGATATGAAATCAATTCCTATAAACTATTCCCTAACAATCTATGTAAACATTATGATTTCCATCTCACAAACCTGGTAAATTTTCTTGAAGAATGTTCCATTCCTGCTGAACTTTCTTCATCCATTTACGCTTATTAATATGTTGTGAAAAAATGTTTAAAAACTTCAATCATACACCATAAACATGAAAAAGAGCATTTATTTTGGCAACAAAAATCACAAAAAGGGATGAGAAGAGCATGCCCTTTAATAAATGTATACCTGGTTTGTTTCTTGGTGGTAGAAGTGATCCATAGGGTCCTTTACACTGTCAAATTCTTTGAAGTGACCTAGGTCATGACAACTGCTACTAGGAAAGCTATGCAGTGAAAGTTCCTCCCTTTTCTGTTCCATATCCACTGTATCTTCCTCCATTTTCTGTTCCATATCAATTTTACCGAATATCAACTTAAATAAATCAAAATAAAAAACTTTCTAGCTCGCAAGACCATCTTAATCATATTGTTCAGCATTATTGCAAACCATCATCTTCATCTCTACGAACGACAAATAATTTTTGAGGTTCAATCTGCATAACAAACACAAAAAATTAACCTTTGGCAAAAAAAAGTAAATTCATACTGTTTATTCTGTGATAGCCTATTTATAATGTGGCAATGATACCAACAAATAAATGGTAAGAGGTTACCATGGTTTAATTTAATATTATAATAGTTGGAAAAACTATAGATAGTAAGTTATAATTTAAATAGAATGGTAGGTAAGTATGTTAAAGGTTATAATAAGGGTAAGTGTAACCTTGGGAAGAGAATTGAAAGGGGGGGAAATACCAATTATGTATAATAAAGGATGAACTTCTTGAAGAGGAAGTTGGTTTTTGGCAAGGTGCTTGGTCTACATAGGCTTCCTAATATCTTAATAGTCCAAACTCTAGTTTTTATTAAAGGATCGTTTTTTAGATCATCTGGAAGGCATGGGAATTGCAAAAGCTTTAGATTTAGATTTGGAAGGCATGGGACATGGAAAGACTAAAATGTTGAATATGGAAGTGAATCATGTGGCTTCATCCTTAATGAAAATGTTGGGGATGCATTTGACATTGTGAATCACCCATCGCTTGTTCAATCTTCTATCAGTCACCTCCAAGGTGATGCATTTACAAGTGAAGCATGAAACGATAAAAAAAAAAATATAATTGCATTAATCGCTCCCTTAATGACATTATCAGACTACCTTTTTAGCATAATTTCAATTCGATAGCATAAATTGTTGTGTCAACTATTGAAAGGAATAAAAACATTAGAAGTATGTGCAACAAAATTCCGACTTATTGGTAGATGCCTACATCCACTATACAATTCAACTCACCTAAAAATGTAGAATCTCTGACCCAAAGCCTACATGATCTCCTTGGGGTTCAGTTTGCATCATCTCAATATTATCTATAGCCTAAAAAGTAGAAACCAAATTTAATAGAATTTTTTTTGAAAATAAATATAATAGTAATAAAAAATATGTTTAACAAAAATTATCAATACCCGTGTCACGACTGGAACCTGACAAGGAATAATCTCTTCAGGCAACCCTTGATGTGTAGCACATACCTGAAAATTCAATAATGTTAAGAGCCACACCATATAAAATTATGCTCATCTTAAATTCACTTGAAATTTAATGTAAAAATCTAGATAGATAATACCTATGAGACTACTGGAACATATGAAGGTATCATGTCTTAAGGAAGCCCTTCATGTGGAGTGCTAACCTGAAAATTCCATAATGTTAAGACTCATAACATATAAAATTATGTGACTTAAATTCATTTTCAATTTGATGTACAAAAATATAGATAGATAGTAATGAATGTGGCACCTGTACATGATCATGTCCATGATCTACATAATGAGGATCAGGGGCAAAGCAATGTTGTTCTAAGAATTTTGTAAACTGCATAAGTTTTTTTTTTTTTCTAAGTAATTCTATCTCTATTATATCATATTTAACAAAAAGTTACAAGGCTCATCCTAAGGGATGGACAAGTCCATTCCAGAGGGAAAATTTGATAGTTTGCTGCCAAGAGTTAGACTGCCGCAAGAGGGGAAACCAGTCCTTAGAAACCACATAGTAAGTGTTGCCTGAAACGGGAAACAAACAAAGAAAGTTTTCAAAAGTGAGCGTAAAATAAAAAGTATATCTTTCCTGGACTTGAATATGCTAAAAAGAGCTGAAATGAAAAATCTATGGAGGACCTTCATGCTTGTTGCTAGGGAAGGAGCATCTTCCAATATTTTGCAGACGTAGCCATAGTCCATAATGTCTAAGCTGGAAACGTTTGCAGCAGGAAGAGACCGAGGTGAAGCTGGGAGACCAAGTCACTCCACCGGAGTGTCCAATTGCAAGTCGTCCCATGGAAAGGTCGCGTGCACCTGTGGAGGTTCCAAGCTGCCGCCATCGTTCTGCTCCTGGTTGCCTTCTGCACCCAATTCCAAGTTGCCATCGCTAAAGTCGCTCGAGTCGCCACTACTACTGGAAGCGGGTTGCACGGGAAGGGCTTTCATCTTCCACGGGATGAAAGCTAGCTCCAGGGAGATGGTTTATTTACAAGCTTTATTCTTGGTGTGGGAAGAGGACGGGAGGAGAGCAGGGGCAAGAAGCTGCAAGGTGATGTAATGTTCCAAAATTTTCGTTAAGTTAATTGGAACATTAATTTTACTTTCCTTTTTATAAAATGAATAAAATGGGTAAGGGAGCCCATGAATAAGCATAATAAACACTCCAAATGCACAAAGGGGTCACTTAAGTGGATTATTGTTCATCTCCTAGTGTGAAAAGGGGAAAATAGAAGAATACTAGGTCCAGTTTGACCAAGTCAAACAGCGCTGCATGGAGGCAGTGAGTCACCTAGTGGGACAACATAGTTTTCATAGGAGGGATATTATTGGAAGAGATAAACCCTAATGGGTGAGTTCCATGGCAAGGAAGCCTCCTCTTTACATAAAAGAGGGAAGGAGAGCCATTGCTCATTATGTTGAAGAATTTGATTTTGCTCTGCCCTCTCTAGTTGTGCAACTGGGATAGCTTGTGCTGCTTAGCACAAAGGAAATTTCTATTTAGAAGTTTCCTCTCCTTCATTGGGAAGCTTTGGAGGACCTGATATTCATTCTCCTCACATACAGGCTTGAGGCCAAGGAAACCATCTTCAGCTACAGTGTTTTCCAGCTTGGCAGAAATGTTGAGCTGTTGGGGGTTGCAGTGAGGATTCATTATCACCCACTTCCGGAGCTATTTTTTCAAAGGAGGAGATCATTATTTCTTTGGGAGATTAGTGAGGAAGATCCCAGAGCTTCATTTCAGATTTTGGCATTGGGCCATATGTTTCATCTCATTCCGAGCGCTAACTCTTCCTCATATTGCGTTATTTTCAGAGGGCACTTGCAGGAGGGGTTCACATAGTGGATTGGAGGGTGTAATCTTCGGTGAAGGGAGCAGCCTTTCACTTAGAAGATCATTGGAGGAGGTTGCTACATCATTTGTAGCATTTCCATCCTTCTCCATTTTTGTATTTTTATTGAGTTTCTTCTGCTACCTAGCAACTTCGACATTTTTCCATTTAGTGTATTTTGGCCAATCCTTTAGGAGATTGTTGTAGTATTATTTTATGGGGTTGAGATCTTGCTCCCCCACTTTATTTGAGCCTAATAATGCTATATCATTGTATCTATATCAGTTTTTAGTCATTTCTTACTATATACTACGCAGTCATAGCTTGTTGCTGGGTTGTGTAGCTGTGAACTTTCATTGTTTCATGTACATTTGTCTTGGGGCTGATTTGGCCTAACTTGAGAGGGCTTACCTCAAGTTCCTATATATCTATTTTTTTCAGCACATAATATAATGGCTATTCACTCTTCTTGCACCATATTTATTGATATTTCACTACTGCTGCTTCTATAATTTTATGTATTGATGTAGTTCTCCCTTTTGAGCATTTTTTGGGATATACAGGTTTGGAGGATCTGAATAGAGTTCCTATGGTTATTTCTTTGAGCTCATATTCTGGAAGAGTAATGTATGAAGGGTGAAAAAAAGGATCCAAGTCCTGGTTTAGCTTATTTTTACATTAGCTTCCTTATACAGCGTCCTTGAGGACCATTTTCCCGAAAATTCTGAAAAGGAATATTACAGTGGTATCAGAGCTTCGAACTTGGCCCAGCTTATGGAAGTTTGAATTTCAGAGATAGAAAAGATCAAGATGATTCAGCAGATGAGATTACTCTCATCATTTTTTAGATCTAGAAAAATGCCTCTCCAAGGAGGTTGAGAAGACTGAAGAAAGAGAAGAGGAAGGACCATTCACTTCCTACTCTCACCACTGAGGAGAAATAAAGCATGAGAAACACTTGGAATTCGAAATTCTAAGTGAGTATATTGCTGAGTATCGAGCAAATCCTAGAGCCTTCCAAGAGACTCTATATTTTTCACAATGTGTTCAGCAAAAAGAAGAGAGAAGACCCCACAACTATGGGATGATGAGAGGCAATACATTTCTATTGTCTACTTTCGATGGATTACTCACATGTGCAATAGAGGTCTGGGTGAAGAAAATAGAGGCTTTCTTCCTGCTACATCCTGCAGTAGAAAGAGAGGTTGTAGAAGTTGCAGCACTGCACCTTGAGGGTGAAGAGAAGACTTGGTGGTTCAGCCATTGGGAGAATGCAAGGGTTTCTACTCTTGTTGATTTTTCTTAGAGATTGATCAGAAGATTTGGTCAAAGGAGGGAGGAGCCCTCACCACCAACTGAAGAGGTACATACCAGCACTATCATAGTGATGGAGAATCAACCTTCATCTCCAGAAGTTGAGGCATCCGGAATTATTGAGGAGGAGACTCTTGCAGCAACACAATATTCTTCCGAAACTCTCCAAGGTATGCCTAAGTTTTTATTTCTTATGGAGGATTGTATATATATGCATGCTAATTTTCTAGAGAAGGAAACCTTCACTGCACTGTGCCATCACCTTCATACACCATTGATGTGTTGTGCACCACTATTGGTGTTGGGGTTTAGACACTTTATCCGGGAAGAGTTTGCATTTCAATGTCCCATGAAATGCAAAGGCCAAAATCTATTTTGGGAAGATGGTAGCCCTTGTTGGGAGGATACCAAGATGTAGGATGAAGAGGGACATCCACAAGGAGTTGAGTGGATGTGGATGGGAGGCAAGAGGATGGTGAGACTTTTGCAAATTTATGATACAGGGTAGCAAGAGGCAATGTTGTGTTGGCTACTCTTGAGAGAGTTTGGTCGGCATAGGACCTATCCTTTTTCATAGGATATGGAGGAGGAAGAGGAATGGCAGGATAATTACACCATGGGGTAGAGAGGAGCATGGGTGCATTATGATGATATGGTATTCTTCTTACCACTCATTGTGCTACCTTTATAGATTCATTATGGTGGGAGTATGGAGGAGAAGCAAACATTCTTGTTTCTCAGATTATATTCAAATGTTGCAGGAGCAGGAGGAGGCACTAGCATAGTGCAAAGGGATTTCTCCTTGGCCTTAGATGCCCAAGTAGTACCTTATTTATGGGAGGCACTCTATATGTGCAGAAAAATGGTGAGTACAGTCTTTGACAAGATCCATGTCAAAGAGTTGAGCTTTGAGATGACAGTGGCCCTACTTCACAGGCCAGCAGCGCTGCCACTTCCGAGTTGGGTTTACTTGTTGAAGTGTTTCCAAAACCACTTCAAAAGTGATGTAAATTGGAGGCATGTAGGATATGAGGATGAGGGAGTAATGGATGGTAGCATCCCTTGCTATATCTTGATCTTCTTGGCTTGGGTCCACAAGTACAAGGAGGGACACCTACATGCAGTATTTATGGTTTCTCGTTTCATGCATTCTTGTGCATAATCTTTGTTGACGAAGAAGTCCACTTGGGAGGGGATCCTAATGGATGTATATCAGCATATGGATAGATGCACAGCCCTATAGATGATGATATGGTTGGCACAACCACTTCCCTACTCTGTTGCAGTCGGGGATAATTTTCACTTGAGCCATTTCAACTCAAAGACCAAAGTACATGATGAGGGAGGTAACTATTTGCTTTATGTTTTGCACTCTCTTATTCTTTTGAGTAACATATCATATCAAGGATGATATTTCCTTCTTTCACATTATGTTTTTTTGTACTTATGGTCCACTGCAGCAATTATGATGGCCATCTTGTTGGTGGATTGTGGAGGAAATCCACAGGATTTTCGGTGTGCACCATTGGCACCAAGTTATGTTTTCATGATTTCATCTTGCAGGATGAATGTGGCAAAAAAAAAGTGGTTGGAAGGACACTTTTTGCAATATATATTGTGGCAGGTCAATGATGCCCTGCATTGGTTCCATGTGTGGAACTATGTTTCACCTCCTTGCTCTCACAGGTTTATGCTTGCATATTCTGCTAGTAGAACGTTTGACATGGGAAGAATCATTGGAGGAGTAGCACAAGAGTTGAGGATGCCCATAGGGAGTTTGGTTTCCCATACTTCTCACATTGCATTTTTCAGAAAAACAAATGGGCCAGCCTTGATTTCCATATTACACCATTTTCTTTTGAATGGGAGGAGCCATTTGGAGAGCTCGAGATTTTTGGGGAGGCACCCCATGGGTGTTGGATTTGATCAGATGGCTTGGGTCTCACATGAGGACCATTATGTTTCAGCCATATATCAGCAACAACCCCACATGTATCATAAGGGAGGAGAAACACATTGGGAGGATGTGTTCTTTGGGGGAGGAGGCCTCCATACTTTTTGCAGTACATGCTCTAAGGGGAGTATGGAAGAGGATATGGTCACCATGAAAAAATGTTTGTTTCTCCATGAGGTGAACCATATGATTGGTTGGATACCATATGATGATGACTTCCAACTCATCACATATGAGATGATTTTGGCCAGCTTGATTTACAGTGTTGATGGAGAGATCCTTGAAGATCTAGACCCCATCTTGCCACTTGAGGGCAACACTATTGCAGCCCAACTTCAGCTTTCACTCCACACTCATCATAAGTGGAGAAGAGGATAGCGTGGGGTAGGCTATGAAGCTTACCAAGATTAGATTTTTAGCCCACCTATTCTACATGGACTCAAGGTGGAGGATGATTTCCCGGAGTTGCCTAGTTGGAAGGTGACTCATTTTGTGTGGTTGATTGCTTGGGGATGGAGGATACACATGAGGAGGATGTATCCCAACATATTTCAGACTACATACCTTGGGAGGACCTTTAGAAAACACTTTTCCACTCTCTTCAGCACCTCACTTCCTCATGATGATAGCTTGATAGCTAATTTACATGCTGAGGAGAGGCATTGTGGGAGCTTCATTGATATGATAGCATCCTATTTCTTGGAGGAGACCATCATACATGGGTGCTACGTGATAGGAGGAGAAGAATCAGTCTACCCTTGCACTTGCTTTAGGAAAAGCAATATTTGGGAGGGGAGGACTGTAATGTTCCAAATTTTTCATTAAGTTAATTGGAACATTAATTTTTATTTCCTTTTTATAAAATGAATAAAATGGGTAAGGGAGCCCATGAAGAAGCATAATAAACACTCCAAATGTGAAAAGGGGTCACTTAAGTGGCTTATTTTTCATCTCCTAGTGTAAAAAGGGGAAAATAGAAGAAGACTAGGTCTAGTTTGACCAAGTCAAATAGTGCTGCATGGAGGGAGTGAGTCACCTAGTGGGACATCGCAGTTTTCCTAGGAGGGATATTATTGGATGAGAGAAACCATAATGGGTGGGGTCCATGGAAAGGAAGCCTTCTCTTGTCATAAAAGAGGGAAGGAGAGCCACTGCTCATTATGTTGAAGAATTTGATTTTGCTCTGCTCTCTCCAGTTGTGCAACTGGGATAGCTTGTGCTGCTTAGCACAAGGGAGATTTCTTTTTAGAAGTTTCCTCTCCTTCATTGGGAAGCTTTGGAGGACCTGATATTCATTCTCGTAACATATAGGCTTGAGGCCAAGGTAACCATCTTCAACTATAGTGTTTTCCAGCTTGGAAGAAACGTTGAGTTGCTGGGGGTTGTAGTGAGGATTCATTATCACCCACTACCGGAGGTATTTTTGTAGAGGAGGAGCTCATTCTTTCTCTGGGAGATCAGTGAGGAAGATCCCGGAGCTTCATTGAAGATTTTGGCATTGGGCCATATGTTTCATCTCATTCCCAGCGCTGCCTCCTCCTCATATTACATTATTTTCAGAGGGCACTTGCAGGAGGGGTTCACAGAGTAGATTGGAGGGTGCAATATTCGGTGAAGGGAGCAACCTTTCACTTAGAATATCATTGGAGGAGGTTTCTACATCATTTGAATAATTTCCATCCTTCTCCATTTTTTTATTGTTATTGAGTTGCTGCTGCTACCCAGTAACTCCGGCATTTTTCCATTTAGTGTATTTTGGCCAATCCTTTAGGGAATTGTTGTAGTGTTGTTTTTTAGGGTTGATATATTTCTCCCCCACTTTATTTGAGCCTACTATTTCTATATCATTGTATATATATCATTTTGAAGTCATTTCTTACTATATACTGCGTAGTCATAGCTTTTTACTGGGTTGTGTAGTTGTGAACTTTCATTGTTGCATGTACATTTGTCTTAAGGCTGATTTGGCCTAAATTGAGAGGGCTTACCTCAAGTTCATGTATATATATTTGTTGCAACACCTAATATAATTTCTATGCACTCTTCTTGCACCATATGTACTGATATTTCACTATTGCTACTTATAGAAGTTTATGTATTGTTGTAGCTCTCCCTTTTGAGCATTGTTTGGGATATACAGGTTTGGAGAATCTGAATAACCTTCCTATGGTTATTTCTTTGAGCTCATCTTCTGGAAGAGTAATTTATGAAGGGTGAGAAATAGGATCCAAGTCCTGGTTTAGCTTATTTTTACATTGGCTTCCTTATACAGTGTCCTTGAGGACCATTTTCCTGAAAATCCTAAAAAGGAATATTGCAGGTGAGTTGCGCATTTAGGATGGTAGGAGGGGGGCCGTCATGCACTATCTGGGAGAAGGAGGAGAGGTTCAGGTCATGGTTAGGGGAGATTTAAAAAGGTGTTCGAGATGGAAGGCCCCGCCCCCCAGCTCTCCGACACCTCATTCTATGGCGACGGGGCATACTAGTCCAGAGGGGAGAATCACCTGAAAGAAGGGGGGAGGAGGCAGAATCAAGGGAGGAACTACTGCCCTCATGAATAGAGAAGGGGCCGAGGCGAAGCTTCTGAGACAAGGCAACGAGCACAATGAGAAGCATAGCTAGCTGACGGTCGAGACACAATGCGGAGGAGAGATCTAGGGTGATGAGCTTAATAATCATGGCGAGAGTAAATGTGAGGGCCTCCAGATACATCGCCTTAACGGTGGCGGAGGGACTTTTAATGGCCATCTCACGCCAGCTGTTAACATAGTGAGGATCCCAAGGGAGGATCAAATGGGTGTGTTGTGTGTCCGTCCACATAGCTTCCCCATGTTTTCTTGTTAGCCTAGCAAGCACCCACATCCGGGGGTAAAATGCACAAGTTAAATAAATATATTGGTGTACTTTTTTGGAGACTAAATGTATATACACCCAAAAAACATGTTACATGCACTCTAGCTCATCTTATAAATGTGCATTTTAAAATATATCAAAACATGCTTGTACATACCTCACCCATGGTGTGAATTTGTTGTCTAATGGCTTGCTCATAGTGGTCTCTACAGGAGGATGCATACTCTAGAAGCTTATCTCGCTCCATCTCCCTTAACACGTCATCTGGAATACTCACAAATAAAGGAATTCCTGCACTAGATGAAGGTTGGATTGTCCATAAGCCGACTTCCTCCCGTCCTAAAGAAGCTACAATATGTTCTTGTATCTTCTCCCTCATCTGAGATGAAGCACTGGAGATAAGGGCTAACTCCTCTGGAAATGTAACTACCCTAGGTGGTTGAGGTGATAAACGAGGTGTTGGAGGCCTAAGCCCAACATCTTGCATAGCATCAAGTCGTTCATATGTATGACCTTTTCCAGCTCTATAGAATTTGGACCTCATATTTGTATAGTTAGGGTCCATGTGCTCTCGGAATTGAGCATACAACATCCTAACAAAATATTGCAACACCTCATCATTATTTTGGAACTTCTCGTATGCATACAGGAACTTCTCATAAATATAAGGTGAAATATTGGGATCATTGAATCTTGTAGTCTTCAAACTTTTTTTGTCTTCAGGCCGCAAGTCAAATAGTGACAAGGCCATTTCTTTAATGACCCTACTTTTAACTTCATTGTAGGAGTGGATACCAACCACTAACACTCTCCTCCTACACATCATGTCAAAAAAAACTTGGGTCGATGGTCCAACCCCACAATAAGTCTTTATCAAACTCTCCAAATTATGCAAAACAATTTGGAGAAAATCTCAACTAGGGGCAGAGAGATTGGAACTTTGCAGTTCATTGCACAATCTTGTGGAATGATCCCTCATCCCATCAACAGTAAGTAAGGATATGGTCTCTTCCCAAGGCATCTCCTCAGGAATATCATCGAGATGGGTGTAAAGGGGATCCTAGCTTGGATTTCGAGCAAACTCATGAACCTTATGACCTCTCCCCCTAGGAGGGTGATGAACACCACCTGTAACATGTTAAATTACTACACATATTAAAAATTAAATAATTTATAAGGAAAATTTTTATTTAAAAAACTTGTCTGGTAATTTGAAAATACCTCGTGGAAAAACTATCTCATCCTCTTCGCTCATCGGACTAGGATTTTTCCCTTCCAAGGAATGAAGGTCTCTACTAGCCACTATACAAAACATTAAATTGTTTTATCACACAAGTACATGAGACACACAATAAGTTTCACAATAAACATACATCAAACAATAAATTTCCCTCTAGATTTTACCTGAACGAGAACTATCCAAGTATGGGATGGATGCCACAAGTTGAGACATTGTTCTCCTTTGTCCCTCACCAGCAATAGGGCCAACCCCAACTCCTACATTTGCACCTATGGAGCATAATTTTTTCACATTAAACACATGTCATTTGAAAAAAAAAAATCACGAGTTCAACATTGAATATAACGTAAAGTTGAACATTTTAACTAGCAATCTAATGTGTACCTATACCGTGTATAATATACCCCTCATAATGGGATATAAGAAATTGGGGATGAATGGGAACATGTCTATGGGGCTCCTCTTGTTTGATTTGGTGTCTGGGCGCACGAGTCATATGAGTTCGTCCACCTTTGCAGGACAAAAAAATTCACATTAATCAATTTTTCACAACGAATAATGAATATAACCTACCTGAAAACATGACATAAATAAACATCCAATGTATTTGATAATAATCCTCTCATTGAGAGGTTTCTAGAGGGCTCACCTGATGCCATTGTTGCTATATTATCAAATCAAATTTTTTCCCCTCATAAACAAATTAGAAAACAAATTATCAATCGACAGTCATGTCATCAACCAATGGATAATAGGTACTATAGCTCCTTGACATACAAGGGCTCAACAATAGTACATGGCATAATATCTCATGGCACTAACTAAGGTGGGTCAATCGTTCCTCCAATTGTACAACTTAACTACCTAGTTATTAGTGAGTGGTCTCCTCGAGTGTTGTTCTACATATTTTGGAGCAATAGGATGGTTGGTAGCCTATCGAAAGAGGGCTTCAAGTATACCTAGGGGAATTCCTATATTCCTAAAGGTACATGGAGGTGAGATTTTGTTTACAAGTATTTTCTTGTGTCGTAGTACTGCAGGCGATACTAGCAAGGGTTACAAGTGTTTCACACAATGTGATTCCACTTTATTTCCTACATTTATTGTTCCTCTACTATAGTATTACCAAGTTATGGATAGATCACCGTGTTATTAAAGGGCATTAGCACAAGATTCCAAAATAAAGTTTAAATATATATGAGCTTTCTAACCAAAGGAAAGGTATCCTAAAATAGAAAGAAAATAACTTGTGCAAGGTATGCTTTGAGGCTGAAATTGCAACATGTTCACAACTTCTACTATACTTATTTGATTGGCTATTATGACCCCAATCATGAAATGCTACAAGATCATTAGATCTGTTATCACTAGATTGGCATAAATTTTTGCAATCTATCAAAACATATCCAATCAGTTGAATTTTTTTCCTTCCAAGAAAAATTCTAAAAGATGTTGAGTTTACATAAATGATATCTCCAATTATTGTACTTCATTTTGGACAATTCTTTTCTTCTAGGATAGGGTATTTTTTCAAGAGGAATTTAATTTTTAGATTGCATTCTCCAAAATCTACATAGAAAATTTCAAACTACTTGAACGTTGATATACTCTCTTTTCTAAAACAAACCAACAAAGACATATTTTTTTCTTTTTTGATTTTGTGCCCAAAAAATTGATCACTACATTCCCAAGAAATAATTTTGACACAAATTTTCTTTTAATCAACCCCAAAACTTTGGAAAATCACTAAATGTAGTGAAAAACCTAGGAATACAAGAGAAAGAGAGATAAACAATAAAAAATATCTCTTTGATTATAAGATACATAGAGCTATGTTAATTTTCCTCTTCAAGGGTGTACCTTGCAAGAACTGTGCTCCAAATAAAATCAAGGTCGTTGACAATACATTGCCTAAACTTCCACACAATAGATAACTATCCATAGAGAGCCTAAACTACCCAAGGTTTTACTTATAATGAGAGCATACTAACTAATTTGGACCCTCTTAACAAATTGGGCCCTTTTTGTAATGGGTGACTATTAGCTAGCTATTTAATGGGCCTTCTTGAATGAAGGTTTCCTCATACATTAATAAGTTATATAAATACGGGGTTTAGGCTATGACCTTCACATGCCCTCTTCATTGGAAAGCAACTTTGTCCTTCAGGGTGAAGGTGAGGAAATAGTTGTATATTCCCGTTTGGATCTTATAGTTGCATATCTTTCCACTAGATCAATACTTCTCTAATTATATGTCTACACAATTGATGCTTTGTGGTATCCAATAGTGCTTGTATTGTTGGAAGAGTTTGTTATTTATTTCAAAGGGTTTATAGGGTTGCATTCGTTTGATGATTTTCATGCACAAATCAAGAAAATTTGGGTACAAGGGTTGTCACCCCTCAATATGTTGGCAATGCAAGGTATTTCCTTATAAACCATTTTTTTTTCCAATTTACAATATTCAAAAGAAGAAAGCAAACACTATGGGAAAAAAAATTTTACATATCTTGGCAGGTTTAAGAAATATAACAAAAAAAATCCTCCATGGTATAGTTGAGAAATAGGTTTGATAACAAGGAAACTACCCACTTTGGTATGTATCAGTGAATAAATGAAGCAAAGTATGAGCATGAGATGCAGATATGAGGAAACATTCATTTATACTATCTGTAATCTGACTAACCCAAATCACATAAAGTCCATGAGTCAGTGTCCTATGCTTGATCACTCCATTTGGTTGCATTCATTTTTCTATTATATGATTGAGAACGTAGCCAACAGAATACTTAACCTCACATAAAAACCACAGGAAGAACCTCAGATAGCAACATTTCCAAGTTTCCAAGTCAAACTATTAGCCCAAGAGTGAATTTACAGAGAATATTGTGAGTGATAGGCGTGAAGCCCTGTTGGGCATTAGAAGAAAAAATAATGTATCGACCAAAAGCCCCTTCTCACGCACACTTACATTCATTTATAGGGAGACATGTCTTTTCCCTTTGAATAATAAAAGCATAGACCACCTTTCTCTATTTTAGTACACTTTCGGGTGCTATTTAAGAATAATCAACAAAATATTAAATAATATATAGTCAGGGATAACCCTATGGTGACAAAAAAAAATCCAAGGTAGTGCAAGGCAGTTTCTTCCAATCCCCTCCTGCAGGGGTACCCATTTTCTTGCAATGGCAAGCAAAGTGAATTTGCATGTTGGTATTAATTATTATTATCATTGTGACATGAAAACATACTCATGGTGCTTTGTCAAAAACATTACACATTTATTTTTAGTTGGTATTACCATTGCGACATGCAAACATAATCATTGTGCCCTGTTAGAGATCTAGGGACTTTTGCCCCTTTTCCTTCATCCCGGCCATTTTTCTTGAGCCCAGGCTATGGCCATGTCTACTTATGCAACAGTGGACTGTACTCCCATTATTAATGGATGGCCCATATTTCACCGAAGTTATAAAATAATTACTTCCCCTGGTACATGTTGAATTTTAATTCTTTGCAAGAAATTTATGGCATCGGGCTGAGAAATGCCATTCAAAAAAAAAATAATTGAGACTTGCCTGGCTAGATATCCAATTTGTCGTTGATGCTCACGGTGGCAGACTCAATCGTTGATCTGGCTCAAAAAAGATAGGGCTTTTTGTGCTCCAGTGTACAGGTTTGCATGGGCCAAGGGTTTGCAGAAAGTTGGGGGGGACAGGATTTTGGGGTTTTTTTATAAGAATAAAACTCTTAGACGAGAGTTAAAACAACTCTAGGCCGAGAGTTTACCCGAGAGTTTATGTCAATAAAACTCTCATACGAGAAAATACTTAACTCTCGGATGAGAGTTAAAACAACTCTAGGCTAAGATTTTTCAAACTCTTGTCCGATAATTTACCCAAGAGTTTATGTCAATAAAACTCTCGGATGAGGAAAAAATTAACTCCCGTCAAAGAGTAGTTTAAATCTGATCAAGCCCAATCTAACTCTCGGGAAAAACATTAAAAATCTCTCAGACGAGAGTTTTAAAAATTCCCGGTCGAGAAATTGAGTTGAATATTTTCTCCAATGAGAAATTAAAAATTTCACCCAAATTTTGGCCATCCGCCAAAAATTGTTTCCCAACTTCGGGTTTTCACCCAAAACTGTATGTTTGTCTTTTGAACTATATCCAAATATACATTGGAAATTACAATGCAATAGAACAAAAATGGATGGTAATTTAATCCACATTGTAACTTGGTTACAATCAAAAAATTCATGCCACCCCTATGTTTGATAGCCTCCATTTTCTTCCATATTCTTTAGTCCAGTTTACTCCTTGTACCCATGGAGGGATTAAAAAGCCTAATTATCCACTTGTGCTACTAACCCCAACACTAACTTAAGGTGGCCTATAATACATAGGATTTACCCCTGCACTAGTAGGTGTATAGGGAGTGGGTATAACCCCTAGATGATAGTGGAGGACTTGGATGTTAATTAGGTCCCAGTACGATGGTGTATGATCTGAAATGTGGTCCAAAAGTGTTGGGCATCATCCTATTTTTCTCCAACCGACTGATGGGCCAATAAATTAGACATAAAATAAGGACCATTTATCCTTTATTAGGCCCATCTAACATTCCTTATGGACATAAAAGATATATTAAATCTCTCCTTCTACACTTAATAATGTTTTCTTTTGCTTTAATATGTTCTTAGGAAGGTTTAAAGGTAATTTCATATTTGTGCCTAATATTGGTTATTTTTGTAGAAAATTGTGAGAATATTGGGTAGATTATGCAGATTTGGAGAAGGAGATAATTTAGGGACTTGCTCCCTGCCACTCCAAGATCAAGATTTAAGAATAAATGAGCACAATGTCAGAAAATTATGGATAAATCTTGGAGAGATTCAAGGGGTTTTTCCACCCTCCTTAACTATCAAAGGCAGCCAAGCAAACTGAGGATGAAGTGCACTTAATCTATGGTTTACTTGGAGTCAAAATGGAATCAATCACTATTTTCTAGGGAGTTGTTGGTAGATGCCCTATAGAATAAATATGGCAGAGCTAGAGCTAGGAAGTGATTCGATTCCATTCAGAACTTTTACTGCAAGATATTAAGATTTTTATTATTGTACTCAGTGATTAAAATTTGAGAAATATAACGAGGCTATTCTCTTCCTGAAATGAGCAGACAAAATCCATTTTACTGATTTAGTTCTAGAGAGCTGGGCTCCTTGGTTAGGGGCGAAGCCATGTGCCCCAACTTCTCTGTTGTTTTCATTATTTTCTTTCTGTCATTTAGCTAGTTTTATTTCTAATATTTTCATTGTTGTTATAGTTTTCTTTTGTAGATTTAATCTTCTTATCTGTGTTGTATAATAGTTGATGAACTCCATAAAACTGTGAGGCAGCCTTCCCCTCTCATCTATGTCGATAGAGCTCGAGGAGGGTAGACCTTCCCGCATACCAAAAATGATTTATGTTTATGATTTGTTGCTTCTCAGATTAGAGTAGAGTACAATAACAGTTTCAGTATTTCTTCCACTATGTTATCACGCATTTTGTCTATTTTTTGTGCATGAATCCGCAGGTTTTTTTGTAGGAATTAGTATTACAGTTCCAGACAAGTTCACCCTCACCTTCCCACTTCATATTCCATCTTTGTTTTCACGCTACCAAACACCTCAGTTACGCTCTATTCCCCCCTTATTATTTTATTGTAGTTGTCGCCCTTTTTATTCACGAAATTCTTACAAAAACATTAAAAGTTTGACCTTTGCCCTTGCTCCTCAAAACTCCAGCTCACCGTACTTCATGTTAGTATCAGTGTTTTCATACTTCCATGAGGGATCAAAACACATTTTGCATGTGCATCTTAGGTGTCCCATTCTAAATAAATTTTCAATCATTCCATTAGGTCATGATATAAAATTGTTCCACTGGTGTTTTTCCTTGTCAATAAACTTCATTCTCCCTCAGAAGATCATATTGACTTACTCATTCTCATTTCTCCTTTAGCATAACAACACCTATGGAAATTCTCTTTTCACCAGGAAGTCTTGTAAAATCTCATTCATTAAATTCAAGTCTAAAGCAGTCCCATAAGGTCATTAGGTTTTTATATTTCTCAAGGTCACTCCTTAATTTTAGATGAGGTTAGCACATATAAGAGAGGGACTAAATAAGATCATCATGATGTAATTATCATATTTTCAGAGTTGTATTTTTTTATTTTAATGATTTTTATATCAAAAAGTCATTTTTATATAAAATTCAATAGGTAATTTATTTATATTTTTCCAAATGTAATTTTATGTTCTCATATGTAATAAATTCATCCAAAGTTGTCAAATGCAGTCATTTTTGGCTTAAGTGGAGGAAAGGAAGACAAACTCCATAACTTGATCAAACCGCAAAATGCCAAAAAAGTCAGAGAGATAAACAGTATCAGTGCCAAAGTCCAAAAGAAAAAGTGAATATAGGAAAAGTAGATAAATCAAATTGAAAATTAAAAACCACTAAAGCTATAAATCCATTCAAACACCTCAAATCACGCCATTTCC
The DNA here is from genome assembly GCA_034641835.2 of Pinus albicaulis. Taxonomy (NCBI): domain Eukaryota; kingdom Viridiplantae; phylum Streptophyta; class Pinopsida; order Pinales; family Pinaceae; genus Pinus; species Pinus albicaulis. The sequence continues at coordinate 108,673,516 of CM076575.1, forward strand.
TTCATTCATCCATCAGAAGTTCCCAGAAAAGGATAAATTCCGATTTTTTGAGCATTTTGGGTCAAATTTCAGGTTCGTTGCGCGTTTTCCCTCAGGCACTGCGTGTTTGACCGGACACTGTGTGTTTACACTTAGGCACTGCACGTTTGGCCAACAAATACTAACTAAATAACACACGCATTGCGTGTTTACCCTTGGTCACTGCGTGTTTTCCCCGGCACCGTGTGTTCCTCCAAGACGCTGGGTGTTTGCTCAAGGAGGGTTTCAAAGGGTTTCACAACCTCCAGCAAGCTTCATTTCCTCAAAAATTTCTTCAAAGAACCTTAAATCAGTAAGTGGACCCTAAGACACCTCTCCTCTAATATATTTGGTTTTTGATAAGAAATTTGAGGTGCTTGTTGCTATGAAACCCTAGTTTTCATTTCCTTCCCATTTTTCATTCATCTTCTTGTCCCTAAATACATATCAGTCATAAACACTCTTAAATCCTAGGGTTTTCATAGACCTAGTTTTTCATTTACACTCCCTCCATTTTCCTAATATAGTCATTTCATCTCTCATTCCCTTCATCTCATTCCATTTACCCTAGGATTTTCAAGCCTTCAAATTCAAAATGTCTGAAGAGGAGGACAGAAGTGTCAGTGAGGAACAAAAACCAAAGAAGAGTAAGAATGGAGGGAAAATCATCAGATATGAACCAGTAACCACAAAAGAGCTCATGGCTTCTCCCCTCACTATGTCATGTTTTAAACATGTTGGTTGTTTTGAGTTTTGTGAGAGGGTGCAAAGGGTCCAATATCACCCTATGTTGAGAAGGTTGTTTATTACTAATCTTCATGATAGGAAGGTCACTCTTGCTGGGGTTACTTTTACCATGTCTACTAATTCCATTACAGCTGCTACAAAGATTCCTAATGTGTGAGAGAAATGGTCTAAACAAGGAAACCTTGATCAAAGCTACTATGAACCATATCTCAAACCTAGATACAAGGATGACAAAAAGACGATTTTCCCTTTCTCTCATCTCATTGACCTATATTTCCCTATGATGAAAATAATCATGAAATACTTCACCTGTGAGGGGAGGTTTTCTCGACTCTATTCATATCATATCTGACTACTCATGCACTTCACTAGAGTCAGAATGCTTCACATACCCTACTATATCTCCTGCAACATTGACAAGATGGCATAAATTGTACAAAAAAGAGATTATAATCATCAAATGCAAAGTATTTTCCACCACTCCCTCATCAAAATGATATTTTTGCATCAGCTTGAGCAAAATAAAATTCCATGGGACACATTCATAGCAAATGAAGTTTTCACTACCCCACCTAGTCAGCATGAGCAGAGTATCCACTCATCATCTCATCCTCCCATATCTACTCCTCCATCTCAGCCTAATTCTCATACATCATCACGAATTCAGATGCATTCACCTCATGTTGATCCTACTTCACCTTTCCATAACCCTTCACCATCATGATTCTGAGTCATCAAGGAGTGAGGAGGACATTGAGGCAACTTGGGCTAATGTGACTGATGTTGAGCCATTTCCCAAGACCTATCAGATAGGCTACAGGAATGTGTTTGCATCACTTGGAGTGTAAGGGGCCATGCCTTCTTCATCAACAAAACAGGTGGACAAAGGCAAGGAAAAGGCTAAAGAGCCAATCATTGATGAATAGGAGGATAAACATGAAATAGAGCAAGAGTTTCAGCTGATTGACCTTGATGAGGAAGATGAGGGAAAAATCATCAGTGCAGAAATCAAAGGCAAATAAGAAAATATTAGTGACCTTCAAGCTAATATTGACATAGAAAAGTATGTGATTGATTTTCTTGAGCAATAAAATCAACAACTGAAAGCTAAATATTCATCAATGAGGTAAAAGCCATCAAAGCACAAAGAGAGGCAGAAAAGGCCAAGGCCTTATTGAAGGAGACCGTGGAGATATTTGGTGAGATTGATGATGAGGAGGATTAGCCTCCAATACAGAGACCAAGGACTAGAGGGCTGAAAAGAGCTCTAACCCTTGAGAGACAGAGAGAAGTTGAGCTGGCAGAGTAGCTCACACCAAGTGAGCTGCTTGCCCTAGAAATTACCAAGGACAGAGAATCATGGCTTGATAGAGCCAATTTACATTTGGACAGGTTGCTAGAGAAGGCCAACAAGGAAAATTACTAATTGAGGAAAATATTCAAAGTTCATGCACGGAAAGAGAGAATATTGGCCAAGCTCAAAAGAGCCAATGCTAAGATTGAAAGTTTGATTAAGCAAGAGGAGAAAGAGATGTTAGATATACTTGTTGAGGTGTCTCTTCATGCCTCAAGCATTTGAGAAGAAATTACCCTCAAAATTTTGGAAAATTTTTGGCACACATAGCACTTGAAGTCATTTTTGGTTTTTTGAGTATTTTTGGCACGCGGAAATTCTACCAAACGCACAGTGACCTGGACGTTTCGCTATTTTTTGGGGCCTCCAAATGAAAAATGGAGACCACTATCATCTTCATAATGATGAATAAATTGACCCTAGCGAGTTTCATAAAATTTTGAGGAGAACTGGTCCCTCAAAAGTGCAAAAAACTACCAAATTTTCATGGTTCTACCTCCTTTTTGACCTGGTTGCCGCATGTTTACCAGTCTTGGGAGATTGAATTTTTTACAAGGAGAATGAGAACCATTTTGGAAACTAGAGGTAGGTTTGGAAACTAGACTTAGAGAGCTTTCCAATGAACTATCATGGAGATGATTTGGACACCGCGAAGGCACTGAAAAGTCGCTTTCCAAAGATGTTATTTTTCCTATTAGGGCACTGCGCATTTGCCAGGAAAATGCATTTTGCACAATCTTCAGCAAATTTTGAAGTTTCACTCCAGTTTGACTTTTTATTTGGGAAAATGAATATATTATTGATTTAAATTTTCATGGTGAATGTAAATGTGATGTTTTTACTTTCATCTAAGGTAGATAGATTAGGTGAGTCCTCTAGAGGTCAAATGAATTAGTTTCCTCCCTTTTAGAGGCAAATTGTTGGGTCTTCCTAGTCTTCAGTTTCTTGTTTGGTAGTAGGTGAAACTGATTCCTTATCTCATGGATTCGACTCCCTGAGGCTATGGAGAGTGGTTTTAAGATCTATATGATGTATTTTCTTAGTGATTGTAATGGTTGGACTCATTTGGAGGTTTGGCATATCAAGAGACACACTTTTGTATCAGTTATGAGCAGGAAAATTAATCGAATTTGTAGATATTTTTATGGGATCCATGTGGTATGGTGTTTAGTTTTAGTTTCTTCTTTGTGCTTAGATGTTAGAATGTTTTTTTACTTCATCCATCATTTAAATGCTATTAAGTGAATGTTTTCAGGTTAGATGAACATAATCCATAATTTCTATGCTATGTTTTGGGTAAATATTCACAATTTGTAATTTCTTCAGTTTAGAAAGAAACCATGAATTCACCATGCTCTTCTAGCTCCTCAACTATCTTTATAATCCCACCCATTGAAATCCTAAAGTGCTAAACATTGTACCTACCTTGCCCCATAGAACACCCTGCAAATTTTGACCTAATTTCCTTGTCCTGACTGTTTGACTCCTTCTAATCCAGCACAACCAAATCAAAACAATAAAAACCATGAGATACTATACCTAGCCTAATATCTTCTTTCCTCAGTCATATTTTCTATGATTATTACGGAGAGAGCCCTCTCCTTTCCTAGTAGGGCTAGATACTTGGCTAAGCGTGGTTTGAGGTTACCTCGGAATTTCCTTTCTTCAGCCTGAGGTTCAATCCGAGTGATAACATTTTGGCGACCATACTGGGGAAAGAAAAGTGAGATCATATCAACCCCAGTAAGTTTTCATTGAAATTATTAAACTTTTGGATGATAAGTTTAGAGTTTATTCAAAGGCTGAATTGAAAAAATTGTAAAGTGAAAATTGGTTTTCGAAATTAGACATACTGGCTTCCCGAATATACACTAGATCCAATCCCAATCCCAATCCTACCACCATTGTTAGTGATCCTCATAACATAGGAAGAAAATCCAAAAATGTTGTGGAGACATCCAGTTTAGCCAAAAATCAAACAGAGAAAAGTTTCATTCCTAGAGCTAATTCATTCCTTGGAAAGTTATAAAATTTGCAAGATATTGAATTTGATATAAATTTTGAGAAAAGCTTATTCTAGAGTAAATATTTGAGTTGGATTGATGAAATAGTTGTTGATTCATCCATTTCCTTTCATAGTCCTATTTCAGATATATTTTCACATTCTCAATCAAGATCACAATCAGGGTCACAGATTTTACAAGTTCTTAAATATATGTAGAACTATTCTTCGCAAGTAAATGCTTGGGTGATAAACAAACCTCAAATCTCAACTTCTTCTACCATCACTTCATCTATTTTTCACACTACTCAATCAATGACCAATCTTCCCTTGATTACATCAAGCATCCAAAACCCTATTATAAATCCTCCACCTCCATTCATCATGGTTGCAAGATATTTCCCCCTTGTTCTCCCTCAGAACCTTGGTGCTATGCTCCAATATTACCAAACCAAAATCCCTTTGTTTGAAAATACTCAACCTCTGACAGCCCAAAAGCACGTAGACAAGATGAATGACTTTTTTTATCTTCATGAAATTGATATAGAGGATTTGAAGATGAGGCTGTTTGCACAAAGTCTGGGAGGGGAAGTAAGAAAATGGTTTAGAGCTCTACCAGTAGCCACTATTGACACTTTAAAATTTTTTCAGCAACAGTTCGCAAAAATATGGAAATAAAAGAAAAATCCCCTTCAAATTTTGTATGAATATGAGAACATCAAAAGAAATGTTGGTGATATTGTGCAAGATTATTGTGTGATATTTAATGCAGTGTATAATGATCTTCCTTCACAAATCAAACCACTGGAAGGTTTGCTTTAGTCAAATTCCCGAATGGATTTTATATTGATATGGCATATTAGTTACGTGAACGTGATCCTACAACTTTAGCATATATGCAAAACAATGTTGTAAGCGTGGAAGAAAATGTTTTGGCCAAAAGAGCAAGGATGAGATATGAAAAGAGAGTGACCATAAAAGAGGATACATCTACTTCTGATGCTAAGATGGATTCATTACTTCAAACTAGGAAAAGAATGGTTGACCGATTTTCTATCACAGATAGACCTGAAACACAGATCTAGAACCCAAATTTTAGAGGGGAGAAGCAGCCTCAGTTTAGAATCAAGAAAAGAGAGGAGGAAGAACCCGACCAAATAGTACAACAACAACAACAATAGCAGATTCAGACCCCGTTGCAACAGAATTATGTTCAAGGAGTGGAAGATGAAGAAGATGAATATCTGGTGGTTGAAACAAATCATTTCCTTACAGAAGATGGTCTTCCCATGTTTCTGACTAAAGATGAAGAGTATACTGAAAATTTGGATGCTCCAAAAGATGAGGACTATATCTTGGCAAATGATGATGATTTGGAAACTGAATTCGATGATTACCAGCATGGGTATATGAATTCTTTGAGAACACAGTAGAAAAAATATTCTTTAAGGAGCAGAGATGTACCTGTCAATCCTATTCAGAAAAGAAAATAGGTCCAATCAAAGAATGATCTTTCAAATAATCAGAGAAAGGGTAAAGAGCATGCAGATCAAAATCATATCAACATCAACTAGCCATCAACAAGCTCAGTTAATAAAGATAAAGACACTCAGAAAAAGGAGAATGTAATAAAGGATCAAAATGATAGAAGAGATACTATTGTCAAAGAGGTAGATAAAGTCACAAATTTTAATTTAGAAAATGAAATAGCTAAATTTAAAGTGTCCATTCCTTTGACAGAATTAGTAAAGAATAGTCATTATAAACATAAAGTGTCTAAAATGTTGCTAGTTGATCCTTTGTCTGCTATGGTTAATGTTGAAGATGATCACCCTGAGCTCATTTTCAGTCCAGCTATAGATGGTCAGTTAGAAGAGAGTGATGTTCCCCCCTTTTATTTGAGACTTAGACTACATGATTACATACTTCATAATGCTATGCTTGATTCTGGGGCTTCTCACAATTTAATGCCAAAGGCTATTATGGAAAATATGGGCATGGATATCACCCGACCGCATCATGATTTGTATTCATTTGATTATGGTAGAGTTCATTGCATTGGTCTCATTAAATATTTAGTGGTTTCCTTAGATAAAATCCCAGCAAGAATGTTTTAATGGATGTGTTGGTGGCTGATATACCACCTCGATTCGGCATGCTGCTGTTTAGATCATGGGGAGCCAAAATCAAAGGTATTTTAAAACTTGACTTCTCTTATGCTACTATTCCTGTTTTCGGGAAATTGAGAAAATTGTACTGGGAAAAGAAAATGAAATATATGATAACTAGTAAGGAGAAGCCCATAAATCATCCAATACAAGATGTACATACAGATCTAGAATCTTTTATTTTGTATAATGACGATGGTTTGAATGATGTAAGTAATCAGCTAGTAGTGGTAGAGGATGTACCAGAAGTTTCAGAGAGTTTTAGAGAAGTTATTGATAAAGAAAAAGAAATGGTGACTTCTTCTGAAAAGCCTTTAGAAGAACAGAAAATCAGTGCAAATCAAAAAAATGAGGTGACCGTCAAAAGTAAATCAAAACCAATGGTTAAGTTTCAACATCTAGAAGATGAAGATGGACTTTGGATCATGGATTTTGATGGTGCTTTGGGTAAGGAAGGTGCAGGTACTGGTATTTGGATCTGAATTCATATTTGTAAGTCAGGTGGAATTCCAATTAGTGTTAGAGAATTCTCTTATAAATTGGCTTTTGACTATTCTAACAACGAAGTGGAGTATGAAGCATTGATCACAAGTCTCAAAATTTTGAAGAAACTTGGTGCAAAAATAATTTCTACTTATGGTGATTTTGAGCTTGTCATAAATCAGGTGAAAGGATAATATGAAGCAAAACATCCACGAACGAGAACTTATAGGAATGCATTCTTGGATATCTTAAAATTTTTTCCCAAATATACATTAACAATGATGCCAAGAAATCAAAATATCATTGTAGATTCGCTTGCTATAGTAGAAAGTAATCTCAAAATTCCGATGAACTCAAGTAATAAATTTGAAATTCATGTTAAACATAGACCTAGTGTTCCTAATAACTTAAGGTACTAGCAAGTTTTTTGGGATGACAAAGAAATTAATATATTTTTGCAGAATGAAGGAAAGTTCGAAGATGCTTTTATTGATGATGTTTGTGATACTGATGATCACAACATAGAGGCCAATCAGATGAATACTTTGCAGCTGAAAGATAATACTATTTCTAGAGGTATCATACCTTTAGAAGAACTATTTGATCAGGATGATGTGGTGATAAAACCAACATTGACTCCTACAGAAAAAGGTGTGGAAGACGTAAAAATTGGAACAACAGATAAGCCCAATATGGTTAAGCTATCTAAGACATTATCTCCCAAGGAAAAAGATAAGTACATCAAATTGTTATCTAAAGTACATCAAAAACATTATTCAGCACACTATTCCCATCAAGCCGAATCAAAAACCTTTCAGATAGAAGTTGAGAAGGATAAATCCAGTATTGTTTCCATCCATCGAGAAAGAGGTAAATCAATTGTATAAATCTGGTATCATTGTTCCAATTAGGTTTTCTGATTGGATTTCAAATTTAGTTCTAGTAAGGAAAAAGACCAGAGAAATAAGGTTGTTCATTGACTTTCGAAATTTTAATAAAGTGTCTTTAAAATATAATGACCCCCTTCCTAAGATGGACCATGTTCTGTAAAGGGTATTGGGAGCATCACGGATGTCGCTGCTTGATGTTTATTTAGTTTATAATCATATTTTGGTACATGAAGAAGACCAAGGTAAAAATGCTTTCACAACACCATGGGGGACCTTTCAATATGTCAAAATGCCAATTGGACTCAAGAATGCAGGGGCTACCTTTCAGCGGGCGATGGATATAGCCTTTGCCAATGAGAAATATGTTTTCTTAGTGGTGTATATAGATGATTTGACAGTTTTTTCTTGTTCTGATGATTAGCATTTATATCATCTAATAATTGTTTTTCAGAAATGCACGGAGTTCGAAATTTCTTTGAATCCGAAAAAGAGTCTTTTTGCTATGGAGGAAGGCAAACTTCTCCGTCATATAATTTCCAAATATGGCATTCACATTGATCCTTCGAGAGTAGAAGCAATTCAGCAAATAGATTTTCCGTGTAACAAAAAGGAGATACAATCTTTCAATGGTAAGATGAATTTCTTACACAGATTTGTTCCTAATTTCACTTAGCATTTGCGTGAAATGACTAATATGTTGAAAAAGGATAGAAGTGTAAAATGGAACACTGATGCTATGAATTCTTTCAACTTGGTAAAGATTTATTTAACTACAGCCCCTGTTTCGGTTAGTCTGTATTATACTAGTGATTTTATAATATTTTCATTTGCATCTGAGCACACCTTGGCTGCGGTTTTGATACAAAAGAAGGATCAGGTTGAGCAACCCATTGCTTTCTTCAGTCGAGCCTAGATATGTTGCTCCTCTCTATAATATTATTGAGAAGCAAGCTTTGGCCTTAATTATAGCCTTGAAAGATTTCCAGATCTATATTCTACATTCACACACTATAGCTATGTTCCAAATGCAGTTGTAAAAGAATTTCTCACACAGATCGATCTAGAAGGAAGAAGAGGTTAATGGATAGCAGCAATGCCAAAGTATGATCTTGAGATAAGGCCCACCAAGATTATCAAGGGATAGGGGTTAGCCAAACTCATGGCTGAATCAAATTTGCATGCTCTTGACATAATCTTTATTGCAGCAATGTCAGATGATGAAGAAGATGGTGCTCTAATATAGGTATCATAAATTTTTCTCACTTCACCATGGTATTCAAATATAGTGTATGTTCTTCAACACTTATGTCCTCCTCCTGGAATGTCAAAAAGTAAGGGTAGGTCTTTGAAATTAAATTTGCTAGATACTACATTCTAGGTAGTGCCCTTTATTGGAAAGATCCAGGATGTGTTCTTTTAAATTGTCTGGTTGAAGATGAAGCTAAATAGGTAATGGATGACTTCCATAGGGGATATTGTGGAGGCCACTTGTTTTGGAAAACAACAGCTAACAAAGTTTTGAGAGCAGGTTATTATTGGACAACTCTATTTTTAGATTTGTACAAAATAATCACAAACTGTCATGAATGTCAAGTAACTTAGGGAAAAAGGAAACTCCTTCCTCTTACGCTAAAGCCTATTGTAGTAAATGCTTCTTTTCAATAGTGGGGACTTGATTTTATTAGGGAAATTCATCCCACATCATCAACACAACATAGATGGATTCTAACAGCCACCGACTACTTCACCAAGTGGATCAAGGCTATTCCTACAAGGCAAGCTATAGACACGGTAATTATTCAGTTTTTATAATCCAATATTTTGTCTCGTTTTGGTTGGCCTGACAAGATTATTACAGATAATGCAGCAACATTCAAGTCAAAGAAGATGATTGAGTTTTATCACAAGTGTAATATCAGGTTGGGCCATTCCACTGCATATTATCCATAGGGAAATGGATTAGTTGAGTCCTCTAATAAATCCTTGGTTAGTATCATTAAGAAATTTTAGAGGAAAACAAGAAAAATTGGCAGAGCAATCTTACCAATGCTTTGTGGGTAGACTGAGTGAGCACCAAGAATTCTATAGGTACATCACCCTTTGAATTGGTTTATGGTACAGATACAGTGTTTCCTACATCACTTGTAGTCCCGGTTATGATATTATTGCAGGAAGCAGGTAGTGAGGAAGATGACATTCAACATCAAATCAATAAAATGATTCACCTTCAACAAACAAGGGAGGAGGTTTCTCAGAATACTTCTAAACTTCAAGAGAAAATCAGAAATATTTATGATCACAAAACCAAGGCAGATAAGTTTCAGCTCGAAGATGTAGTGCTGCGATGGGATGCAAGAAATGAAGAGAAAGGAAAGCATGGGAAGTTTGAAAATATATGGAAAGGACCCTACAAGATTTTAGCTTATCAAGGACAAAATGCCTATTTGCTGAAAGAGATGAATGGACAAGAATGTTCAGGAGGACCAGTCAATGGTAGGGTCTTGAAACATTATTATTTCTGATACAAATTCTAAAACAATGTTCCACTTTCATTGTAAATACCAGTTTCTATTTTCTGCAAGGTTTGGAGCAGAAAATCATTTAGGCTTGGGGCCTGAAGTGAAGGCTATAAAGCTTGTTGATTTTCTGTTATTTTCATATTTTTTGAGTCAGTTTTGGGTTGGTTTCAGAGTCATTTTTTGAGTCAGTTCTCGATCACTTTGATTCGTTTTTAAGTCAGTTTTATAGTCCGTAGTCTTTTAAATTTTTTGACTGTATTGGCCTAAAGGTTAGGCACTTGGTCTACGGTGTTCTTGACACCTCCAAGGAGCTTCCATCCCCAATAAGGCCAATGTTAGTGTCAGTATTTGCATAATTCCACCAGGGATCAAAACACATTTTGCATGTGCATCTTAGGTGTCCCATTCTAAAAAAAAATTCTATCATTCCATTAGGTCATGATATAAAATTGTTCCACTAGTGGTTGTCCTTGTCAATAAACTTCATTCTCCCTCAGAAGATCATATTTTTTGACTCATTCTCATGTCTCTTTGAGCACAAAAACACCTATGGAAATTCTATTTTCACCAGGAAGTCTTGTTAAAATATCATTCATGAAAGTCAGGTCTAAAGAAGTCCCATTAGGTCATTAGGTTTTTATATTTCTCAAGGTCACTCCTTCATTTTAGATGAGGTCAGCACATATATGAGAGGGACTAAATAAGATGATCATGATGTAATTATAAAATTCAATATGTAATTTATTTATATTTTTCCAAATGTAATTTTATGTTCTCATATGTAATAAATTCATCCCAAGTTGTCAAATTCAATCATTTTTGGCCTAAGTGGAGCAAAGGAAGCCAAACTCCATGACTTGATCAAACTAAAAAATGCGAAAAATTCAGAGAGATAAAGAGTATCAGTGCCAAAGTCCAAAGGGAAAAGTGAACATAGGAAAAGTGGATAAATAAAATTGAAAATTCAAAACCACTAAAGCTATAAAGCCATTCAAACACCTCAAAGCAAGCCATTGCCTTCATTCATCCATCAGAAGTTCCCAGCAAAGGAGAAATTTCGATTTTTTGATAATTTTGGGTCAAATTTTAGGGTAACTGCGCGTTTTCCCATAGGCACTATGCGTTTTCCCGACAACTCCTGACCAAATAACACAGGCGCTTCATGTTTACCCTTGGTCGCTGTGCGTTTTCCCGGGCGCTATGCATTCCTCCAGGACACTGCATGTTTGCTCAAGGAGGGTTTCAAAGGGTTTCACAACCTCCAGCAAGCTTCATTTCCTCACAAATTTATTCAAAGAGCCTTAAATCAACAAGTGGACCCTAATACACTTCTCCTCTAATATATTTGGTGTTTGATAAGAAATTTGAGGTGCTTGTTGCTGTGAAACCCTAGTTTTCATTTCCTTCCCATTTTTCATGCATCTTCATGTCCCTAAATACATATAAGTCATAAAAAATGTTAAATCCTATGGTTTTCATAGACCTAGGTTTTCATTTACACTCCCTCCATTTTCCTAAGCTAGTCATTTCATCTCTCACTCCCTTCATCTCATTCCATTTACCCTAGGGTTTTCAAGCCTTCAGATTCAAAATGTCTGAAGAGGAGGACAAAAGTGTCAGTGAGGAAAAAACACCAAAGAAGATTAAGAAAGGAGGGAAAATCATCAGATATGAACTAGTGACCACAAAGGAGCCCATGGATTCTCCCCTCACTGTGTCATGTTTTAAACATGTTGGTTGTTTTGAGTTTTGTGAGAGGGTGCAAAGGGCCCAATATCACCCTATGCTGACAAGGTTGTTTATTACCAATCTTAATTATAGGCAGGTCACTCTTGGTGGGGTTAGTTTTACCATGTCCACTAATGCCATTGTAGTTGCTACAGGGATCCCTAATCTAGAAGAGAAATGGTTTAAACAAGGAAACCTTGATCAAAGCTACTATGAACCATATATCAAACCTAGATACAAGGATGAAAAAAATACCATTTTCCCTTTCTCTCACCTCCTTGACCGATATTTCCCTATGATGACAATAATCATGAAATACTTCACCTGTGAGGGGAGGTTTTCTCGACTCTATTCATATCATATCTGACTACTCATGCACTTCACTAGAGTAATAATTCTTCACATACCCTACTATCTCTCCCGTAGCATTGAGAAGATGGCATAAATTGTACAAAAAAGGGATTATAATCATCAAATTCAGAGTATTTTCCACCACTCCCTCATCAAGATGATAGTCATGCATCAGCTTGAGCAAAAGAACATTCCATGGGACACATTCATAGCAAATGAAGTTTTCACTACCCCACCTAGTTAGCATGAGCAGAGTATCCCCTCATCATCTCATACTCCCATATCTACTCCTCCATCTCAACCTACTGCTCATACATCATCACCAAGTCAGATGCATTCACCTCATGTTGATCCTACTTCTTCACCTTTCCATAACCCTTCACCATCACATCATGATTCTAAGTCATCGAGCAATGAGGAGGACGTTGAGGTAACTTGGGCTAATGTGACTGATGTTGATCCATTTCCCAAGACCTATAAGAGAGGCTACATGTATGTGTTTGCTTCACTTGGAGTGAAAGGGGCCATGCCTTCTTCATCAAAAAAACAGGTGGAAAAAGGAAATTAAAAGGCTAAAGACCCAATCATTGATGAACAAGAGGATAAACATGAAATAGAGTAGGAGTTTCAGCTGCTTGGCCTAGATGGGGAAGATGAGGGAAAAATCATCAGTGAAACAATCAAAGGCAAAGAAGCAAATATTAGTGAACTTCAAGCTAATCTTGATAGAGAAAAGTATGTGATTGATTTTCTTGAGCAAGAAAATCAGCAGCTGAAAGCTAAACAGTCATCAATGAGGTAAAAATCATGCAAGAAAAAAGAGAGGCAGAAAATCCCAAGGCCTTATTGGAGGAGACCATGGAGAGATTTGGTGAGATTGATGATCAGGAGGATCATCCTCCAAGACAGAGACCAAGGATTAGAGGGTTGAAAATAGCTCTAGCCCTTGAGATACAGAGAGAAGTTGAGTTGGTAGAGCAACTCACACCAAGTGACCTTCTTGCCCTAGAGATTAACAAAGATAGAGAATCATGGCTTGATAGAGAAAATTTACATTTGGAGAGGTTGCTAGAGAAGGCCAACAAGTACAATGACTTTTTGAGGACAAGATTCAAAGTTCATGCACGGAAAGACAGAATTGCATTGGCCAAGCTCAAAAGAGCCAATGCTAAGATTGAAAGTTTGATTAAGCAAGAGGAGAAAGAGAGGTTAGATATACCTGCTGAGGTGTCTCTTCATGCCTCAAGCACTTGATAAGAAATTACCCTCACAATTTTGGCAAATTTTTGGCACACTTGGAATTTCAAGTCATTTTTGGTTTTTTGAGTATTTTTGGCACGCAGAAATTCTGCCAAACATGCAGCGACCTGGATGCTTCGCTCTTTTTTGGGGCCTCCAAATGATAAATGTACACCACCATCATGTTCATAATTATGAATACATAATCCCTAGAAAGTTTCAGAAAATTTGGAGAACTGGTCCCTCAAAAGTGCAAAAAACTACGAAATTTTCATCTTTCTGCCTTTTTTTTGACTTGGTCGCTACGCGTTTACTAGTACTGGGTGATTGAATTTTTGATAGGGAAAATAAGCACCATTTTAGAAACTGGAGGTATATTTGGAAATCATACTCTGATGGCTTTCCAATGAGCTATCATGGAGCTGATTTGGACATCGGGAAGGCACACAAAATTTGCTTGCTAAAGAGGCTATTTTTCATGTTAGGGCGCTGTGCGTTTGTGAGGAAAATGCATTTTTCACAATCTTCAACAAATTTTGAAGTTTCACTCCAGTTTGACTTTTTACTTGGGAAAATGAAGAAATTAATGATGTAAATGGTCATGGTGAATGTAACTATCATGTATACATTAGGTGAGTCTTCTAGAGGTCAAATGAATCAGTTTCCTCTCTTTTAGAGGCCAATTGTTGGGTCTTCCTAGTCTTCAGTTTCTTGTTTGGCAGTAGGTGAAACTAATTCCTATCTCATGGATTCGACTCCTTGAGGCTAGGTAGAGTGGTTTTGAGGTATAAATAATGTATTTTCTCAGTGATTGTAATGGTTGGACTCATTTGGAGGTTTGGCATCTCAAGAGACACACTTTTGTATCAGTTATGAGTAGGAAAATTAATCAAATTTGAAGTTATTTCTATGGGATCCATGTGGTATGGTGTTTAGTTTCATTTTATTCTTTTTGCTTATATGTTAGAATGTTTTGTTACTTTATCCATCATTCCATTGCTATTAAGTGAATTTTTTCAGGTTATATGAACAGAATCCATAATTTATATGCTCTGTTTTGGGTAAATATTAACAATTTGTAATTTCTTCAGTTTAGAAAGAAACCATGAATTCACCATGATATTT